>CM021100.1:755473429-755592787 GCA_007115665.2 Sequoiadendron giganteum
AGTACATGAGGTGGATGAAAGACAAGTACCTTGTAGGTACCTTGGGGGATGAGAAGATTTCCTCAAAAAGGAATTTCTTGTCCCCAAATGAGCATGAAAAAGACATTTGAGGAATTTAGAATTCTTCAAAAATCTCCATGGGAAAAGGGGAAGTAGTTGGAGAAATAAATGTGAATTAAAAATTCACATGTTTAGGAGAGTTTATTGGATAAAAGAGGGTCTCTGAAAAGTTGGAGATTTGTCACATGTGGGTGATGTGACAAGTCAAAGTTTCTAGAAGTCCTTGGCACATGTAAAGTGACAAGTCAAGCCTTCTAGAACTTTGCATGGGGATAGGGTAGACCTTGGAAAGATGAAAGTGAATTAAAAATTCACACGGGGAAGAGAGGAGCTTTGGGAGAATAAATGTGAATTAAAAATTCACATGGGGAAGAGAGTCAAGGCCTAGAAAGGCAAGTGGAAAGGTTGACCAAAAAAGGTATGCCAAATGTGGCTAATGACTTTGATTAAGGTTGTGCAAACACATGATTATGATAATTAATGAGAGATTAGAGGCAAGTGGGAGATGATGGAGGATGTGACACTAATCTTGATTAAGTGGTGCACATCCTAATCACAGATTAATTAATTTAATTCGGATTAAAAGAGGGTTATGGAGAATGTGACAAGGAGAGAGAAAAAAAAGAATTAAAAAATAGTTTTAATTCAAATAAGTCAAATGACTAAATTAAATAAATTGTCCCATTTATTTAATTTAGAGAAGAAAAGGTGTAAAGTAAATTATTTAAGTTATTCAGTTACATACTTTAGGAACCTTAGGCAGAAAATGAAATAATGATTAAATAAATTACTTAATCAATATTAATGACATAGATGGATAGAGTAGATGATTTTGATCATATGGAAGTGATCAAATTGAGATGTCTATAGATACAATTAGAAAATTCAAGAAGGGTTTGTTTTTTGCTACATTTTTGTGCTCGTTTAGATAAACAAGGTGATCCCTACTTGGATTACCTTATCTTCCAAATTTGGAAATTGGGTACAACAAATTGAATTTGAAGACTCTTTAGCAACCTTCTATTGTTGCTATAAAGTGAGCCATGTTATTGCTAGTTTCCCAAGCAACAATAAATACCATTTTTTGGAGGAAAAAGGAACAAATTCCTATTGCCATTGAGGAGTGCGTTACCACCATTGAGGATGCACAAAAGGAATAAAATAGGGGGAAAAATCATGTAGAAAGTATGGTGATGTATACCTCTTTTAAAGTTTTGGGGTTGGATAATTGATTTGCTTGTGGTCTTATGACTCTTCCTTGTTCCAAAAATTAAGTTTAGGGTATGAGGATCCTTCCTCCATGGTTAAGAAAAAATCATTGGAAAAATTTGGCTTCAAACCACCTTGACTTTGGGTTGGTATTTTGTAAGGATTTGTAGCATCTTTCTTTTTGTTGTGTCTTCATTGTTCCTCTTAGTTTTGTATTTCTATGCTTAATTCTTAGGTATTATTTTGAACAAGGGTTTGTGCCCTTTCAAAATCCCTGCTAACCTTAATAAAAAATAATTCAATCAAAGTTTACATATTACAAAACTACTCCATACATTACAAAACACCACAAAAAATCATGTAGATCATTACAACACCTTACAAATTTCATTTAAGACAAATGACACTCTCTTCTAATACATAAAAGGACATGAAGACATAAATAGATAAATACATCCAACTTTACACTACACAAGTCTATAAACCAACTCTAAATGAATAATACTCACATTCCATGCTATGAGAGCACCCTTTCTTCAATTCCATACAACTCAACTATCCATGCAAATATAAGGTAGAATATCATACATCCCATACTACATGTATTCTTAATCACCTTAGCACAAGCCTCCTACAAACCACATATCAAATCTTAAAATTAATACAAGCATTTACAACATAAAATGATACATACCAAAAGCCAAACAAGTAAACACATAAAACAAGAGAAAATACAAGAAAAAGACTTAGTAACATAAATGCAATATGAAGAAAATGAACACAAAACTTATAGATACAATATAATATAACATGACAAGACTTCCTTGGAATAACTTGAATAAAAATATTATAATCTACTTCCAAAACACATCTTGAAACACACTTAGTAAGTTTTCAATTGACATACTAATAGGAAATACCAATTAGGTATTCATTAAGACATCTAGATACTCCATGATTAGCATTGAGATACTCCTCACAAGATATACTAGCTTCCATTTACCTCTTGCAAAGCATGCTACACTTTGATAGATCACTAAAATTTATTCCATATCAAATGGGTCATAGGACTTTATAATTCAAAGAATCTATTGGGAGATAGTGATAGATGTATCTAGTAATAAAGACTTGTTTATGCCCTCTATACTTTATCCATGAAATCCTCACATGATGTAATGTATCAAAAAATGGTAAATCTCATAGCTCAACATGAATAGGGAACATGATTTTATAGGATTCACAAGGCCACACAAAAGTAATTAGGTATAATTGGAGCATGATATTTGGTTTTGAATAGGATAACACATCATACCTAGTATTCACAAACTATTCATGACAATAAATAAACCTAAACAATCACTAAAAAATACTATAGGACATTTGCATTTGGTTTGGGAACACTTGGTGGCATATGTGATCCTTTTTTGCAATACTTGCTAGCATAAGAGACCTTATTGAGAAAACTTATCCCTATACTAGGTCACATGCCCATTTATTGGGAACTTATGTCCATGTGCATCTTTTGGGAAGCTAAAATGTTTAGAATTGAGCATCTATATTCACCCCAAACTCTGATCTATCTATAATTTGAAAACAATATACACAAAAACAAGAAATGACACTCTAACTTTTAAATACTTGTAAAGAGAAAAATAAATTAGAGTTCTTAGACACTAAGTTCACCTAATGTTTTTATTTTATAAAGTTAACATTCCTTCACAATTAAAAAGATAACATTCCTTCATAGTTAATTTGATATATTTCAAATCTCTTAACCTTCAAATTTGCCAAAAAAACATGATTCTAAACTACACTTTTCCATTTTACTAAATTCCATCAAATTAGATTTTCAACATTCATTAAATTAATAGTACAATTATTTATGATTGTAGCAAAGTGGTTTAGATTCATTCTTTAACTTCAATTTGGTCAAATTTCCTTTTCTAGTTTTTTCAATTTAAAATCTATTTTTTCAATCACCACTGTTTTCAATGAAATTGTAACTAGGGTTTAATCCAACTTTCAATTTCTAGATTTAAATAATAAAAATCAAATTGCTACAATTTCAAAATTTTCCTAATTCCATAACTACATTGATTTCAATTTTATCTTGGTTTCAGAATTAACTCAATTCCTAGGTTTTAAATTCACTACTTTCCTAATTTCAATAATTAATTCAAACATAGATATAATTAATTTTAATCCATTCGTCACCACCTCTTGGTTCCCCCAAAAAAAGTCTAAGAATTTCATGCATAGGCACCAATCTCTCAACAGACAACCAAAATATTTTATAAATGATATTAAAATATTTAGTACTATTCTCTTACAACATTTGAATTCTTGAATAAGTCATTGCAATTCTTCAAGTTAATATTTAATCTCTAATCTCTAATTAGTATTGTTTTCTATATTTTTTAATATTTTTCCTTTCCTAAAAGCTCATGCAACTTTTCCTTAATTAGAAATACTAATTGAAACAACTACATTTATTATTTAATTTACCAACACTTAACTATACAATATAAATAAACTCATGCACAATCCTCAACTAAAATAGTTTAGGTATTTAAATATTATTCTAGTTCTAATTAAATATTTATCCTCTCACAAACTCAATTTTATCTCATGCATTTATTTTAAGTAATAAAGAATAAAATTTATCTAATTTATTTATACAATAAATCTATAGTCAAAGTTTGTACTATGAATTAAATAAATTACTATTACTTGTAAGCCAAATACAATTTGACTACAACAATAACTTTATACTCAATCTTGAATAGTGTTTTTGATATGATTAGGTGGCCTAACGAATAACAAGTCCATGTTGATGAGAAGGTTTCAAGGAACCAAATAAATTATTAGTGTAGTGTTTGAGCACAATATGTGTGGAAAAATAAAAGCGAGTCTCACTTATTGGCCAAATAGAAAAATATGAGAAAATATTATGCCCAAATTCAAACTGGGGTTTCATCTAAGGGGGATTTGTTAGAAGATCCTTAGATTGACAACAATTGTATGGTATTGTATAGTTGGAGGGGGTTCAATCAAACATCCCTAGGTTGAACCCCTCTTAAAAAGCAATATATCATATAGGACAATGCTTAAAATGAACAAAGGGATTAGATTGAAGGGGTTTCAACCAAACTCCCTTAGATTGAACTTTCTTATGTAGTGCCTCATGGTATATTTCCCCTCCTATCCACATGTTACAATTTTGGAGGACAAAACAAGCCACTTTCCATCATGAAAAATAAATTCAATAGGGGCTAGATTGAATCCACTTAGGGCTAAGGGGTGATGCTTGAAATACACAAAAGGGGTTAGATTGAAGGGGTTTGGATAAAAAACCCCTTAGATTAAACCTGCTTATTTGGTGCCCTCATGGTAGCCTTTTCCCTTTCTATCCACATATAATTTTAGAGGATTAACCATATCTCTGTGTTGTGTATACAAGGGCCAAACAAAGGCACGTTTAGCACTCGTAATTAGCTTTATGAAAATATTAATAATATATATTTGTAGTATCATATTTTTATTTATTTATAAGCAAGGTAGGTGTATTACAACAATAAAAAAATCTTTTTAGGATATTGCAAAATAAAAAAACTAGGTCAATCTTATAGATAATAAAATACACTATACTTTGCATTGATGTCCTTGTTTAAAAAAATAAATTTGATAAATAAGGAAAGAGAAACACATTATAGTAAAATGTAGATCTAAATTTCTATTAGTACCAAGAAAAATTTAATTTAATATATAACAAATCAAAAATACCAAAAATAGCTACCCATTAGATATTGGAGCTAATGATCTAATGTCAAGAAATCATTGAAATATTTTATTTATAGTAAAAGTTATGTATTATGGTAAAATATCACTTCTATATAAAATAATTTAAAATAATTGAAAACTAAAGGATTTTTTATAATTAAAAAATCAATCTATAGAGAAAATGAAACAAATCACTAGATTACATGGTCTTTAAATTCTTGATTGTTTGTTTAGTATAATTGACAGAATGTGTTGAATGTTAAAAAAGTTAGTTTTGGTTGTCCAATAATGTTGAAAAGGGTCAAAATTTGTAACCTTATAATTTTGACACTACAAATTGTCCTTCTTTTAGTACCCACTTATGTAGCATATTTTAGAAAGCATTTAAAACCTTTTTCCTAGCCCAGTTCCTAATATGGATGTCAAGTTTTGTGTGCTTTTATTTTGTGTAGTGTATTTTTAATGTTTTAATGTCAAATGTGACCATTTTGTAATGTTATCCATCCATTTTTTCTTGGCATTAGAATGATAATGCATATATCTATGCAAGAACACTAGCATCCCTTGACCATATAATTGTATGAGCTCCATTTGGCGCTTGAGGTAAAGCATTTTTTGACTCCATCTTTTTGTAACCAATTCCTAGTATATACCTATATTCCTCCAACAACCATATTTGTGATTCCGTATTATATATTTTGAATCTCTTGGCTCACACATCCTCCACAAGAGTTCTTGATGCAACCTTCTTGTTCCTAAAATTTCTAACTTCTTCAATATTCTAGAGTACTCTATAACAACTCCTTAATTTTGTGAGTATACTCCACAATATTGGCCTCCATTTTCTTATGAAAATTTGTTGCTATGTTCTTATTCCTTTCTCATTTTCGTATTGTATTTGTATTTGACATATTTGGATTCTTCATCTCCTAGCTCTTCTCCATACAAATATGGATAATAATAGATACACATATTATTATTCCTTTTATTAGTTATATTATTTATCTTAGTCTCAAATGAACATATGCTAGGAGCACACTCTCCAATATATTTTCTATATGATTTCCCGTGGGCATTGAAAGACCAAACTAGGGGCTTGACTATATTGAAAAATTCTCAAATAGCCATCAATACTTTTCTTGTCCCAATTATATAGGTACACTTGAGGACTCAATATCTCACAACACAAGTTTTGTATCTTTGATCCTTCATAATTTCATAATTTCATTTAAATTAGATTATTTTGGTTAGTCATTTCTATTCTATCTTTTTCTATACATCTCCAACATTCTATTTCTATGTAGTTGTATTGCTTGAATGCAAATATTCTAGGTTTTATATATAATTATGTTTTTTTGTTAGTTTGGGATGACAATGCAGAAGTTGGAGGATAATCTATAGTATGATAAAAAAAGTGCACTAAAATACGAGCCAAAGAGTCTCTGAATCATTTTCCAAGTTACCTATTGCCTCAAATTTATTATTCTCTAACTAGTTCTCAGATTTAGTTTTTGTATTTTCCAGTTCTTGCTTCATTAATTCAATAACTAATAAAGTAGCATAACTTTTATGTTACAAAAAGTGTGAAAAACTATTGTTCTTTCAACTGTATATTTTCCAATCATATAAGAAAAATACCAAGAAAAGCACACACAATACTAGATTTAGAAGAAAAATAAGATGCCATAGATCAACGATAGTGTTATTTAGATATCTACAATGAAAATATATAGCACATCCACATATTTTGATAAAATAGCTCACTACAAAGTTTAAAATGTTAGTGCTTGTTACAATCGAAGCTTCATATATGCTAGGTACCAATTTCCACAAATGAGAACCTAGGTCTCATAGATTAGGCTTATTCCCTCTATACCCTTTTATTTTGAAGAGCTTGTTGTCTTATTTATAGGGAATCAATCTAATGATAGGGGTATATTGAATAATAGGATTTGAACCTTATTTCATAACCTTTCATGTGACCAATTCAAAGTATTTAAGTTTGTAAAATTCAAAATTTGGTGTGAAATCCAAAAATTTCTCTACATGTTACAACTTTTTGATTAAGAGGGCTTGTAGGGTGAAATTTGTGTGTATTGAGATCCATGCAATAAAAATTGACGTGTTTATAGCATCAAATCTACTTGGGACCAATAAACATGATTTTTTTCAAAAAATTTCAAAAAGCTTGAATGTTTGCCACATACTTGAAGAGGTCTTCTTAGCGACTTGAAAAATTCACCTTAATTGGTCAATGACTAGTTATTAGGAATCATTGTACATCAAGGAAGACTTGAACTATGATAATATTTGATGTCTTAAGATTTTTTATAAATCGGTTATAGTTTAATGAAAAAAATCTATAGCGCTACACTATGGGATTTCATTTGGAACTCAAAATTCCTAGAATGGTGATTGGGAAAGAAAGTGCCTTTATAATGGGAATGATATTTTGTGGTTAGAATTTGGTAATGAGAAAGTTATTGAAAACTTTTAAAACAAAAAAAGTAAAATAAAATATTTTTGGGTGATGCAAGGTTGCTTGACGCTTGAGATGCTCTTATGTTAGAGAACCCAGATAATAAATTATTTAGCATGGTGTTAAAAATTTAGGAAGTGAGAGAGGTTGTGGTGGCCACATGAGTCAGTACAATTCATATTTAAAAGACCAAGTATTATTCTCATGTTCCCTTATCTTACACTAAACCAAAAATGTCTTATATTCCTTCTTGTCTCTTTTTCTCAAACAACCATTTATGATATGATTTATCTCATCTCTAGGTCTCTCATGAACTTTGACGTAGGAGCATCGAATTGATTTTTGGTTTATGTAGTGTTCTATTATGGGTTTGTGAATTATTGTTTAATTTTTCCTTTGCTGAGTTGGATGATTCAGTTATGGGGAATGGTAGTTACATCGATTAGGGAAAGAAGGCATCAAAAACAATTTTGTGTGAAAGTTTTCGGGTGGGGAAAAGAGAGGTCGACGGTTTTATATGGAAGAGAAACCGATCGATTATGACAAAGGCCAATTCTAAGGTTGGAGTTCAAGTAGGAAAAAGTGTTGGAAATATTAATTTTCCCTGAGCTTGCCGTTGCTTCACCTACCTATCAGGAGCTATTTTTCCCTTGCTAGTTTTGGGATCTTCATCCCTGTAGCTTCTGACTACTCAGAATTGAATGAGGTAGAAATTTTTGAATTCCTAATTAATGTTGGTGGGCAATTTTGAATTTTAGAGGGAATGTTTGTGAAAAACAAAAGGAATGAAGGCATCTTTGTTCTGTCAGTTGGAGAATTGGAAGAAGTTAGTTTTTGGAGAAGTAAGTGATTTGCAACAAAAAGAAAAGTTGTAGCAACAATAAGGAATGTTCTTAGAACATTTTGCAGAGTGTTTACAGTGAGTAGGATTGCTCCTAATCGCTCCATGTTTTCCAGGAACAACAAATAGTTCCAGTCGAGTTGTTACAGTGAGCTCTAAGCAGCTCGTGATCGTTTATGAACTAGTTGAGAAGTCTTTGATAGCTCCCAAAAATTTGTAATAGGTAGTTTACAGTTTGTTTGAAGTTTCATGTTTTTATGTATTGTCATTTCCAACATTTTGAATAGAAGAAGGAAAATCTTGCATGCCCATTTTTTTCTGTTTGTCTCCATTGAGTTTTAGTTTATTATTCCGCATTTGGGTATTTCTGGTTTCGCTAGAAATCAGAGTAGTAGCTCTGTGTTTTGTTTTGCATTTTTAAAATCTCTACATGGTATCATATCTATAGGCCCCATTTCCTTGTGAGTTAAGGCAGTTATTTTGTCTAGGTATTTAATTTTCTTCTGTAGGAGACATGGCTGGAGATGAAGGAAAGAGTTGGTAACAACCACCATCCTTTAATGGACAAAACTATGATGTTTGGGCCAAGAAGATGAAGACCATTATGGTTGCAAATGATTTGTGGGATTTTCTCATAAATGGGTTCATGGATATCATTGACCCAACTGCATTTATAACTCTCACAAATAACCAGAAGAAACAGTTGAAGGAGCATAGAAAGAAGGATGCAAAAGATTTGAGTTTGATCGAAGCAGCCTTGATAGAGGCCATTTTTCCCAGAATAGCAACAACTGAGTATGCAAAAGAAGCTTGGGAAATCCTCCAAACCAGATACAAAGGGACTGATAAAGTCAGAGGTGTGAAGCTCCAGTTACTTCGAAGAGAGTTCAAAGTTATTGAAATGAAGGAAAGTGAATCTGTTTTAGATTTTGACACAAGGTTCTCTGGTTTGTTAAACCAATTGAGAGAAAATGGAGAAATGATAGAGGAGAAAAAGATTGTTGAAAAAATCCTTAGGTGTCTACCCACGAGGTATGATGCACTTGTCATTGCTATTGAAGAGGCGAAGTACCTCTCCACTTTGACAATGGATGAGTTAATGGGTTATCTTCAAACCCATGAGAAACGCCTAAAGAGGTCTGCTACTTCTTCCCAAGAGAAAGCTTTCAAAGCTCAGTCAAATGCAAGAGGCAGGGGGAGAGGTAGAAATAGATCCTGAAGAGGTAGAGGCAGATCTGGACAAGGAAATTCTGGAGGAGAAAGCTTGAGACAAGGAAGCAGCCAAGAAGGAGCGAGCAACTCTCAAAACAACTCCTGAAGAGGCATGAAGAACAACAGTTCGAGTGGGAGAAGTGACAAGAGCAACATTGAATGCTACTACTGTCATAAGTTTGACCATTATGCGAGTGAGTGCTGGAAAAAACATGGTAATCAACAAAAATAGAGTGCTAATGTGGCTGATTCAAATGTAGTTGAAGGAAATCAGTCCACAACCTTCATCATGTACAACGTTGGTGAAGAAGGCAACTCTGAAGTTTGGTATTTGGACAACGGTTGCAGCAACCACATGAGTGGTAATGAAAGTCTATTTTATTTCATTGAAAAAAATGTAAAGTCTGAAATTAGAATGGGGAACAATGGAATAGGTCCAGTCAAAGGCAATGGATCTATGATGATCCACACCAAGCAAGGTGAAAAGAAGGAGGTTCAAAATGTGTTCTTTGCACCGGGGTTAAAAGATAACCTCTTGAGTTTTGGACAAATGATCCAAAATGGATACAAAGTGCTGATGGAGAAGGGCCAATGCGTCATTTATGACAAGAATGAGAGGACGAAGGTGTTTGCAATAGTTGCAATGATAAAGAACTGGATGTTTCCATTAAAGATTGAGACATGTTTCTCATCTCAGTCTATTGCTGCACCTCTCATGGATGGAAAATGTATAGTAGTACAACAAGCATCCCTCAAGAGTACCATTCAAGACCCCTTCGAGCTATGACATCTCAGGTATGGACACTTAGGCTTTGCTGGTCTGAGTATTTTTTCCAAGAATAGAATGGTTGATGGTTTGCCAAGTATAGTAGAGCCTAATGTTAGATGTGAGGCTTGCATTTTGGGCAAGCAAAATAGGTAGCCCTTTCAATCGGGCAACTCTACAAGGGAAAAATCACTATTGGAGTTGGTGCACATGGATTTGGTAGGCCCTATGCAAATCGCATCCATTGGTAACAACATACTTTTTATGACCTTTATTGATGATTTCAACCATAGGACATGGGTTTATTTCTTGCAGCATAATTTTGATGTATTTAATAAGTTTTTATTGTTTAAAGCCCAAGCTGAAAAAGAGAGTGGACACTTCATTAAGGTCCTAAGGTTAGATAGAGGAGGAGAGTATACCTCCAATTGTTTTTCAAATTTTTGCAGGTTAAATGGCATCAAGAAGGAGCTTACAACTAGTTATACTCTATAGAAAAATGGAGTAGTTGAAAGGAAGAATAGGACCATCATGGAGATGGCAAGGAGCATGATGAAAGCAAAGGGACTCCAAACTAAATATTGGGGAGAGGCTATAGCAACAACTGTTTATTTGATTAATAAAAGTCCAACAAAGGCAGTCCATGATAAAGTCCTGCAAGAGGCATCAACAAAATGTAGATGGACGATTGAGCACTTAAGAGTGTTTGGTTGTGTGGCTTATGCACACGTGCCTAAAGAAAAGAGGCAAAAATTGGGTGACAAGGGAGAGAAGTGCATCTTCACGGGTTACTGTTCAGAGTCAAAAGCCCACAGGCTGTATAACCTAATCAACAAGAAAATTGTTATCAATAGAGATGTGGAGTTTTTAGAAGATTAGTCATGGGATGAAAAAATACTCCTGATCGCTCCAAATCGCTCCTTATCATTCCTGATGTTGAAGAAAAGGAACAAGAAGTACAAAATGATGATTCAAGGGAGCCAACAGTCGCTCTTGATAGCTCCAGACGAGCTCCTGAAATTTTTAGAAATCACTCCCGATCAGTCATAATCGCTCCCGATCCAAACATACAGAAAGGCAAGTAGGCACAAACGACCAGAGAATGGGTCGAAGAGAGCTCCCAACAGCTCCCGATTGCTCCAAAACCAGCCTGGTCAGCAGAACATCAACAATAGTGAGAGTTCAAACCCCACTCTCGCCTCCCTAATGCCAAAGAAGACCAAAATTCTGAGGGAGATCTACCAAGATGAAATGTAGGATGAAGAATTTGATGAGAACATGAATTTTGCATTGTTTTCTCATAGTGATCCAATTTATTTTGAAGAAGCTATGAAAGAGGAAAAATGGTGTGAGGCCATGGATGAGGAGATAGATGCAATAGAAAGGAACAACACATAGGAGTTGACTAATTTGCCTCCCAACAAGCAAGTTATTGAGGTGAAATGGGTCTACAAGACCAAGTGTAATGCCAAAGGAAGGATAAAAAGACACAAGGCACGTTTGGTGGTTAAGGGGTATAAATAACAGTTTGGGAGAGATTATGACGAGACATATGCCCCTATTGCAAGGATGGAGACTGTGCAGACAGTCATAGCAATTGCAGCCCGATAAAAATGGAAGGTGTTTCAAATGGATGTGAAGTCCGCCTTCCTAAATGAAGTGTTGAAAGAGAAAGTTTATCCGGAGCAGCCATTTGGATATGAAGTTCCAGGTGAAGAACACAAGGTGTATTGGATGAAGAAGACTCTTTATGGGCTGAAGCAAGCTCCATGGGCATGGTACAACATGATTGACTCATATTTGATGAGCAATGGCTTTAGCAAAAGCGATGGTGAGCCCAATATTTACATCAAGGCAACAAATGGTAATATTTTGATTGTTTTTTTGTATGTAGATGATCTTTTTTTTACTGGGGATGATGATTTCCTCATTGTTGATTTTAAAGAGGCCATGAAAAGTGAATTTGAAATGAAAAATTCAGGTCTCTTGAAGTATTTCTAGGCATAGAAGTAAAACAAATCCATGATTGTATTTTTATCTCTCAAGAAAAATATGCAAATGAGATCTTGAAGAGATTTAGGGTGCTTGAAAGCAAGCCTTCCCCAACACCAACAACTATAAGTCTAAATTTGAGAAAAGAAGATTGCAACACCAATGTGGATCCAACCATGTATAAAAGCTTGGTTGGAAGCTTGATGTATTTGACAACAACTAGGTTGGATATAATGCATGGAGTGAGTCTTATTTCCAGATTTATGGAGACTCCAATAGACACCCATTGGCAAGCGGGTAAGATAATTTTGAGGTATGTGAATGGTACCAAAGGATATGGCGTGTTGTGAACAACATCAAAAGAGTATGGGATGGTTGGTTACACTGATAGTGATTGGGCAAGAATTTTGGATTATAGGAAGAGTACTTCGGGCTATGTGTTTCATTTGGGTTCGGGTGTTATCTCATGGGCTTCCAAGAAGCAACCTATAGTTTCCCTATCAACAACTGAAGCTAAGTATATAGCAGCAAATGTAACAACATATCAGGATATTTGGCTGAAAAGAATCTTGGCAGATTTGAGAGAAGAACAAAAGGATGGAACAATGATCTTTTGTGACAATGTTTCATCGATAGCCTTGACAAAAAATCCTATGTTTCATGGAAGAAGCAAGCACATTGAAATCATGTATCATTTCATTCGTGAATTGGTTGAAAATGGTGAAATCAAAATGGAGTTTTGCAAGTCTGAGCAACAACTAGTAGACATATTCACCAAGCCTTTGAGCAAAGATAATTTTGAGCGCCTACGGAGCAGTATGGGCATATTTGATTTGGATCAGGTTTGATCCTTTTTTGTTGGCTCAAGACAAAGGGGGAGTGTTGGAAATATTTATTGTCCTTGAGCCCACCATTGCTTCACCTACCTGTTAGGAGCTGTTGTTCCCTTACCAATTTTCGGATCTTCATCTGTGCAGCTTCTAATTGCTTATAATTGAATGAGGTAGAAATTTTTGAATTCCCTATTAATGCTAGTGGGTAATTTCAAATTTTAGAGAGAATGTTTTTGAAAGACAAAAGGAATGAAGGTAACTTTGATTTGTCAGTTGGAGAATTGGAAGAAGTTAGTTTTTGGAGAAGCAAGTGATTTTTAGCAAGAAGAAAAGTTGCAGCAACAACATGGAATGTTCTTAGAACATTTTGTAGAGTGTTTGTAGTGAGCAGGATTGCACCTAATCACTCCGTGTTTTCCAGGAACAACAGATAGTTCCTGTCGAGTCGTGACAGTGAGCTCTAAGAAGCTCCTGATCATTTATGAACTTGTTGAGCAGTCTTTGATAGCTCCCAAAAATTTGTAATAGGTAGTTTATAGTTTGTTTGAAGTTTCATGTTTTTATGTATTGTCATTTCCAACATTTTGAATAAAAGAAGGAAAATATTGCATGCCCAATTTTTTCTATTTGTCTTCATTGAATTTTTGTTTATTATTCCGCATTTGGGTATTTCTAGTTTTGCTAGAAATTAGAGCAACAACTCTGTGTTTTGTTTTGCATTTTTAAAATCTCTACAAAAAGAAGAAAGAACAAGAAATAAATGTGGAGAAAGGGAGAGAAGAGACGATGGAGAGAGGGCAAGTAGAGAGCGTATAAAATGACAAGAGAAAGACTCCTAACAGGTGCGTGGGAGAAGATAATGTGAGTAGCAACTAAGGAAGTTGGCTATCATTGTAGGGTAAGTGCACCAAGACGGTTCCCAAAAAGGGGACTTAAGTGGACAACATTTTTCTAAAATTAGGAAATACTGACCTTGGATGTGAAATTGAGGATACTTAGACTCAAAATTTTGAGATGGAACAAAAAGAAGGATTCAAGTGCTCCGAGTCTACTTTCTAAAATACTAATTTATTTTTAAAATGGTTGAGATTAAGGGGTTCAAACGAGGGGCGTATACAAATTGGTGTTGTTTTTGTCAAAAAGACATAACATAGCAACTCTTGTACGACCCTCGTACGGTGAAATTTTTTTTAGTATTTTTAAAATCGCAATGGTTAGAAGTTAGCTAATAGTATGTAGTTGATGCACAATTTTTCTGATAATTTTTTAATGAATATTTGATTTTTTACTAATTTGCAAAGTGGACATTTCTTGAAAATGGAATTTTGGCCGTGCTACGCCTACAAATTTTGGAAACTAATTGATTTTTTTAATTTTTAATTTTTTAAATTTTGTAGAATGGAGTCTAGTTTCTAAAAATGTAATTTATTTGAAAAATTGATGAACGGTTAATTTATAACGAAAAAAATACCAAACATTGCTTTTTGGAAAAAACAAGACATACAAATAAAATAAATTATGGATGAAAGGCTTAACATTTTCAGAAAGTGAAAAAAATAACATTGTTGGATAGATAAGAGATAACCCAACATTACCCATGTGTTCGATTTTTTTTGATATTGAACCATGTGCAATCCTGATGGTGAGCACAAACTCGATTATGAGAAATATGGTGGATATTTTAAAAACATGTCTTTGGTTGTTGGGAATGCCCTCCAATCCTTTGGGTTGGTATTCCAAGCCAAATACCAAGCCTAAGGCTTGAGAATTCCCAAAGCAAGATATAACGCGAGCGTGTTATAACGCGCTCACGTTATATCTCACTTTTCATATGGTTTTTGCTTCTGCGGGGAACATGTCAACTAGGACATTATGCGAGGACGTTATAACATGCTCGCGTTATGTCTTCCTTTATGTTAAATGCCAATATATGGAATGTATGCTGATATATTTGTATATTTGTATGTACATGTATGCCATGTATGCTTGTATGGATGTAAGATTATATGTACATATGTATTATGCTATTATGTATGCATTTATGTATGTATTTAGACGGAGGGATAATTTAGAGAGAGAGAGAGTCTAGAGAGATGGAGAGGGGGTGGAAGTGAGAGTTTAAGAGAGAGGGAGTGGGAGAGAAGGGGTTGGAGTGAAGGGGACTTAGCTAGGTAGGGAGAGAGAGAATTGAGGGAGAGGGAGAGAGAGAATTGAGGGATAGGAAGAGAGAGAGGGGGTGGGGAGAGAGAGACAAAGAGAAAGAGAGAGTTATGTAGGTAGGGTGCCAAAGGGAGAGACTTGAGAGTGTGAGGGGGGTGAGAGGGACAGACTTGAGAGATAGGTAGAGAGAGGGAGTGGGAGAGGGAGGGAGTGGGAGAGCGAGGGAGTATGAGCGAGAGACCTGAGAGAGGGAGAGGTTGTGGGAGGGAGTGACCTGATAAAGGTAGAGAAAGAGGGGGGGTGGAGTGAGAGGGAATTATCTAGGTAGGGTTGGAGGGATAGATAGAGAGAGGGGAGAGAGAAAAAGAGAGAGTTACCTAGGTAGGTTGCCAAAGGGAGAGACCTGAGAGAGAGAAGGGGTGGGAAGGAGAGACATAAGAGAGAGGGAGAGAGGTAGTGGGAGAGAGTGGGATGAAATGGGAGGGACATAAAGAGAGATGGATAGAGGGAGTGAGAGAGGGTGGTAGGGATTTATTGAACGAGAGGTATGCAGAAAGAGGGAGACAGTAGATAGAGACAATTAGAGAGGGTAGGAGGGAGGGAAGGAGGGAGAGGTGAGATGTATAGATAGAGAGAAAGTGATAGGGGTTGAGGGTCTAGGGTTGAGGGATTAGGGTGGAGGACCTATAGGGTTGATGGTTTCTAGGGTATTATGGTTTAAGGTTTGAGGGTTGAGGGAATAGGGTCGATGGTAGAGGGTATTTGGTTGAGGGTATAGGGTAGAAGGTTTAAGGGTTTAGGGTTGAAGGGTTTGGGGTTAAGGGTTTAGGGTTAAGGGTTTACTTGGTTGAGGGTAGAGGGTTTAGGGTATAGGTTTGAGGGTATATGGTTGAAGGATTAGGTTTGGGGTCCAATGTAAGGGGTAGAGGGTTTAGGGTTTAAGGATTGAGGATTGAGGGTTGAGGGATTAAGGGTTGAGGGTTGAGCTTTTAATGTATAGGGTAAAGGGTAGAGGGTTTAAGGGTTGAGGGTTGAAGATTAAGGGTTTAAGGTATAGGGTCAAGGGATTAGGGTTGAGGGTTTAGGGATTAGGGTAGAGAGTTTTCTTGTATTTCACGATATAAGGGTTGAGGGATTAGGGTTTAGGGTAGAGAGTATTGGGTTGAGGGTAGAGGGTTTAACAGTTTAGGGTTTAAGGGGTTAGGGTTGAGGGTCGAGGGTTTAGGGTTGAGTGTTTAAGGGTTGAGGGTTTAAGAGTCAAGAGGGTTGAGGGATTAGGGTAGAGAGTTTACTAAGTGGGTTTAAGGGTTGGGGGATTAGGGTTGAGGGTAGAGGGTAGAGGATTGATGGTAGAGGGTAGAGGGTTTACGGGTTAGGGTTTAAAGGTTTAGGGTTTAGGGATGAGGGATTAATAAGTTATAGGGTAGAGGTTATAGGGGTTGAGGGATTAGGGTTGAAGGGTTGATGGTTGAGGGATTTAGAGGGTATAGGGGTTGAGGGATTAAAGTTTAAGGGTTGACGATTGAGGGTTGAGGGTTGAGGGTTGAGGGATTAAGAGGTATAGGGTTGAGGATTAGGTTTAGGGTTGAGGGTTGAGGGTTCAAGGATTAAGAGGGTATAGGGGTAGAGGGATTAGGGTTGAAGGGTTGAGGGTTGAGGGATTAAGAGGGTATAGGGGTTGAGGGATTAGGGTTTAAGGATTGAGGGTTCAAGGATTAAGAGGGTATAGGGGTAGAGGATTAGGGTTGAGGGTTGAGGGTGAGGGTTAAGGGATTAAGAGGGTATAGAGGTTGAGGGATTAGGGTTTAAGGGTTGAGGGTTCAAGGATGAAGATGGTATAGGGGTAGAGGGATTAGGGTTGAAGGTTTAGGGTTGAGGTATTAAGAGGGTATAGGGGTTGGAGGATTAGGGTTTAAGGGTTGAGGGTTGAGGTTTGAGGGATTAAGAGGGTATAGGGGTTGAGGGATTAGGTTTTAAGGGTTGAGGGTTGAGGATTCAAGGATTAAGAGGGCATAGGGGTAGAGGGATTAGGGTTGAAGGGTTGAGGGTTGAGGGTTGAGGGATTAAGAGGGTATAGGGGTTGAGGGATTAGGGTTTAAGGGTTGAGGGTTGAGGATTCATGAATTAAGAGGGTATAGGGGTTGATGGATTAGGGTTTAAGGGTTGAGGGTTCAAGGATTAAGAGGGTATAGGGGTAGAGGGATTAGGGTTTAAGGTTTGAGGGTTCAAGGATTAAGAGGGTATAGGGGTAGAGGGATTAGGGTTGAAGGGTTGAGGGATTAAGAGGTTATAGGGGTTGAGGGATTAGGGTTTAAGGGTTGAGGGTTGAGGGTATATCTCTCAACCCTAATCCCTCAACCCTCTCTCTTTCTCCCACTCTCCCCCTCTCTCCCTCCCACTCTTTCTTTCTCACAATCTCCCCTTCTCTCCCTCCCACTCTCTCTTTCTCCGACTCTCCCCTTCTCCCACTCTCCCACTGTCTCCCACTCTCTTTTATCCCACTCTCCCACTCTCCCATTCTCTCCCACTCTCTCTTTCTCCCACTCTTGCCCTCTCTCCCTCCCTCTCTATCTCCATCTATCCCACTATCTCTTTCCCCCCCTCTCCCTCTTTCTCTCGCACTCCCTCTCCCTCCCTCGCTCCCTATTTCTCTCCCACTCTCTTTATCCCCCTCTCCCTCTCCCTCCCTCTCTACCTCTTTCTCTCCCACCTCTCTTCTCCTCCCACTCACTCTCTCCTCCTCATTCATCTCTCATGCTCTTACTCTATTTATAACCTTCTCCTCTCTCTCCTGCCCCTCTCCTCCTCCCTCTCCATCTTCTCTCTCTCCCTCCCCTATCTCCATCTCCCACTCTCATCTCTCTCTTTCTCCCCCTATCCTCTCCCTCCTCTCTCCCTCTTTCTCTCCCACCTCTCTCTCCCTCTCCATTCTTTCTCTCCCACTCTCCCTCCCTCTCCATTTTCTCTCCCACTCTCTTTCTCCCACTCTCCCTCTGCCCCTCCCTGTATCTATCTCCATGTCTCCCACTTTCTATTTCTAACCCTCTGCATTCCATCCCTCCCTCCCTCCTCTCTCCCTCTCTCCCACCTCCTCTCTCTCTCACACACACACACACACACACACACTCACCTCTATCTCCTCTACTATAAGGGTGTAGGGGACAACTATAGAATTAGGATAGAGGGTAAAGACAAAGAGGGAGAAAATAAATATACTAAGAAAACCATATTTCACATAACGCGCTCCCGTTATAACACGAGCGCATGTTTTACTCCACTAAAATGGTAAAAAAATATATATACCCGTGATTTCAAGGTCCATAGTCTGCATATTCCCTTGGTTCTGCGCGTGCTCTGACACAAAGAGGCTTTTTGATGATGTTGTGAAGTGTGCAAGCATGTTTTTCACATTCCATCACCTTTTCCATGATCTTTCTACCACCTTTGCATGAAATAAGAAGATAAGGCTACATAATTGGGTTGAACTCCTCCATTTGAAAGTCTGGTTTTTTAGGTATGTGAAGTCTTTACAAATTTTCTTTCATTCTATTATGGCTTGCTTTCATTTTTGTTTGTCATTATAACCTTAGGTTGACAATGCACATTTTAAATTACCATTATATACACAATTATATACACTTGCCAATTACTATTTTAAACTTGATGCAGAACATCTACCAGGATCCACAAATCATCAAGGGTACTTCTGACCCTAAATTAAATTGAAGAAGATCAACAAATAAACTCAATCATCTTTTCATCAAAACATGAGAACTTGGTTTCAACTCTTTGTCAGACTCAAAAAAATAGATGAACCGTTGTACACATCTAAAAATGGTCACGGTTAACCAAACCTATTAATTAATTAAATATGAATTATTTAATTATTATTCTTAAGTCATCTACATATAAATAAATTTAATTATTTATTTATATTGTTCATTTTTCCAATTCTTCTAGTTTAATTAAATAAATAAGTTTATTTAATTAATGCTATTTTCCTCTTAATTAATTAAATAGATTTCACAATTTAATTATATTAATTATCACAAGTTTAAATTATAATGATATTCTTCATTTCACATTTAATTAAATATTTTCAATATTTAATCAAAACACTTTCTGAAATTCTTCACTCTTCTTAATAATTAAATATTTGCAAATATTTAATTAAAAAGCTTTTTCTCTTCTCAATAATTAAATATTTTCAAATATTTAATTAAGAAGCTTTTGATTTCCCACACATAATTAAATATTATCTATTTTAATTATGGACACATCTTCCATTTGTCTCTTCATATTCCATCTGTCTCTTAAAATTCCATCTTCTTTTCAAATTCTCGATCTCTCACCGTTCATCTTAACAGGTTTGAACTCAACCATTGATCCTGGCTAATGGGATTCTTGCTTTCAAAAATCTATAAATACAACCCTCTTGTGAGTTGAAAAGGACCTCGAATTCTAGATTTTCATAGGTAGTTATTATAGTCGCATTTTAGTTTTATCAAGCATTTCTAGCATTTAATTAGCATTTCAATTTCATAGCTTAAAGCATATTAGCAATGCACATGCATTTTCATTAATCTCATTCTCTCAAGCTGCCATTCTACAAGCTGCTATTTAAAACAACTGAGAGCCATCATCTTGAAACGAATCCTTGGAGATAGAGGATAATGGGACAAATTTGAAGAAGCTGCCTGTGTTTAGAGTTTACGTTTTGCTTTCTTTAATTTAGTTTATTTAATCTAATGTTTCATTGGTGTATTAGATTAGATTCATTTTGATTTACACATTCTAACGTACACAACCGTCATAAAATTGATTGTAACATAGCATAAAGTTGATTAGAAACTCAGAACCATTCACCAAAATTCATCCTTTAATACAACTCCAAGCCTCTCCCATTTTTCCGAAGGGTCCAAACACCTTCCAATACCTCTGCACAAACTGATGCAATACAAAGTAAGAAATCAACACCTTTCTTGACACACTTATTCAACTATATTTACCTTCACAAAACATTTGATTCGTATACTCAAATTAGCATTAAGAGTTCTCAATTCCTTTTAAGGACCTTCAAAACACCTTGAAAATATTGAAAATAACTGATCACAATCAACTAGGTTCCTCAAAACATCAACCAATGATTATGTCATTCACAAGTTGTCTTAAATCTTCCATAATGGCACCATTGTTTACAAACACAAACTATAATTCTTAAGGCACAACCAAACCATTATTTACTTAATAAATCTTTGTTTGAGTTAGTACAACAAAAATGAAACCTTTCAGAAGTCTTCCCTTACACACAAACTTAGTTCCTTTGTTCACTATCCACATTACTAGTAGCCAAGCATCTGCAAACTGTCAAATGTATCTCCCAAACCATGCACACACTTCAGACTGCGATACTCATTTTTGATGCAGAGTTAGAGGACCCAAAACCATTGAAGATGTCAAATTTCCTTCAAGAGGCATCTAACAAGATTAAAAAGGCCTAATGAGCCAATCCCAACACTCCTCCAAGTTGGACAACAAACATAAACACTATTTCCCACATTTCACCCTTGGAATCTAGTTACTGTGCAAAACCAGTTTTGGGCCCTTGATTCCAAAACTTTCCAAAACACCAAGAAAATAAAAGAATTATTCTAGCACCCATTTAAGAGTTTCAAGACATACCTTAACCCATCACATGACTCCTTTGGGACAACTTTAAGAAAACTGACCTTTTCACTATTTTAGGCCTCCAAGTAGGCCAATTTTACAAAGGAACTAACCTTAGATCCTCACACTAGAATTTCAAATGCAAAAATATTCTTTAATTAGGTCTCAAAACAAGATAGTTTCTAGGTCTTAGAACCTTACTCGCTCAACTAGGCTTCCAATACAAAAACCCCCATTTTTTAATGCAAAGAGGGAGGGTTTATAGAAAATCCTATACCCGGGCCTTCCCAGACCATTCCAAAGCATCAAACATCTTCAAAATACCCTGCACAAGGTCAAAATTTCATTACATAGACCACTCCTTCAACACTTTTTCAAAATCACTCCTTGGTTCCTCAAATTCTCATGGAAAAGTGCTTGTTTTAGCCTAAGAACCCCATCCTATTGTCATTAGTTTCATTCCAAGGCATGTTAAATAATAAAATACCCTACTCTAACAATGTACATGCCATCCCACTTAGAAAAAAGTCATAACAGTAGGTGGGATGGTCATTTCATAATTAAATCCTACTCAAACCCTTGACTGGATTGAAATGAGCAGTTTCAGAAAATTGTCAATTGCCCCCTTCAAACATACTGTTAAGCCCTCAGAATTGATGTATTAGAGAGTTAAGACATGTGCCTACAATATTATATTAGTTTTCTATCAAGGGGAGGTTTTATAGATCTGTACAAGTGTAGGAAAGTGCCAAAAAACCAGTGAATTTCTGGAAAACAACATTTATTTATCAAAAAAATGGATTTCAAAATAAACAAAAATCCTCCCTTCGAGCCAATGGAGGTTGTTTAAATTTTTGAAATGAAAATAAACTCCCCCAAATTCCTATAACTAACAAACAACCACCTTTGAAAGCTCATATAACCGATACATGGAAAATGTCTTTAATGACCCTCTTACAACATGAAGATACCCAAAATTGAATCAAATTTCAAAATGGAAGCATAGATTGTCAAGGTGCTCCTACACCAAAAACTTATCAAACACTCACAATTCCATTCACTCATTAGTTTTCAAAATCACCATCATGGTTATTCACTTTTAGTTAGAAATGTGCTCTGGCCAACCTAGTGCTTCCATAGTTTGTACACATTTGTCTACATGCTAGGTTAAATTTTGTACACGATGATTGTAAGTATTATTTAAATGAAGCCTTAAATGAAATATATTTTTCAATTAACTTGAATGGATACATTTTTTAGGAACTAATATTCGTCTCATTACCATGGTATAGATAAAATTATCCACCATGCCGAAGAAAAAGACAAAGAGTAAACTAATAGACGAAGATAACGAAACCTTGAAAGAAAAGGAGAGAGTTCGGGTGGCGGTATATCATGAAAAGAAGAAATTGGAAATGATTGATGAAAACAACTTGAATGTAAAGGAACCTCAACCGTAAAAAAGAGAACAAGAATTGGCAGCACAATAAGCACGAATGCGAAAGCATCATCGTAAGATGAATTCAGATACCGTAGTTGGAGACACACCCTCTACGACAAGTGAATATGAAGGGACACCATTAAGCACAAGAGAATATGGAGGGACACCATCTAGCACAAGTGAATATGGACAGACACCATCTACTACAAGTGAATATGGAGGGACACCATGTACTGCAAGTGAATATTGTTGGACACCATCCAACACATCTCAAGTTGAGAGTAAATCATCGCTCAAAATTGACGAAGAAGGTATGCCATCATCCCCATATGAACCTCAAGGTATGTCTTCTTCTCCACCCTCGATCGAAGGTATGCAATCTATCCCACCTCAATAAAATATTGATGAAATTCCTAATGTTGAGATGTATGTACCTAGGAGAACACCACCAAGAATTTTGTGTAGAAAGCCAAAGTATTTGATTAATATTGATGATGAGATTTTGTAGCACATGGAAGGTAAGATTTCAACACACACTTGTAAAAGATATGCTGATAAGATTTGGGAACGATTCTTTGAAAGGCTAAATGAGACTGCAAGATGTCAACTATTTGTTGAAATGATGCAGGGTGTAAAGTATAGGAACATCATGAAGACTCTTGGATTGAGAACATTGAATGCATCGAGTGAAGACACTATTGTGAAGAATCTAATGGATGCTTATGAGAGTGTGGGTAAGACCTCATGTTCAAAGGATAGTAATGTCACTCGACGTGTCATTACATCATCTTTGGTAAGCTGTCAAACAAAGAGAGCTCATCTAATTAAAAAGACTAGTGAACAAATGAGAATTAGTAGAATTTTTTTATCAAGAGCCATTCAAAGGTGGCAAAGAATTGAGGGCAATGATACAAATGAATTATGGGAATTCTCGGGGAGACTGTCATGAAAAGATAAAGAAGTTGTCAAAGCCTTGAGAACACTAATTGAAGAGTATTGGAAGAATAACACAACGCCATCTTCGAATCAAAGGGATGTGGTAAGAAGGAGAATCGGTAGTCAGAATCGTGAGCCACATCCAAAGCATTTTTTGGATATGACTCAAACCCATTTTTTTCGGAAATTTGAAAATGATTATCCTCAAATTAGTATTTCTCAAAGATTTTTTGAATTGCTTAAACCTTTTTATGTCAAGATAAATCACCATGCACTACTTGTTGTTGTAGACTACATATTGAATTTTATAACCATTATGATGTTTATCATTCTATATGTTTAGATTTGCATACTAATGATGTTTTGCAGGATTGTGGTATAGAAGCCCCACCAAAATCTTCAAGAGAGTTCTTATCAAATTTTTTATATGAAATAGAGGATGGCTAGATATTCTATAGGAAAACATGCTTGGATGGTTCATGCGAGCGTTGCGGTGACTTCCAACATATGCCAGTATGTCAACATATGGTTCGACAGAAAATAGTAGCGTTGCGGTGACTTCCAACGTATGCCAGTATAGATGAGGTGGGACAGAAAATAGTAGAGTTTGGGAAGTATAAAATAGTGGCATATGCTACAAAAGATGGGTCTCAAGCAAAAACGTGTGATTTGGTTATTGAGAAGATTCCAATGTACCAATTTGTGACCACATTTCGTGAAAGTATACTGTCTGAGTATGCAATGCATACCCATAGAGCCCGATGGTTGGACATGCAGTTCAAGCTATGCAATGACACCTTTCTAGTTGGAAGCATAGTATCCGTGGTTGAATTTGTAGAGAACTACACTCTACAACCACAACATGAGGTGCAGTCACAGTATTACAACTCCACACAAGTTTCGATATTTGTGCACATAGCATTCATTCATGCATCTGATAGTATAGATGAGCAAAGGAAGGTATTGAGGGAGTACCACTTTTACATTAGTGATGATCACACACATTCTCCATATTTCATGCAAGGTTGCTTCCAGATGTTCTACAGTGGTTTGGCTCAGAGGGGCATAGAATACGATCAACATATAATATGGTCTGATAACTGTGCAACACAGTTCAAGAACTCGCGTATGTTCTACTAGTTGTGCAAGATGCATGTCATTACAGGTGTTCAACATCTGTGGAACTTTTGTGAGGCTGGACATGGAAACGCGTAGCATGATGGTGCAAGAGCATGCGTGAAAAGAGAATTAGCACGAGAAGAGTTAAAGTATAAAGACAGTGCAAAGTTGATAGATGCAAAATCAATTGTCGAGTGGTGTAATGCTTTGATGGGTCCAAGTAATGAAGGTATGTCTTCAGTTCATATTTTTTTTGGTTGATGGATGATACTAACATTGCACCATATGAAGACTGTTGTACACTAACAAGATCGAGTGAGGTACACTCTTTCCTTAGCTCAAATGCAGGTTCATGGAGTATCGATACACGAAAGATGGCATGATTTTGTTCTTCATGTACAATGCAAGCCTGGAATGATTGTGAGTCAAGGGAGTGGGTTGACAAATGGTTCTCAAGTTATTTTAGCCCACTTCACACGTATCACCCTCCGACGACATTGGAATTGACACATATGGAATCATCGGTTGACTTTGACCACATATCAGATCTAGTTCAACCAGGTAATATATCTACTTTCTTAGTTGTTGAAATTCCATATCGTTATCTTACTTTGTATTGTATTCGTAATGTTGACAAATTTTAAGAGATTTTTTGCACATATCAATGCAGGGCATGTTTATGCAGTTATTGCAGATGAAGACAATGAAGAGGGAACAAACTATTACTTGTGTCGTGTTGAGACCAAAAAAAAATTGGAGGCCCCAGTTATAGATGGAGAAGACATAGAATACCCTACAGGCTCAGTTGTGGTTACTGGAACATGGCTTAGAAGGTACCCACATTCAAGTGTTAAACATTGGCTATTTCAGGACTTTGACATGCATCGTAAGATTCTTCATTACTCGAACCTTGTCGTGGCATCCAATGTTCATTTGACCAAATATGGGGGTAGACCTTTGAACAAGACGTTATGGAAGGTCCGTGAGTTTGACTATGAGGCAATACTTGACACAATAAAGAGTAGAGCAGACTCAGATGGTTCGTTGGATTAATTTTTAAGTATATGCACATTGGTTCTTATTAATTTATACTTGTATGCACATTAATTTGTTTGATGCCAATGCTATCATCTTCTTTTACAGTGATTGGTGTCCCCTTGCAAAAAATACGGATATATGAGCCATCCAAGAGAATGTCAGCCAGAAAAGCAATGCAACATCCTTATTTTGATGCCTGCATGCAACATCTATAAGTGCCTTCCATCTATTTTTATTTCATTTCCATTTTGGATGCTTTTTATTTTTCTCTTTTACTTTGCGTATTTGTAAGTAAACTACTATAAATTGATTGATCTTTCGGTTCAAAAAATGTTGATTTAAGAGCCATCAAAGAGAATCTCAGCCAAAAAAGCAATGCAACATCCTTATTTTGATGATCTTGACAAATCTCAATTTTGATTTCAAGCCATTATAAAAGAGTGTGTAAAGCTTAGCGAGGGAATCTCAAGTTACTCATTTGAAGTTAACCTCATAATGAGCACCTATGATGTAGACATTTAAAGAGAATCTCGAATGTATGAGTGACATTGTAAAATATCTATGAGAATGAAGTGCCTGAGGAATTGTAATAAGATTTAATTACATAATGAGCTATACTCAAATATTGTAAGGTTTGAGTTCATGTTTGGTGTAGTAGCACCTTGTTCTGTAAATGCCTTGAATAGGAAAATTTGCAAACTTTGAATTTTGAAATGTAAACAATGTGAAAAAGGTCATGTAAACAATTTGCAACTTTTTTTCAGCAACTCGTGTGACCAAACAGACTGTTCCAACACATCCGAATAGGTATGTTTATGCTAGGCATGGTCCTCTTTAGGACCGAAACACATAGAATCACTCCAAGCTATGTTCCACTGGATCGATCCCTTAAGGGTCTAAAGTGCAAAATGGCTACAAATTCAGCATGCTATTACTTGGATACCATGACACTAAGAAAATTCTCATTTGATCCTACAGGATCACGTTGGACCCCTCTAGAAAAACCTCTCTCGATTTTGGCTATCTCAGAGTGGTTTTCTCGTAGCGGCGGATTTTTAGTTGATAGAAAAAGTGTCAAATTCAAGTTGTGCAAAGTTGCAAAGTGGTGCAACTTTCGCTCTGCAACTTGTGTGACCAAACTAACTGCTCGACGCGTCCGAATAGGTATGTTTATGTTAGGCATGGTCCTCTTTCACACTGAAATATGTGAAATTGCTCCGAGCTATGTTCTACTAGATCGATCTCTTAAGGGTCCAAAGTGCAAAATGGCTGCAAACTTCAGTATGCTATTACTCAGATACCATGATGCTTATAAACTTCTCGTGTAGTCCTGTAGGATTACGTTGATCCCCTCTACAAAAACCTCTATCGGGTTTGGCTATCTCGGAGTGGTTTCCCGTGGTGGCGGATTTTCACTTGATGGAAAAAGCATCAAATGCAAGCAGTGCAAAGTTGCAAAGTGGTGCAATTTTCATTTTGCAACTTGTGTAACCAAACGGACTGTTCCAAAATACTTGAATATGTATATTTATGCTAGGCATGGTCCTCTTTCACATTGAAACACGTGGAATCGCTCTGAGCTATGTTCCACCGGATCGATCCCTGAAGGGTCCAAAGTGCAAAATGACTGCAAACTTCTGCATGCTATTACTTGGATATTATTACACTTAGAAACTTATTGTCTAATTCTACAGGAAGGCGTTGGGCCCCTCTAGAAAACCCTCTCTCGGTTTTGGCTATTTTGGAGTGGTTTTCTCGTGGCGGCGAATTTTCACTTGATGGAAAAAGTATTAAATTCAAGTTGTGCAAAGTTGTGCAACTTTCGCTCTACAACTCATATGACCAAACTAATTGTTCCAACGAGTCTGAATAGGTATGTTTATGCTAGGAATAGTCTTGTTTCACACTGAAACACATGGAATCGCTCTGAGCTACGTTCCACTGGATTGATCCCTTAAGGGTCTAAAGTGTAAAATGGCTGCAAACTTCAACATGCTATTACTCAGATACCGCGATGCTTAGAAACTTCTCATCTAATCCTATAGGATTGTGTTGATCCCCTCTACAAAATCCTCTCTCGATTTTGGCTATCTCAGAGTGATTTTCTCGTGGTGGCAGATTTTCACTTGATGGAAAAAACATCAAATGCAAGCAATGCAAAGTTGCAAAGTGGTGCAAATTTCATTCTACAACTTGTGTGAACAAGAAGACTATTAAAACATGTCTGAATAGGTATATTTACATTAGACATGATCCTCTTTCACAACAAAACACGTGGAATCGATCTGAGCTATGTTCCACCGGATCGATCCCTGAAGGGTCCAAAGTGCAAAATGGCTGCAAACTTCAACATGCTATTACTTGGATACCGTTACACTTAGAAACTTATCATCTGATCCTATAAGAAGGCGTTGGGCCCCTCTAGAAAAAACTTTCTCGATTTTGGCTATCTTGGAGTGGTTTTCTCATGGCGGCGGATTTTCACTTGATGAAAAAGTGTCAAATTCAAGCTATGCAAAGTTGTAAAGTGGTGCAAATTTCACTCTGCAACTCGTATGACCAAACTAACTATTCCAACACATCCAAATAGGTATGTTTATCCTAGGCATGGTCTTGTTTCGCACTGAAACACGTGGAATCGCTCCGAGCTACGTTCCACCAGATTGATCCCTTAAGGGTCCAAAGTGCAAAATGGCTGCAAACTTGAGCATGCTATTACTCGGATACCGTGATGCTTATAAAATTCTTGTCTGATCCTACGAGATCGCGTTGAGCCCCTATACAAAAATCTCTCTCGGTTTTGGCTATCTTAGAGTGATTTTCCTGTGGTGGTAGATTTTCACTTGATGGAAAAAGCATCAAATGCAAGTAGTACAAAGTTGCAAAGTGGTGCAACTTTCGTTCTGCAACTTGTGTGACCAAGCGAACTATTCCAACATGTTCGAATAGGTATGTTCACGCTAGGTATGGTCCTCTTTCACACCGAAACACGTGGAATCACTCTGAGCTATGTTCCACCAGATCGATCCCTAAAGGGTCCAAAGTGCAAAATGGCTGCAAACTTCAGCATGCTATTACTTGGATACCGTTACACTTAGAAAATTTTCATTTGATCCTACAAGAAGGTGTTGGGACCCTTTAGAAAAACCTCTCTCATTTTTGGCTATCCTGGAGTGGTTTTTCTCATGGCGGCAGATTTTCACTTGATGGAAAAAGTGTCAAATTCAAGTTGTGCAAAGTTGCAAAGTGGTGCAACTTTTGCTCTGCAACTCGTATGACCAAACTAACTATTCCAATGCATCCAAATAGGTATTTTTATGCTAGGCATGGTCTTGTTTCGCACCGAAACACGTGGAATCGCTCCGAGCTATGTTCCACCGGATCGATCCCTTAAGGGTCCAAAGTGCAAAATGGCTGCAAACTTCAACATGCTATTACTTGGATACCATGATGCTTAGAAACTTCTCATGTGATCCTATAAGATTGCGTTGAGCCCCTCTACAAAAAACTCTCTCGGTTTTGGCAATCTCGGAGTGGTTTTCCCGTGGTGGCGGATTTTCACTTGATGGAAAAAACATCAAATGCAAGCAGTGCAAAGTTGCAAAGTGGTGCAACTTTCGTTCTGCAACTTGTGTGACTAAGCGGACTGTTCCAACACGTCCAAATAGGTATTTTTACACTAGGCATGATCCTCTTTTGCACCGAAACACGTGGAATCGCTCCGAGCTATGTTCCACTAGATCGATCCCTTAGGTTGGAGGAGTCTAAAGTTGCAAATTTGTAAGTTGCTTAAAGCAACAAATTTGAAATGCAATGGTTACTTGTTTTGAAAGTTGGTTTTTAGTTAGTTGAGGGCGTGGATCAGTTAGAAAAGGGTGTAAAACACTATGTAAATCCTTGAGAGGCTCGAATGGAGGTTGTTGATGAACTTTTGAAGAAGATAAGATAAGAATTATTCACACTGTTCTCTGTTTTTTAGATTTTTTATACAAACTTGCTGATTCCATACTTGGTATGACCTCCAGCTTCCTGTACGGTCCCAAGGCTGACATGGATTGAAAGAGGGCTGAGTTCACAAGAACCCATCTCTCATGATAATGAATGGCCCACTTAGCACTCATTGCATGTAGGTGATGCTCACAGAGGTGAGGCACTAGGCCTTCCTAGGAGGTCACCCATCCCAATACTACTCCAGCTCAAGCGCTTAACCAAAAAGTTTTTTCCCCAAGGTTAAGCCCACTTAGCTTGCAACCCCATTTGCAAAAACTTCAACAAGTGTTGTGCCTTATGAAACATTCATTATAGAGCCCCTTTAGCTCATCAATTGATAAGTAGGAGGTATTTTCTACAATGTGTCAAATTGTGATATTGCTATCAAGATTCAATTGTGTAGTTTTCGAGTATAAAAGAGAATAAGAAGGGAAGATCAGGGTAATCAATTTGTGAACTTATTTTTATTATTGAATTACCTAGTGTGGGATTGGTATATATAAGAAAAAAATTATAATATGGGAGTATACGTTTCAAGCAGATAATCCGGAAAGGACTCAAAGTTAGATGCATGAGTACAAAGTATCGATCAGGAAAGGAATCCCAATTCTCAAGGCCTATATATCAATGATAGGAAAATTTATATTCAAAGCTAGCACATGATTTTAATTGATTAATTAGAAACAACTATTATATTTATTTATCAAATTAATATTTGAATTAGATTTCATATTCAGAATTTATTTCATTTATAATTTGGGGACTCCGTTAGCTATCTTAATAATATTGGATGACAACCTTTGTCAATCCAATAAGAAATAAATCAAAAATCTATTGATCTAGAGCTCAAGTCATTACAGGTATTAGAGCAAATGAACCTACTAGCCTTTGGGTATTGCAACAAATTGACTTTCCATTAGAAGCATGGCAACCGATGATAGTGGTTGGCATTACTCAAGAAGGATGAACATATTAAAGACATTTGCGGAAATCGAGACAAGTAACCTTCTTGTGGACTTAGGGTTATAATATTCGATCTACAACATGTTCCACCATTTCTTCAATAGGATCAAGAACACAAATAATGAAGGTGTGTTTGCAGCCATGAAAGATTATGGTTCAAACTGTCCAGAAGAGTGATGTTTTATCTCGACCACCCATATCTATACCATGGTTTGTTTGGAAACAAGGATGGGTTCTTTCTTCATCGACATATACATTATTCCTCGATGTGTTCACACTAGTGTTACAAGACTTGGACTCGCCTCAGACTTGACAAGCCAATTTTTGACTTGGACATGGGCTCGGAGCCCAGACTCGACAAATAGAAAATCCTAAGAAATTCAAAGATTTTTAAGGATTTAAAAGTTGTTTCATGCACCCTTTAATAAATAAACCTTAAAGACACAATAGCATCATCAAATAGAAATTATATGATGATCCCATACACAAACATACATCAATCACATAAGCATAAGCATCGATAAAAGATATTTGTATTAACATAGAAATTACCTTGAATGTACACGTAACTCATAACTATTGAACCATCAATTTAGAATGCAAATATGGATAGGCATCGATAAAATATTTTTGTATTAAACAAATAGCCATGTAGGCATACATCAATATATGTCGATATAAGTATCAAATATATGTACAAGATAGCCATATAGGCTTACGAGAATGCCATATAGGCATACAATGTCAAATATGTCCAATAAAAAAATTGTACAAAACTGCCATGTAGGCATACAACAAAGGACTTTGGAATCAAAAGTCATTGCTCTCCATGCCCTGGAAATAAAATCTTTCCCTTTCCTTTTCGCTCAGATGGAGATAGTTTTGTCACTCGTTTTTGCTGCGCTCGTGGAGTGCTCCTGCTACTCCTCCTAGGGTTTAGTTCATGGTGAAGTTTTAACTGTTACAATAAGAAGTAAATACATGAATATATAGAAATTACATTATAAAAAATGATATATTTGACAAAATAATCATGTACAACCATCTCACAATCTCTCTCCATGAGGGAAATATTCTCACGCCCATGGTCAGGTGTGCTCAAACCCTGTATAAACCATACAAATAGAAATTAAACTACATGAATCAATAATGGTTTGATTTTTCACTAACTAACATCTATAGCAACAAATGTAAATTAAAATTTACTAATTTTCCTCATACCTCTTCTATTAGAGCCATCGAGGATTGTATAGCAGATGTCACACCAATATCCATTTCCCTCATCACATTCGAAGGTGTATCGTCTCACAACAACTGAAAATAAAACAACAAAATATTCAACGTAATCAACGATGTGCATATAAACTACATAAATCTATTAAGTACTTGTTTCATTAGTTAAGCTCTTTATTCTATTACCTGCGTGAAGGTTTGAGTAAATCCACCACCACTAGGAAGTGTTCCATCAAAACCTCCAATATTAGTCTGTTCAACATCCAAAATTGCATATTAAATTACCATTCGTAAAACAATGCTATTAACATGCAATAAATTTATAATTGTTTACTAGTTACATACCCTAGCGATAGGTGTACTGCAAAAATAGGTTGGTGGGGGGCCGGTGTATCCAGTCTCAACACCGTGATCCTGCAATTTTATTAAAATCATAAAACATTTTTAGTTAATCCTGCATTTCAAAATCAAAATTTAATAAATTAAATTCAACAAACATATGCACTAAATTTTACCTGACTATCAATGCCATATGCCTCATGCAAAATGTCAGCTTCCCTCTCCATCTCCATAGTTGCAGACAGATCCGGCGTACTAGTCTCCTGAGTGTCGATGGGGTCATATGAACAAGTAGCCCCACAAGATTGACACACTTGTGTTCGAAGGCCACCGCTCGAAGACTCCCCTGGATGGCACTGTAGAATAGGGCTAGTATGATGGATGACACTATGAGTCAAAGTGTTAATTGCCTGCAATGTCTCTACATTAGCACTTTCCTTCGCGACGAAAGACATAACAACGTGCTTACGAGGTGGACTAGCGAGAGCTCGTCTACCTTGCCACGTAGGATCCGACTGTGCACTAGGTCTATCCTGAGCTAACCCTTCACCTCTCCCCTAGAAATCCCTCATATCAAAATAAAATTGGATTTTGCTCAATATGAACTCACTGTATAGTTTCCTAAGGAAATATTATGGGACCTCGCAATTGTTTCACGGTGGGTAATCGAAGACCATGTACCACCTATCATAAAATTGGTCCCTAATCTGTTGGTGGTGATACCAATGGATAGGAAACCTCTTCACATTGAGGGTAAGATTTTGATTTGTGAGTGGGTCGATGAATAATGAGCACAAATCACCTTTTGTAATTCTTAAATCCTTCACATCCTTGTATGATAGTTTATTTGCATAATAATCTCTAGCCGCCTGCCTCTTATCTTGCCATCCAGTTATTTGTTTGCTAATTGAATCTACATTTTTTAACATATCTTTTAATGAATTTTCTAGGGTCATTCTTTCTATGGTTGAACTATTTGGATCACTCAACCTACTGATCAAATCCTCAATTCTCTTTTTGTTGTTCTCAATTTCACTCATTAAATTTTGTTGAGTGCCAGGAGGGGGTTGAGTCATTGGTGGAGGAGGTTGATGTTATGGTTGATTTTGATCTTGAGGATTTGGTTGCTCTTCCTGTTGAGGATTTTGAGGGTTTGCAGGTTGATTTGCATCTCCTAAAAATTCAAACAAATAGATATCAAATTCAACCTAAAACTAACTAATTCAAAACAAAAACCATAGAATCCTTACCTCTCACAGCTCCTCGTCATCGTGGCACCATTGTTGGTGAAAAAATTTGTTGAAATTCTCCTCCTAGAACACGAGCGCGACATTGTGGTGGTTTTGGCTGTGGTTGCAACAAAAAATCAGTCGAAATCCTAATGAGAGATTTGCATTTCTTTTTTTGCTTTTAACAATGAATAACGTGCTCGTGTTATTGGTTTGTAGTTGTTGAGCCTCAAGCTTGGCATAACGAGCTAGAATGCGAGCACGTTATAACGCGCTCGTGTTATGGTTTTCCAAATATTTTTGTAGGGGGTGTCCACGGAATTGCTATCCATTTCCATGCACCCGCCCTGTAATTTTTTTATACTATCTTTGTGCTTAGTCTTGCATAGTGTTAAATAAAATAAACTATGTTTCTTTTCCATGGTGTTTTCTTTGAACCAGTTAATTGAACGTAGAATGAGTTTGTAAGATTCTTATCGCATTGTTTATGGATCGATCTCATTGTGCGAATCATCATGTTGTAGGAAACTTCTTTGATTTTTAATAATTGTTACAAGTTTCTGTTTCTGAATATTTCCATGTAATTAAATAGTTTGCCATTATCTTTTGATTAAATAAGAAGGTTGTCATTATCTTCGGTATTAGAGTAGATAGGTGTTGAAGTGTGTCATCAATTTGGTATCAGAGCCTAAAAGGTTTGGGAAGAGGAAGTTGAGAGTTTGAAAAGAGTTTGATGAAGAAGTTAGTTATGTTAATAGATTCTTGGACATATATGTGTGTTGCAGAATGGTAGGTTAATGAAAGGAACCTGGGTACCAAAAGACCAGGCAAGAGGGAAAGCAAAGAGAAGTCTTAGGTGAGGTATCGAGAAGCCAAGAAGAAAGATAGAAATATGCAACATCTCGTAAAAGAAAGCCTCAAGAAGAAAGACAAAGTATGAATGTGAAGAAGCAAAGTTCAGAGTGGGATAAAGAAATGACCGAGTTGAGAAGGGATTTAGAGAAGTGTAAGCAGTGGCTTGAGGAAAGTAGCCAAGAATATGGTTGGAGTTGGCCATTGAGAAAGAAGTTGAAGTGGCCTGTGAAGATGATTATGAAGAGAAGAAGAGGGCAAAATATGGCTGCCCTAAAAAGGGATAATCGAAAAGGTTTGCATAGAAGAGAGTTGGTAAGCGAGCAACAATACCTAGTAGAGGTGAAGGGAAAAGAAGGTGCAGTGAGTGTAGAAGATTTATGGGCACAATCTTCAGCGATAGAACATGAGTGGATGGAGAAACTTGCTAGTGAAGGTATGAAGACAAATGGGACAATGCAAGATGCAAAGATGAAGTTGGTAGCTGATGATAACGAAGTTGTTGAAGTGAAAAAAAGAGAGGTAAATTTATTAAATTTATTTGAAAATTGTGCAGATGATGTTTTATTTTCATTTGAGATGATAAAAGTTCCAAAATGTGTAGAAGAGTATAGGATAGTAAGTGCAAATTTATATAAATATGTAGATGATTTTGATGAGGTTGGAAGACAGATGTCAACGATGAAAGAGTTTGGGGAAGCATGTGTGGAGATCAATACTCTGTATAATTGTTCATATCAGTTTGCATGTGAATGTGTGGGAAAATAAACTTTGACGTAAGAAGATGAAAAGTGAAGAGAAGAATAGTGTACAAGAATGTTGGAGAAACATGACAGTTGTTTCAGAGCGATGTTAGAAGAAGTGAAAATAAAAGAATAGAGAAATGCTTTATGTTTGATTACCTCATGCGCAGGAGCACATGATTTCTTTTTGTCTCTCGGGGAGTCTGATACAAGAGCATTGAACTGATTTTTGGTTTACGTAGTTGTCTATTATGGGTTTGTGAATTATTGTTTAATTTTTCCTTTGCTGAGTTGGACGATCTAGTTATGGGGAATGGTAGTTACATCGATTAGGGAAAGAAGGCATCAAAAACAATTTTGTCTGGAAGTTTTCGGGTGGTGAAAAGAGAGCTCGATGGTTTTCTATGGAAGAGAAACCATTCTGTTATGGCAGAGGCCGATTCTGAGGTTGGAGTTCGAGCAGAAAAAAAAAGAAAGAAAAAGAAAGAAACGTGGAGAAAGGGAGAGCAGAGATGGTGGAGAGAGGGCGAGTAGAGAGCGTATAAAATGACAGGAGAAAGACCCCTAACAGGTGCGTGGGAGAAGAGAATGTGAGCAACGCCTAAGGAAGTTGGCTGTCATTGTAAATTGTTGATACTATCTTTGCGCTCAGTCTTTTATAGTGTTAAATATAATGAACTCCGTTTCTTTTCCACTGTGTTTGCTTTGAACCGGTTACTTGAACGTAGAATGAGTTTGTAAGATTCCCGTCGCATTGTTTATGGATCGATCTCATTGTGCAAATTATCATGATGTAGGAAACTTCTTTGATTTTTTTAATAACTGTTGCAAGTTCCTGTTTCTAAATATTGCCCTGTAATTAAATAGTTTGATATTATCTTCTGATTAAATAAGAAGGTTGTCATTATCTTCAGTATCAGAGCAGATAGGCGTGGAAGCGTGTCATCAAACTTTCTACCTCCAATTTAATTATTGAAATGAGGTTATATATTCCTCTACATATTTAGCTCCGTGATATTGATATATATCGACAATATTGCACACTAGTGAGATATCTAAATCTTATAGTAAATCAATCTCACAAGTATTCATAGAAAACTAGCACAAAACTTTGCAAGGGTCAATATTCATTGGATTCAACTTATTGTATGTTTCTCTAGGGAAAATTTCTTTCCATAAATATAATGTGACCAAATTATCCTTTAATAAATCTTTTCTTTTCTATTCTTATCCACATTTGTAATTATTGTTACTTCTCTCCAACTATTATTTCACTTGTGTGTGCAGCTCCTACATGTTCTATTCATATTCTTCTACATGTACAATAAAATGCTCTCCATCAAGTAAATTTAACAAGTTTGTGACATTTTTAGGAGATGTTCCATGCACAATCTAAAAATGGGTCTTATTGGTAGATGAATTCACCAAGTTGTTGAATGAAAATTCCACTTGTTTCAATATAGTATCCCACTACGGTTGTTTATCTCCCACCAAAATTATTAGGAGATTTCCTAGGCTCCTATTAATAACTTCCACCTAACCATTTAGCTATGGATGACACACAAAGATTTATTTAGTTCTGTACCCAACATTTTCCAATATGTGCACCAAAAGTGGCTCAATAACTTAGTATCCCTATCTAAGGTGGTATTATGTGGCAACCCATGTATCCTCACAACTTATTTGAAGATTTGTTTTACAATCTTGAAGCATTATTTGTCTTTTGGCAAGGAATCAAACTAACCATTTCTGAAAACTTATCAAAAATATGAAGATAGAAACATTACCCCTTTGAGATTGTGGCAATCCAAGGACACAATCCATGGAAAGTTCCTCCTAAGGATTATATGGAATTGGAAATGGCTTAACTAGCCATGTATTCAAGGAAAGAACCTTTGTAAAATGAAAGTTATGTATCTCTTTTCTAACATGGGAAAGGTCTTATTCACATTGAAATTCCATCCCAATCCTCCATTGTGTAGTTCCATAATAATATTCTCTCTCATGAAACTTTGTGGTATGAATAAATACCTCCTAAAACATCATCCTTCTTGCACAAAGTAATATTCACAATAACCCTTACCTCTAATATTGGGCTTAATGTGTCTCTTCTGTGCATCTACAAAATCTAGATTTGTGGAATACATATATTTTATCATTAGTTAAACTAAATTTGTGCTTATTTTAAGTAATCAAACTACTTCATGCAACTCTAATTTAGTCTCTTGACTATGAATAAACCTTAATGGATAGTGATCAATATATAAAATAAAATACTTTGGCAAAAAAAAATGCCTCCACTTTTGTAGGGATTCCACAATTGTATAAGAATATTGATCATAAATTGAATATATTTTCTTTGCCTCATTCAAATTATCACTAACATATGTAATGTATTTACCTTCTTAACTCAAGATAATGCTAATAGCCTTATAATTGACATCATAGTCCATTTGAAAGACCTCCCCAAAGTATGAAAGTTTCAATATTGGAGCCTTCACCACTTTATTATTTAGTAGATCAAATCCTATTCATGTCACAATTATATAGTCAAATCCACCCTTCTTCATGCAATGTGTTAGTGGCACATATTCCACTAAACTTCTTGATAAACTTTCAACATAAATTTTTGAACCCAAGAAAGCTTTTTGATCTCTACAATATTGACCACTTAAAAATTTCCCTTAGTTTCTCTAGATACATACTTAAACCATATTGAGATGTCACAAATCCAAAGTATATAGCTCATTTTATTATAAAATTATACTTCTTTAGCTTTATACACAAAGTCTCCCTTCTCAATAGTCCTAAAACCTATTGTTGGTGTTCAATTTGGTCCTTCATATTCCTGGAAAACAACAAGTACCATCCAAATAAACAATAGCCAAATCACATAAGATAGGTCCATAATTTTATTCATCATCCTTCATTCTCTAACCCTCCCATCAAGTTTCCTTAGGACCTAACCCTCCCACATGTTTTGTGGGGTTTTTGTGGCATGAAAGGAATGCTAGAATCTTCAAAGATTTAAAATCTTCAGTTGAGAGGGTTTTCTCTAGAATTAGATTGGATATTAAAGGAATTTTTTTCATATCTTACAAGGATCAAGCTCCTTATTTTGGGACTATTTTGGTTTCCATTGAGGACTTGTGAAGGGTTGACGGCTAGAACTTAGTGGTATATTTCAATATTTCCTTGCATAAGCTTGCTATCCAACATACCTAGTTTGATAGTACCATCCTTATGCCTTATAGTATAAGCTAAAATTTGATGGGGCCTCTAAAGGAAACATGGTCCCTTTAGGTGTTCAAAGATTATTAGAAATTATATGGGAAGTGTGATAGTGCTTTCTCCATCAATCTTGGAGTTCAAACCAACATTTTTGTGGAGGCCAAGGAGTTGGGTATCCGACATCTGATGGTGTAAAATGATCATTTAAATATCATTAACTATATTTTAAATTTTCAGAGTCCTTTCTAGTCTATTTTTCATCTTTTTGCTGACCCCCTTAGTATTTTTGGACTCACTTATTAATGTCAAAATCATGCATATTTTTTCATGAGGTAAAATTTGTGGCCAATTTATTTATAAATTGAGGTGTCTCCAGTGATGGATACTTATATGGGTTGAGGTAGATATTCTTCCTATTGAACTCCATAAATAACCAAACTTTAAATTATTATAAGTTAGATGTTGCTAGGATTAGTGCCGCCTCCTCCACTTTGGAATTATAACCATTAAGATGTGTAACTCGTAAGACTCTTGGAATTTCAAGAATATTTGCATCATATTTTAGTGGGATCTTCCTCAAGATAATCATATTTTGGATTTATTTCATAGATTTGGTCTCTTTGGTGTTATTTCTAAGTAGACAATCAAAATATATAGGTCAGGTTAGAGCTCTAAATTCATGTGTGGAGATTGTAATAGAGTGGAATCCACCTCATGTGAACTAGTTACAATAAATGCCAAGGTATGACCAATTTTATAAAGTTGTGGGTTCACTAAGTTTATGAAAAGGGTTAGCAACCCACCCTTTTTGTGAAATTTGTGAAGAATTAGAGCGCCAAGGTGTTGAAGATGAGGGGGGTTGAGTTTAAATTTTTAGAGAGCCTTATTTCTTAGATTACGAGCCTATTGATAAAAGCAATGAAAATCTACAAGGATAGACATACCAAGAAATTAGGAAAAATATACATATAAAATAAATCTTTTAACAAACTCAAAAAAACCCTTTCATATAATACAAATTACTTAAATATAAATATATATTTTTTTAACTACATAGATTATCACATACTTCTATTACAATTCCTTTAAAAACTCAAAATTTATTTTTATTTCTATATTATTTATTTTCTTAATTTGTATTTTCTTTGAGAAGTCTTTTATCTTTAAGTTATATTTTAACAGATACACTTTTATTATGAATATTTATTATGTTTTATTTTTGTTCTTATTTTTTCTTTCTCCAATAAATAATTTATTATGAATATTTATTTTTCCCTTTTTAATAATTTATGATATTTTTATTTCTACAATGTATAAAAGAAAGAATAATTTTGGAAGGAGAAAATATTTTCTAAATTTGTGGTGAAGATATATTTTACCTATATAAAATTTGTACTAATTTAATAAAAAAATACTCGAGAAAAAAATGTAGGTAGCTTTAAAATATTTATTCATTATTTTCTAGATATATTTATTTAGTCACAATACTTTTAAGTGTGCAAAATTTATAATAGTGATAAAGAATAAACAAGTTAGATTTTCATTCTTTATTATTATTATTTTTTAGCAAAAGGAATTTAGCCTATAAATTATATTATATAGTAGAAACATAGAATAGTAGGAAGGCTATCTCCTATTGATTACAAAAATTGCTAGGACCAAAGAACACTGGCTCATATGAGATGCTTAAGTATAACAACTAGAAGAAGCAGCTAGAGATATTACATAATTACAAGGATCTACAAGTATCTTCGTGAAAAAATCTATCATATTATCATAGCTTTTAAAACTATATCGCCATTTTCCACAAAATTCTCATCATGACACTCTTGAGATGAATCATCAACATGGACCGAGACAAGCAGCAGAGGAGGAGCATTTACTTTGTGGTGTATACGATGAGAGTGGAGAAAAGAAATGGAAAAATATTTATCCTTTATTCCGTTTACCAACTGATTACCAATTTCTTCATAATGTATATCCAAAACCTTGTATAGATTTCTTGCATAGTTCATTTGTAGAACTTGCTTAATGGTGTCATAAACAACCACAAACACTCTCTTATATTTCAAGTAGCTTTTTGGAAACAATCTTCCAACCCAACCCTTCCCCTTATCAAAGTCATACATTTATACATTGCGTAGAAAACTATTATCACCCAAGAATTGGTCGCATACCACTTTATCTACTATCACCTATAGATATTCAAAGCATTGCACAAGATCTAGGACATTAGACACAAAAATCAAAAGTACTTGGGATGGAAAAATGAGGCGAGGATCTTGGGGTCAATATATTTCTTCACCAAGAATAATTTGAATGCATTCAACCACATTGGGACAATAGATGTTAAATAGTTTGGCCCAATTCTATGTTTGATAGGTACCAATTGAATGGTTGTTCCCAATTCTACACTCAAAGTAGCACCCTTAAATTATTTGGTTGATACCCCACAATCTGGAAGCTGGAGAAGCAACAAATGATTTGAACACTGGAGACAAGGAGAATGCACCACCCTGAAATACCACCTTCTTGATATATGAACTATCAAACAATTTTCATTGGAGACCACTGATTGAGAAAGTGTTGATTAAGCCCTTTTTAAACTCATAACTTGATTTGCTAACCAATGAAAATCCACTGATTGGCATATTCATAATTACTGCTATCTTATCTGGTGCAGTCAAGGATGGAGGGTTTGGAATTAGGACTGTCCAACCTTGCAACAAGAGTAAACACAACAAAAACTCAATAGAATAACAATCACACATGAATTCTTATATACAAATGTTCAATCAATTATTCACTGGCAACATGCCCTGCCTTTTGGCTTACAAAATATAGAATGATTCGACGCTAAGCCCAGACTTACATGTGAGTTGAAACCCTTTATTTATGATCTACCACTACTGAATGCAAATATACTAATCCTCCCCCTAATGCAACTACACAATGCATATATGTATCGGTTTCCAGCTCCAGAAAAGGTCTGCATTGGCCCAAGAGGTTCCAAACCTCGAATTGGATGAAATGTGCAAGCGTAAGCCAAAACATAAAAATTCTTTCAGAGATCTGCAAGATAGGTCGAGATTGGGTCTAGTAAATGCAAGAAAGAACATGAATGCAAATATTTTTGGTTGATGCAAGATTGCTTGCAACTGGGGATTCTCCTGCATCATTATCGCAACATGCGATTAAAGATTTGGTACATTTGTTTATAGATTTAAAATACTTTGAAGTGTGCTTTGGAAATATTAATTAATAAGACTCCGACCTCCAACAATTAATGATCCTGTAGAAATACAAGGTTATTTCTAGGAAATTTAATACAATTAGGTGTATGAAGTATATCCCCACCATTCCATGACAGATGAAAAGAATTCCATGAGAATTCTAGCGGAATTGTGGGGAGGTCTCTTAGGCACAATCATTGCAGATTGATATGTGACATATGCCTCCGCCATCTAGATCAAGGCATGATTTATCACATTTATTGATAAAATTAAATAATTTGAAATGTGCATTGATCAACATTAATAAATGAGCCTCCAACTACAAGCAATTGATGAACCTGCAAAAAAATACAAGGTTAGTGTCATAAATTGATTACAGTTTGATGTGTAACATTTTCCACCGCCATTTCGTAGAAGGTGAAGACTTCCAAGTGAAGTCTAGTAGAATTGCAAGGAGATGTGATGTATGTCTTCGTCAACTAGGTGTATGAAACAAGTCATATTTGAATGATTATCTATTAGTAAAATGATATTGGATATAATATGTCCTTAAATATGATCCATTCCATGTCCTTATACTACCATGTTAGCACATATTATGCTTCCTTTATAACTCAACTTATTCAAGATGCTTATTCAACCACTCCCCACCATTCCGCTAGAAGTAACAGTGCTTTCAAGTAGTAAATGGCAGAATTACAGGGACAATAAATCCCAAGTGCTATATTTTGTAGAGCCATTTATTCAAGATGCTTATTCAACCATTCCCCACTATTCCCATAGGAAGTGAAAATTCTTCCAAGCAATATCTAGAGGAATTGTGGGGAGCACTTCATGTGTGCTATATCTTATAGAGCCTTGGTAAACTTATTCCCCACCTTAATTTGCTAATATATCTTTTAGATTCTCTTGAAGGTTTGTAGAATAGGAATCATAGATAACTTGCTCTTCCTTTTGCAAATAGCCCAAATTTACTAGACAATATGCCATCCTATTTCCCTCCCTATATATATGACTGATTTGATAGTATTCTAGCTTATCCAATAAATTCCAGATCTATTGTAAGATATAGTCAAGCTTCCAATTTTGAATTATGCATTGATTAATACCAATGAATCTCCCTCTATCTGAATCTTTGGAAGATAAAGATTTATAGCCAATTTTAAACCATGTAAAAGTGCTTGAGCCTTTGCTAAATTATTCATGTTAGGAGGAAGCCAAACTGATGCAACCTTTATCAGTGTACCCTTACAATCCTTGATAAAAAATCCTACACCTGAGATGCCCGGGTTACCCTTGGCAACCCCATAAATTTTAATTTGTGATAACCAAAAGGAGGTGGTTTCTATGAAATCTTACTTCTGTATATTTTTTGTTTTCTCAATTGATGTAATCCTCCTTGAAGTGATAGGATGAGGTATGACTAATTTTTTATTGTCTACATCCCAAGTAGAAAAAAATGATCCTACATGCTTAGTTTTTTGAACATAAGCATTTACTACCTTTGAGATTGACATTTCTATTTTAATAAAAAAATGCTCATTGCTTATCTTCTCTTTTTTGAAAATGCACTTGTTTCTCACCCACCATATTGCCCAGATTACCACATCTGGTATGAATCTCCAAATTCTAGCAAAAAAGGATGTTTTATATAACACACTGAAAAGCTTGAGAATAAATACCACAAGTTATTTGGAAGTGGGGATTACCATCTTAATTTATCCTTTACAAATTCCTAGCTTGACTGTGCCAAAGGACAAGAGAGGAAAGATGATTTGTATCTTCAAATTGACTTTTTCCATAATCCCAAGATTTGAGAGTATATCACTTGTTAGGATCTAATTTTTGAATGTTAGCCATGAAAAACAACCTACCTTTGGTAAAACCATTGCATTCTAGCAAAAAGAGAAGGCTATCTTAGATTCCAATTGGTCTCCATTGTTACGTAGGCGACTGTCGTTGCACCAAAAGATAGACTTTTTATTGCTTGATACAACCGCTAGATTTATACAAGATCCAAGATCCACAGGAGGTAGTTAAGCCATTTCATGAACCCAAGCACCACTTTGCACAACACAAGGAGACCAAGGGCGAAACTCTTGCAACAATCTCCCCAATGCAAGTGATGGGTTCAAACCCGTGACCTCAACTCTGATACCAATTGTTGCACAAGCGATTGTCATTACACCAAAAGATCAACCTATTAATGCCCAATACAATCGCTAGATTTATACAAGATCCAAGATTGATAGGAGGTGGTTAAGCCATGCCATGAACCCAAGTGCCATGCTGCACAACACAAGGAGACCAAGGGCGAAACTCTTGCAACATCCATTTTAGAAGTTGTCTTGTATCCATACCTTATTGAATAGCTTCCTGCTTTTGAGCGAGCCCATCTTAACTTATCCATATCTTCTGACTGATACACAATCCTTTCATCTAGTATTTTTTTAGGTTGATTTTTTGATCATTAGGAATTGGACAATTTGATAAATCCTTCCAACTAACCTTCCCTATTAAAGCATCTTCACACTTAATGTAATCCTTCACTTTGGGACCCCAACTTACTAATAATATATTCTCTACTACTTCAAAATTATGCATTGTATTTATGAGAGGATTCCCATTCCAAGAATCCTTCTAGAATAGAGCCTCTTCACCATTATGTACCTCCCAAGTTATATAAGGGATAATGATCTTCCTACAAGCTATTAAAAAATTCCACATTGCTGATCCTGATGGAGGGTTTGATATAGTAAGTATCCTGGTTGGAGCTGAATTATCTAGATACTTAGCTTGCATGATCTTGCACTATTTCATATTTAGCTTTTCATACATATGTTGAACCAATTTGGCACCTAAGGATAAATGTTTTGCTGTCATATTGTGTAACCCTGCCTCTCCTTTGAGATTTTCAATACAAATATTTTCTAAAGAGATTAGAGGTATTTTTTTATATTATCCATGTTGCCTATCCATAGAAATTTTCTGATCAATTTTTCAATTTGAGCAATAATGGACTTTGGTGCTTTTAATATTGACATGTAGTAATTAGGAATAGTTGATAACATTGATTTAATCATTAATATCCTTCCCGACAGTGATAAACGCCTTCCCTTCTATGATAAAATTCTTTATTGAATACATTGATTAATCTTATGCCAATATGATACTTTATTAGCTCTTGCAAAGAAGGGCATGCCTAGGTACTTACAAGGAATCTTCACTATTTGAAATCCTAAATACTTAACTATCTGTATTTTTATAATTGCTTTTACATTGAACTGATAGATTTTTGATTTACTTGTATTTATGCTTTGTCCCAAGGCTACTGTGTATTTATACAAAATACCTTTTATTTATTTTTCTTCTGCCATAGTTGCTTTTCCAAAAAGTATTATGCTATCCACAAAAAGAGAATAGGTAGCTATTATATTGGTAGGTGGAATAGGAATCCCTTGCCAAGAACCTTGAGAATGCAATTGATGAATGGATCTACTCAATGCCTCTACAAGAATGATAAATAAAAATGATGATAAAGGATCACCTTGTCGAACTCCTTGTGTTGAATTGAAAAACCCATTGGTAATCCATTAATGATTGCTGATTTTTTTTCCCATGATAGACATGAAAGTATCCACTTACACCATTTTGATTAAACCCAAACTTTAGTAGAACTTGAATAAAAAAAGACCAATCAACCCTATCATATGCCTTCAACATATCCAATTTTATTATAATAGATGAAAGCTTGTTTTTATTAATGGAATGTAAGACTTAATGTGCAACAAGGGATCCTTCAGACATTTCCCTTCCAGGAACAAAACCTCCATGCTCTTCAAAGATAATATTAGAAACAAAGGGATGTAATCTAAGATAAATAGATTTTGCAAATATCTTATAAATTGTGTTGCAAAGAGAGATAGGTTTGAAATCTAAGGAGTTCTTGGAGAGATTACTTTTGGAATAATTTCTAAATGTGTTACATTAAACTGTTTTAGCATAGTGTCAATTTTTCTCAACTCTTCCATTTCCCTAAGGAGGTAATTTCCAATGAAATCCCAACACTTTTGGAAGAAAATAGTAGTAAAGCCATCTGGACCTAGTGCTTTATCTATTGGAAATGAAAAGACAACTAATTTGACTTCCTCTAGAGTGGAAGGTTTCAACAATTGCTCATTTTTATTCTCAAAGATTAATTTAGGGATGGATTCTAACAAATCTTCTCTCTCCCTTTCCCTTTGAGAACTACGACTCAATTGACTAGTTAACAAATTTGAGAGAATTTTATTCCTTCATTTTGAATGTCTTCTGCTTTCGTCAAGCATACATCTGATGCATTGTCATGAATAGAAAAACATGAATTTTTAGCTCTCTTAATTTGAGTTGAAATATGATTTTTTTAAATATTTATATCTCCATCTTTTAGCCATAATTCCCTAGATTTCTATCTCCAATACACCTCTACCTCTTCCCTTGATAGTAACTCATTCCATTCCACTTGTAGCTTTTTCTATTTTTCAAAAGCCATTGCATATATCCCCTGAGAAATTATGTGCTCATTTATTTCTGAAAGCTGTTTGAAAACTAGATCCTTTTACACAAAAATGTTTTTAAATACCTGCACATTCTAGACCTTGATTTGTTGCTTTATATATTTGAGTTTCTTATAGAACCGAAAATTTTTGGAACCTTGAAAAAAAGGTGCACTTATTCACCATTGTCTCTATAAATGTACAAACTTTTGATGGTAGAACCACATCATTTCAAATTTAAGAGCAGATTTCCAATTTGAACTTGATTATTTTGATGAAATATTTAGAGATATTACAAAATGATCTGAGGTAGTTAAAATCAAAATTTATGACTCTAAGAGATAATGTCCTACCACCCAATTTAGTGAAGACAAAATCTATCTAATCGTTCTACTATCTGGAGGAAAAATTTCCTACTATTTTTCCATGTATATTTTCCATTGACTGGCTGTATATCCACTAGAGCATTGTCCTGAATAAAAGAGAGAAAATCCTCCATTATCTTTTGAGGAGGGAAAATTAATCCTTTTTTCTCTTGAAGGGATGTAATGCATCTATAATATGCTGGAGACAATTCCAATTAATCCCTGTAAATTAACTTAAAACACTTTATGCTTTACCACTTATCAACCTTTTTACACTCTGATCTGCTTTAGATATCACACACTTAATTATCTTGGATCACACACATCATATCACAGACTCACACAAGGAATTAACCTTGAATATATACTATATCCAACAAAAACATAAATTAGGTCATCCTAATTGATGTACCGTGCATCCTTGTAACTTGTTGGCTCAAAAATTAACCACACATGCCTCACAGAATAAAAGAAAATATATGACATATCAAAATAGGTCAAAATGACCTATAATTACTCTCATAAGTCCGATCCATACATCCTTTAATTTTGGACAACCTCAAACCCTTTAGGTTGGCACCGCTGGTGAAGCAACAATGGAATGAATCAACTATTCATTCACAACTCAAAACATTGACTTCCAAAATGCTTTCCACTTGGAGTGTACACACTTCTAACACTTGTAAACACATCCTCAAAACCGAATAGCATAACAATCATCCGCGATGGAATGTAGAGCATTGCAATCAAGTACTCTGTCATTGTAACTCTACCATATCTAGAGTGATACACTATCAATGCTAACTTCAACTGCGGAGGACTTCAAGGCTTGAAATTTTTGATTTAGATTCCTCCAACATACATGAAAATTACCTTAGAAATGCATCACAAGATTCTTCATGGTGGAGCAATGCAGACCACAAAACAAGTTCTCTAAACATTGAAAACTGCATTCAAGACATAAAATTTATCTAACACATTTGATCTGCTTCAGACCCACTTCTTCAAATGTGCAATGAGTTGAAATTACTAACAACACCATATTCAATCATGCTTATCAAACATTAGCTTTATATCAATGTTGAAATTACAACAACGTTGACATCACTACAATGTTGAAATCAATGACAACACCATAGTCACATCATCTTCCATACATCCACCAATCTTCTCAATGACAAAAAAATCTTCCAAAAGTCTCCCCCTTTGTCATTGATGGCAACACATCCTTAAAAAAATCTCAAAGTACTCCCCTTTTGGCATCAATGGCAAAGGGCTCTCAATATCAAGCTTTTCAAACTATCTCAACTATTCTCCCTTTTTGCAAATATACATGTGTGCACATGAGAATAGCTCCCCCTAACAATGTTATCCATCAAAAAAGATAAAAAATGTATTGAAAAATTCTCTAATACATCCATATATGTATAATTTTTTTTGAAACTACATAAATAAAACATAAATGTACATAATCAACTAGAAGAAGACAAAATGATTTTGTAAGACACCTTCAATTTTGCAAGTTGTGCCTCCCAATCCTTCTTCCCAACATCCCAATCCTTTTGTGTGAAGGAAAGCATGCACCACTGGTTCTCAAATTGCATGAGGAGGTCTTCTCCTTCATTCGGTGAACTGGGCACTTGGTTATTTTGTGCCAACTTCTTCGTAATTGCTAATACACCAATCAAGGGGGTAAGCCATGCACTTACCAAATTTCTAAGTTGATTGTATTGCACTATTATCTTCTCCTTTTTCTCTTGCAACTGGAAAAACTATCCATGCATATTTTCTATCGCCATCCTTGTTGTACCATCTGCATCAATGATTAGATTATAGACATATGAGTCCTGAGCAATTTGTGACTCTATTGAGTCTAGGGTGATCCCACAATAGTGGTTTATAATTTTTGGCCAAACTGGACACTGAAATTATTATTTTTAACTAAATCTTCACATTCGGGCACCTATAGCGGCTAAAACGTGAGGAATTTGAAGATAATGCAAAATAGAGTCTCGTCACATTTTTCTGTAGATTGTCAAAATATTTTTGGAATGCGATTGCACTTCTTTTTCCATCTCCCACGAAAACTGTTTTTTTTTTAGAAAACAACATTTTTAAAAAGTGACGCACATCGTATAACACAACTTTTTTTCCATGAAGAATAAAATTCTAATTCTTTCGAATTTAGATTTGTAACTTTGATATCTAGTGCTTCCACTTGGTTAGATAGTTTTTTATTGAATATTTTTTCCTTCAAGTTTTAAAGTCAAACCAATCAAAATTTAGACATAGCGCGACCGTATAACGCGTAACGTTTTTTGTACATATCAAAATTCAATTTTTTTTTTTTGTTGGATCAAGGACTTCAATATTTGGTGCACTCATATTTTCCAATTTTTTTGATAATCTACTATTTTTCCACATGTGCAGAACAAAGACCTTCATTTTTGATGAAAAACCTATGTTTAATAAAACTAAAAAACAAATACATAATAAAACCAAAACTTATTAAAATTATATTCATTGGATAGCTCATTTCGAGGACTACCATAATCATTTCAAAAAAAATTTAAATGAATTCATTTGATCCCGCAAAAGGTAAATTAAAAGTGATTTTTTATCAACATTTTGATAGGTGTAAAGGAGACTCATTTATAGGTATGGTTTAAAACTAGCGAGGTTCTATCCAAGGGGGTTTGATCTAAGGTGGTTTGATCAAACCCTCTTCAATTGGAATCCTTAAAATGGAACTTTTTAAGGCTTAAATCATTATATTTTCTAAAAATATGTGATTTCAGCAAAAATAAGTTCCTCTCAGAAATTGTAAACCAGCTTTGTGGGATCACCCTCCATCCAGTCCTTAATTCTCTTCGTTGAGTTAGGCCATTTCAATAAAATTGAAACAAAATACTTGCTTCATCCAAACACTTCTACACATTTTTTAGATTTTCTTGTAGTTTGCCATGTGCAACACTGCACTTATCAGATATTTCACTCAATATCCTTTCATTGAACTTCTTTCGTAATCTCTTTTTCCAACCTCTCTTCCAAACCAACAGAATAATATTTGAAAGAGTCCAACAACAACTTTAACTTTTCCACATCGAGAAAAGATTCATCAATTGTTTCTCTGAGAATTCCTTCTTGCAATACTTTAACTGCTTCCTCGATCAATTCTATTTTCTTTTGGTGTGTTAATAGTATCACCTTCCTTGCGAAGGCATGAAATGCATCACCAAGTTGAATCTTCTGCAAGGGAGAGATTTTTTCCATGTCCACTTGTCCCTATTGAAGTTGCAGGAGTTGTTCAAATAATACTAGTTTGAATTGCAACTACATGTCTAATATACTCTTCAATGAATCTCCGAAGGCTTAGGATTCACCAAAAATCTTTGCATTTTATTTTTCCTTATACTCATTCTTATCCCTTTCATCATTGTCAGATTGATCCCCAGTATTCTTTTCTTCTTTTGCATATTTCTCATTATCTGGAGGAGGCATGTCTTCAGTATTTTTATGCCTCTGATGTCTTCATCCTTCTTCATATCCAGAGAGGGAAAACACTATTCTTGTGATTCATCCTTCTCTAGGATGTCTTCTCTCTCTTTCTCTTGTTCTTCTACAACCATATTCTCTTCATCCAAAGGGATATTTTCTGTCATTACATCTTCTTCTTCAGGCCCATGTTCTAATGCATTCTCATGTTGTGTATTTCCAGGATCATTTACTTTCAAGAAAAAATAATCATGTTGCATTTTATTTTCACTGTCTAGGGGCACTCCTAATTATTTTGGTAAGTCTGCAACCTTTTGCAGAGTTTCATTCTTCAGTATCTCTATGTATTCCTTGTCCCTACTCATCAGAGTGTTGACTCTTTATTTTTTTCTAAACTTTTTTCTATACAGTTGAGCCAATCTTGCTCTATCTTCATCAAAAAGAGAAGAACCAATCTTATCCAAGGAAAATTCCCTAATTTTATCTTCTTCTACAACCTCTTATCTTTTGGAACTCAACACATTCTTCAAATCCTCAAGAAACTAATATTCAATTTTTCCTAAGCTGGTACAAAATGTTACCATGTACTTCGCAATTGCTTCTTCTATTATTTCCTTATTCATATCATCTGATTTCAGATACATTTTTCTCATTTCTTCCAATATTCCATGCTAAAAAATACCATTAAACTATGTATCTAGCCTTAGGGGGCTATGTTTTCTTTTCAGAGGAATCTTTTCTTTCTTCTTCCCCTTAGCCTTGGGTAATTTTTCTTCTTTTCTAGACTTTGAATCTTTCTCCCTCACATGAATTTTGAATTCTTTCTTATGCTTCTCAATTTCTTCTTCACTCTCAGTGTCCACAATATCAACCTTTTCTTTCTTTGCACTTGTCTCTACTTGAGAGACACTAGATTTCATTTTTCTAATCAATTATGGTCCTTCTTTTATGTCCTCTTCATCCTCACAGTTGATATATCTTTTGTTAGAGTAATAAGTTATTACACTTAATTAATTATATCATACTGGTTAATTAATTAAGTCACTTATTCCTTTAGTTGCTTAAGCTAAACTTAGGTACATTAATAATTGATTAATTATTAAGTGTGCACACTAGGGTTTCATTTAGGGTTTACCTTTTAGGGTTTCTTGATCTCCTTCATAAAGATTGATCTCTTTGTAATAATTGATTCTCAATAATGCATTTTTACCTTGAGGTTTACATAACATCTTCTTTGGTTTTGCATGTCTTTTGCATGTGACAGGTGATTGCATGCAGGTGATCTTAGTTTCTAACATGGTATCAGAGCTTCAGACCTGCAACTGCCTGTTCGTGATTTGAAGATATGGCCTTTCAGTGAAATTCAAGTGCAAGGGTTTCCACAGGCATCTTTTTACAAGATCTGGGGGTAGCCGATTTTTTGGGACACTATGGGCTCAAACGGACGTCGCCATCGCATTCGCAACACCTCAAAACCCTAGGGACGCTTGTCGTTTGGTTGATTTTGGTGAAGTTGATCCGGAAGGCAAAATGTTTTTGCCAAGGAGGCTGTACGGCCTCCCCAGCACGCGTTCCGAGGCACGAAAATAAAAAAAATTAAAAACGGTGATTTTTGGAGATCCGCGCCGGTGCCTCCAGTGTTGTAGGATCCCGCCACCCGGCGGCCATCGGGCGGCCACTAGGCGACCGCTGGACTGCCACCACCACCAACCAACCATCGGCCCCTTTAGCCCCTACGGGCCCAAATAGCCCCACCGAGGTCATATGGGGGACCAGGTGCTCCGTGCCTGGCCCCCGGTCGACCCCAGCCCCCGCCAAGGTTCTATGGAGAACCAGGGGCCGAATTTTTGCAGCAACGGCTAGATGGCTGTCAATTTTATGCTAGTGAACTGTTGACGTCAGCATGACATCATTAGTCGTACGGCCTCTTTGTCCCCTCCTAACCCTGATTTGCCCTAAAAGAGCAGTTTTTTTGTTTTTGGCATAACTTGGGCATACGGTATTGAAATCGGGCAAACGAGATATCGTCGGAAAGCTGGTTCTGAGCACTATCCTGTGGTGTAGTTTATTTTATAGTATTTTCCTATTTTACTGCATTTATTTCTGTTTGAATTTAGATGTTTATTTTATGCTTCCGAGCTCATAACTTTTTGCCACGATCTCCGATTTTCGCTATCTTTGCGGCATTGAAATGGTATTAAGGAGCTCTATATTGTTGTCGATGCAATTTTTCTACATCTATCCTAGGTTGATCACTTAGTCCAGATTTGGCCCAATGGGTTGTTTGGAGATTACTTGGATGTTTTGGCAGTTGGGAGAGTGCACCTTGCATCTTTGCACTTTGTTTTTAGTAATACATCATTCAATAATCGACTGCTACTTCATAGATTCCAAGGTTGTTCCCGTTTGGAGTTTTCGAGTGTTCCGAGTTATCGGGTCTGCTGTTGCTTTTATCATGATTCCTTGAGTCAATAAGTGACTCTCATCTGGTTTTAGTAGTAGACAAAAGTATCTTTCCTTACTTGCCAGATTTCGGTTCCAATGTTACTCTACAGAGTTCTTCCAGTGCTTCTTTGCAACATGTCATCTCATTTTAGGGGGGTTTTGTCCCACTGGGTTTTCCTTCTCTACCTCTTTCTTGCATTTGTAAATGGGTACTTGATCAGGCCTAATTGTCGGGACCCATCCTTGCTTGCATGCATCTTCTTCTAGTGTTTTAGCTTCTTCCTAAGTTCATTTTAAGGGGGGGTGTTAGAGTAATAAGTTATTACACTTAATTAATTATATCATACTGGTTAATTAATTAAGTCACTTATTCCTTTAGTTGCTTAAGCTAAACTTAGGCACATTAATAATTGATTAATTATTAAGTGTGCATACTAGGGTTTCATTTAAGGTTTCTTGATCTCCTTCATAAGGATTGATCTCTTTGTAATAATTGATTCTCAATAATGCATTTTTACCTTGAGGTTTACAGAACATCTTCTTTGGTTCTGCATGTCTTTTGCATGTGACAGGTGATTGCATGTAGGTGATCTTGGATTCTAACATCTTTCTCTTGTATCTTTTTCTTTCTTTCTCCTCTATGGAGGATTTTGTTGTGCTGCAAGAGTACTGGATGTTTCTTTCTTCTTTACACCAACAAAATGCTTAGTTATGGAGACTTTAAGAACTAATAAAGAGGGGGTAGAGGTCCTACCTGATCTTCTAATGCTTGGAGAACCTTCTAGGGAACTAGATATGCCTTTGTATTTCTCCATAGGACTCTTTGATATACCCATCATTTCCACAACTTGTGCCTTCATCTTCTCAACATTTTTCTTGATCTCCTTTTTATTTTTCTCCATATGTACTACAATGGATTTTTCTTCATATGCGCCATATATTCCTTATTTAGGATCTCTAGTCATAGTCAACATATGTTCTACGAGACCAATAATCACATCCTTTGCAACCTCATATCCCATTTTAGGAATCTATAATGTCCTCGGTTCAAAAAATTTGATAATGCAACAATCTTTGTTGACCATGAAGATAATATCATTTTTGTACTTCTCAAAAACAATTTTGGGAATCCTTTCTCTTGCTTGCATGTTTTCATGATTTTTTTTAAAGAAACCCCACAAAGCAGACTTCTGAGTATCTGCATCACCCAACCTTCTCAAGTGGTCTTTGATTTGTATATCAACTAGAATATTGCTCAACCACATAATGTTCTTTGTACCAGGAACTTCTCTAAGAAAGTAAAATAGTAAGCATATAATTATGGTACCATACCAGAAGGGGTACTAAGAATCTTTGGTCTTCTAAAGATTCTCCAATTATTGTTGTATCAACAATTCACATAAGTCTACATCCATGCCTTTCTTCACCATCTCATAGGTAGTGTTAATCGCGGTGGCAACATCAAGGTTTTCTCTATTTGTGAAGAAAATCTTATATCCTATCATCATAGACACATAATTTACTATAGGATCTTCTATATGCTTTAATTTTATGACACTTTTATCAAATTTGGCACCGATTAATTTCATTACCACTTCATTCTTTACATATTTGAGAGCCAAAATTTGTTCGATGGAAAATAACCCTATCACAACCCTAATGGATTCCTTTTGATCATGTGTGGTAGGTCTAACTAAATGAATCTATCATGAATTCCAGTCAACACGTATCTAACCCATTCATCCACATAGAAAAATATAGGAAAGTTGTTCCACACATCTAGTTTCTTCTTTGTCAAACTTTCAAATTCCAGTTTCAATTAAAAGTTATCACCAGTTAACTTGTCTACCCAAAATTATCCCAAATTCTCATGATTATACTTATCCAATTTTATGTGAATATAAATTCTCACATCCTTAGTATGCAATACACCATAAGGAATATGCAAAAACATGCCTTTCAAATCCGTCACCATGGATTTATCAGGGTGCTTCTTAAACTTAGGTTGAGGATGGTCCATGACTTTAACTACTTAAGGTGTAAACATGTTGAACAACTTCTAAAACAAGGGATAAGAAAGAAATTTTATATACCTTTAAATCCTTTCTGGTTAGGGTTTCATGTGAATTGGGAAACACTTCACTTCGCCTCTGATCCGCTCTTTAATTTTCAAGAATTCGATCATAAATGAACTTTTCATGTGCAAAACCACTTATAGACACCTTTTGGATGACCTAAAAAATAATTTATTGTAGTAATTTGAAGTTAGGTCAAAAAGATGGCAACCCTAACTGTATCATCAGAGGCACCTTAAATCTTTTCACAAATTTCTATATCAAGAGATTTTTCACTAGCAATTTCACTAATAGATCGAGCATATCAAACCACACCTTGTATCAACATGTTGAAGGAATAAACACCACAAATTTGGTAGGGGCCTTAATATATTTTGTTAAAACTCCCCCTAAGCCAAAGCTCTTCATTTAGTTTCTAGAGGAAACATCTACACTGAGAATTAGCACAGACTCATTCTTCATCTCATTCTCTTCTGTCTTTTTTTAGATCTTGTTCATTTCATTCTTCATCTCAACCAGATCCATATTCTTTACCGGATTAGCCTTCTTTTTTGAAACAAATGGTTTCACATTCTTTCTTCTATAAAACTTTGCTATGTGTCTTGGTTTTTTGTATTTGTAACAAGTGACACCTTTTTGAACAAGCTCACTTCTAACCATTCTAGATCTGAATTCATTAGCCTTATGCCCAAATCCATTGCATGTATAATAGTAGCCATTAAAATATTGAAACCTCATGCCATTATTGTAATCATTCATCATTTGATTTTTGCATTCACTAGATTTATGACCAAATCTATTGTATGCATAGTATTGACTAGGAAATGATTGAACATTTTGATTCATTCTACTTCTACACTCTATAGCTTTATGTCCAAACTTATTACAAGAATAACAATAGCCATTAAAATATGGGTACCTTTTTACATTAGTTTATCTAATAGGAGGCCTTTTGAAATCTTTCTTCTAGTTCCAAACCTGTTTGACATTGATTTTTTTGTCATTCTTCTTCTCAACATTGTTTGAGGTCTAATCAATCTTTGAACTTTATCCTTTCTCAAACCCTAATCCTTCTTTGTCCTTAGAATCTTTTTTTCCAACAATCATCTCATCAAGCATTGTGGAGCTCTTCTTAAATTTGTCTTCTTGAATCTTGTAAGGAAGCTAAGGTAGCAGAACAACTTCCTACACTAATCCTGAGAGGAGAATACAAAAATTTTCAGATCTTTAACAATTATAGAAACTTAAATAAAAAATAAACATAAATATCGTGCATACCACAAAATAGTGATTTATGTGGGGAAAACCCTTTCAAGAGAAAAGTCCCATACTCCAAAATCCACTCAATATATTATTCAAAAATCACAAAGATTATAATATACTTTTAGAGCAAGCTTCTCACAAGAGTATCACCAACCAAAGATCTAGAGGCAACACATCTACTATCAAAATCTCATAATACATCACAATACACAACCATAATACAATGCCCTCATAAAATAGGGTTTCCTTCTAGGGCAAGTGAAGCTAATTAAATATCAACCATCAAATCCAAGACATAATGATGAACGTTCCAAATTTACAATAATAAAATATAAATAAAATTTTCCTTTTGAGGGCGCTGCACCCGAGCCCCTACGAGGGCACGTTGCCCTTTGACCCCAACTGGGGTGATGATCGCCTTGTACCCCTTGCGGGGGGAGACCCCCCACACCCCCCATCATCATTGGATGAATAGTACCTTATGTATCAATAATAAATTATGTAATTACAAGACTGAGACACATTTTCCCAACAAATCCTTAGTTTTTCCAAATTTGATCTCAAAGTTACAATCTCTTGTTCAATCTTTGAACATTCTTATGATTTATCTTTCAACTTGGCATCCAGACAGTCTTCAACTCTTTTTCCTTCTTCAACTTGCTTTTTCAGATTGGTGATAGTCTCATTTGATTTCTTAAGCTGCTCATTTGTTTATTTGACTCTTTATGTAGCTTTCTTGAGTTTCTCTCTCAACTTCTTAATACATCCATCTGCATCACTAAGATCCTTTTTCGGATCTCTGTTCTTAGTTTATGCTTTATCCAGATCATCAAGGGATGATTTGAGTTCACCTTCCATGTCAACTTCACAATCTTCTTCAATAAAACCTTCAGGGATTATCTCTTCTAAAGAAATATGATACTTACTTGTAGCCACATGTTCAACCTCCAAGATCTACCTCAACGATAAAGCCAATTGAAGGAACCAAGCTATGATACCAATTTTTGAACAGTTGGAATACTGATAGGGGGGTGAATTAGTATTCACTGAAATTCATCAACTTCTTGAACTTTAAACATCCATTCAATGCATCACATTAAACTTGCAGTAATGGAAAGGAACATAGAAATCATGCATCACCTCAAATAACACAAGAGCACCAGATTTTATGTGGAAAACCTAAAAAGAAAAAAACCATGGCGAGGATTAGCTCACAATATATTATAATCGATTATAAGATATTATAGAATGACTCATTGCTAGGTGGAATCATTGTTTGAAGCGCTCACTATCTAGAGAATAGAAGAAATGGATCACTGCTAGGATAGAAAAGAGGGTGGCTCACTTCCAAAGATTGAACTGATACAATGCATCTACAATATACTGGAGATAGTTCCAATTACGCCTTGTAAACTGACTTAACACACTTCATGCTTTACCACTTATCAACCTCTTTGCACTTTTCTCTACTTTAGATATCAAACACTTAATTGTATTAGATCTCACACATCATATCACACACTCACACAAGGAATTAACCTTGCATATATACCACATCCAACAAAAACATAAATTAGGTCTGCCTAATTGATGTACTGTGCATCATTGTAACTTGTCGGCTCAAAAATTAATCACACACTCTAGCACAAAATAAACCAAAATTTATTACATATCAAAATAGGTTGGCATGACCTATAATTACTCTCATAAGTATGATCCATACATCCTTTAATTGTGTACGACCTCAAACCCTTTAGGTCGGCACCACTGGAAAAACAACAATGGAATGAACCAACTATTCATTCACAACTCAACACTTTAACTTCCAATATTATTTCCACTTAGAGCATGCAGACTTATAACACTTGTAAATACATCCTCAAAACCACATAGCATACCAATCATCCATGGTGGAATGTGAATCATTCCAATCAGGTACTTTGTCACTATAACCCTGCCATATCCAAAGTGATATAATATTGCCAACTTTAGCTGCAGAGGAATTCAAGGATTGAAACTTTAGATTTAGATTCCTCCAACATACACCAAAATTACCTTAGAACCACATGAAAATATTCTTCATGGTGGAGAAACATAGGCCACAAAACAGGTTCTCTGAATAATGAAAACTGCATTCCGGATAGGCAATTATCCAACACATTTGATATGCTCCAGAAAACTACTTCTTCAACTATGTAGTGAGTTGAAATTACTGACAATACCATATTCAATCATGCTTATCAAACATCAACTATACATCAATGTTGACATTACAACAACGTTGACATCACTACAATGTTGATATTAATGACAACACCATAGTGACATCATTTTCCATACATACACCAATCTTCTCAATGATAAACCAAACTTCCAACAATAAAATATTAATTTTAAGCATTGGAATGTGCTGGAGGATACCAAAAAATTGAAAGATGATAACACAATGCAAGATGAAAATATATCTATATTGGAAAGGAAATATTAGAAGCTAAGTCAAACTTAAGGAGGGTATTTTATGTTAGTAGAACCACCATTAAAAATAGTGCTAATAGAATAAAAATTCTACAGGAAAGAATGAGATCCTCCTCTACTTAAGGGAAAAATGAACCTCACTCAATAACCAGTTTTCATAAGGCTAGAGATATTGAAGTTTTTAAGTAGGAAAATGCATAGTTTATGTGAAAATACCTTGAATTCCTTAGGGAGGACCGAGAATTGGTGGTGTATATCTATTAACCATAATATTTTTAGGGACTCTGTGTTGATAATTTTTGTTAGTTATTTATGAAAAATATGAAACTATGGTGTTGGACATCAATGCACTTTAAATTGATACTATTATCACAGGGATTTGCACATGCATGTACAACTATAAAACTCTACAATCCTGTGTAACATTGGATTACTTCTAGGTTGTTGGTATCCTATTCGAAAGTAAATCTCCGAATTCTAGGATGGCTTCCTATATGGTTTTCTGATTATGAACTTAATAACTTGCCTGGAAAAGGGAAAAGACTGAAACTGATATGTAACTGGAAACTAAAATGCTATGATTTATTGAAAATAAAATGACTTGCAAACCTAAACATAGCTAAGCTTATAAAAAATTGTTAACACAACTTAACCTGGGCATTTCACTCACATAATTAATTCATTAAAAGGCTCTGTTGAATCTCTCTCTCACAAAGGAAAACAAGGTTTTCATAATCCAAAAGAAAAGATATACTTTATGAGCACAATTAATAACCTGTAACGAACTTCCTTTTATGCACATGCAAAGGTAGTTGAGACATAAATCTAAAGGTTTCTAAACAGAACACAATAAAATTGCATCAATCACTGTAACACACAAGGCATCAAAAACTAAGAAGGGTAACATTCATTTTGACAAAACACTTAGAAGGAAATTCTGTAAAAAACCATAACTGATAACCTATAGAACCTGCTAAATATATTAATCTGAAATTGAAAGTTGAGTTACAAGATATTTCTCTTTGTAGAATGCAAAGGTTGAAAAACAAGAACTAAAGGAAAAATAATTACGTTTTCCAATATATACAATAAGGAATGCGTAAAGCATCCAAAAGCAGAACTGAAAGCTAACTCCGTTGAAAATATCCATCTCCAATGTGAAATCCAAGCATAAGCAAAAACCCTAGAAAAACGGAATCAAAACTGAAATGATCCGCACCGAAATAGCTCCAAACTTGTCATGATGATTCACTTGACTTAAGTGAACTCAAAAAAGTCTCTAGTTGACTAAAAGTCAAAAGAAATCTCCAAAAAATAAAGTGCATGAGTTACTCTAGTTTTACTCCCTAATGCATAAAACACTTTGGTTCCACCTCTAAACTCCATTTTTGCATGAGTAATAATCTCAAAAGAGACTAAGTCTCACTCCTCATGGCATGCATAATATATCGCTTTCATCTTTAGTTCACTTGCCCTTCAAAAAGTTTAATTCAACAATTATTAAAAACAATCAATGAGATTGCTTTAATAATGTCGAATATTACAAATAATGTGAAGGGGTTTATAATCGTTTACAAAATAAAAAAAGAATAAACTTGAAAATGATTTTCAAGTCTACCTCATAATACACGAGCCTTCAATGATTATTAGGTCTATGAATTAGAAATTCAAGACCACGAGCAACCTTAGAATGAAATGATTTATTTAAAAAAAAAAGGTCAAAAATCATCATTTGTTTTAGGGCATGGCAAAAGCTCGAAAACCCTAAATCATTATTTTCCTTGACTTTCATGAGAAAATTCGAGAGAAAAACTCTTTGCACCGGCCGCTATGAGGTAGGGTTTGGAGTCGAAAGCCCTCCATTCTTCTGCTATTTTTGGATTTCGATGGAGATCTACACAAAGAATGTATGGTAAGTGTTTTTTGAGCATTAAATGTAGGAATTTCTACATTTTGAAAGAAATTTCAGGGTTTAAAGCCATGACCATAAGCAATTTTTTTTCTTCTGATATCGCTATTTATGCTCCATTCTTTTCTGTATTTTTTGGCTCCACTAAGGCCGAAGGTGAAAAAGAACTGAAATTTTCATGGGTTTGAGCTCATTCTCCTCCAACAAAAGAGAAGGTAAGCTCTATTCTCTATTCTCCTCCATTTTTTACAGGCCGCGACCTTTCTTCGAAAGCATTTTGGACCCGTATACCCTTCTATTGTATAAAATCAATTTGAGCTCACTGCTGTAAAACAATAAATATGTCTGTTTTTTTCTTGTACATTCTTGGCTCGGCCTTTGTAAAATATTTAGGTTTCTTCTTATTTGTAGAATGTGGCTCAACATTGAGGGAAATTTCACCTCACTATTTTGAAAAGAAATTATGAACCCTCCTCCTGTCTTTCATCTTTTCCTATATATAGAACATTCACGCTTCTTTTAACGTTCATGGCTGTGTGCTTTTCTTTCTGGTTTTCAAAGGTTTTTAGAAACCCTCGACCGCGACTTCATCTTAGTTTTTTTGAGTTTCAATGCTCCTGGCTGCGACTTCAATATGTCTGGGTGGTTTCGAGGGATTATTTATTGCTTGTCAAGGCTCAAATACTTTGATATCTTTGACTTCAAATCATGACTGAGAATGATATATTTCGCTATGTGATACTATTTTCTTGATTGTGATTGCTTGTGGTGCTCGAGTGGATGGTAATATATGATGATATGCTAGATATTTCACTATTCTTTATGCTTTGATGGGAGTCCATACCCTATTCATAAAATTATGTTTGGCATGGGCAAGGAGGATGCAATCATTGCAGTCTATGAGACCACATTTCGCCTACAGCTGCCAGTCCATGGAGCATTCAATCGTGCCTTACCTGTGCTTTCACATTTTGTGTATTTTTTAAATTATCAAGCTCCTACACTTGTCCTTTGAAAGTGAAAATACTGTCATAGATGCACAACCATTTATTGTTCTTGTCTTTGAAAGCTATCACTTTTAGCTCACTTTCATTAATTTTTTTTGGAAGTTTAACATAACAAATCCATCTTTAATGCTACTCTCACTACTTCTATCCTTGACAAAATATATGAATGTTGTCCATGCATTTAATAAGTCATGCCTTCTCTCAGATTCCTACATACAAATTTATATTGACCTTCATATGTTGCTTGAATTGTCAAAGATGAATGCTTGGTCACTAATTTTGTGAACCTTGAATACTACCTCTTTTGCAGCTCCCCACATATGAGCACTATTTATCACAACTCCTTTACTCTTGATAACTAGTCTTTCAATACATATACTTTGTTTATTCAAGATTTTCACTCCATTGTACTCATGCCTTTGTATCCCGTAGCTTGTTTACAATGCCTGAATTAAGAAAATAAAAGTATCTACAGGTGTTATGACATTCATTTTCCAGTAGATTGTAGCTTACTTTACATTTTGCAAAAATACATGAAACATTGTCTATCTTCATAAAGAAAAACCTGAACATGATGGTTTATGTTTTCACTTCTGCTGTTGTTCCATTATGAAGATGATTCTATCTTTTATCTCATAGATCATGATGATTTCTTCTTATGTCATTGAAATTGCTTGTCTTATAAAGATAATTTTCTCTCTACTTGAAGCTCTGTCAACATGCATTTTTTCTGCCATAAATCTATTCTTTGCATGAACTACAACTGTGTTTTTTCATGAATGATGCCATGTTTTTAAATGATGTAGAACTATTTCTCTTAGTATGATGAGCAATGGGATGATTTTCCCAATCTGTTTTCACCATAGTGACTTGATGGCATGCATCTTTAAATTTCTCTTTATGACAATAGTCATACTTCATGGCTAATCTTGATATGATGCTATCATGTAACAGATTTAGATGAAGCAATTTTATTCTTTCCTATCTTCTCATTCTTGAAGTAGCATTTTGGGCTCTACCCTTGTGGGAGCCACATTTTACACCACATGCTAAACTCAAACAATGAATTAGCTACATGGCTTTTCCTATATCTGCACAGTGAACACACATATTAGCAAAATAACTAAAACTGAAAGCTTTGTCTTATCTTTATGCCTTATTTTTAAAGTGAAATCATCTGATGAATGCCTGATTGGATGTGTGTTGTATTTCTATTGGTAACGTAGGCATTAGGTACGATATGATTTTCATTTCTCTAACACCACCTTTCATCATACTTGCAGATGCTTTTGGAGCTTGGAGCTGGATCAATTCAGAGGCACAACAACTGAAGACCTCAAGTGTAACGACGATTCGTCATTCCAGGAAATGATGAATCACCTTCTATCTTATTCCTATGTTATTTCTAGTTGTATGCTATACTCTCTTTTCTTGTATTCATTATTTGATTTGAAAATCAAATGAAGTTACTCCCATAGCTTGTGTGGGACTTTGGTTTGTACATTATGAATAAAGAAACAAACATTATGCAATCTTATGATTTCTCTATTACAACTAGTTGCATAATAATACTAAAAATTCAAAATGTAATCAGATTTATTTCATCAATGCATACTTTTGCAAAAAAAATTGTACCTTTCAATGATGAATGCAATTTAGCTCAACCTGTTTTGAGACTTAGCTACAAATAGGTAAGAATTTGGCGACCTCTGTGGAGTGTTTTCCTACTAAACACCATAGACCAGTGGCCTTGTATATTTATTGGGCTTGGAGTCTGTTTTTGCTCTATTTTGACTCAAATAAACTTGTAACTCAACTTTAAATCACACAAACTGAAAGAAACTACTAAAACTTTGTTTAAGACAGACTTAGAAAACCTCGTGCAACAATTGCACTTTATTGAAAGCAAAACAATACTAAAATGAAACGTGCCATAGGGAACTTATTGAAAGAATAATTGAAACTAAAACTACCCTACTATGTACAATTTCAACTTTGATGCTCAATAGCATTATTTGAGATGAATCCCATTGATGGGGATTGAAAACACTTCTCCATCCAGCCTTGAGAGTTGGAAAGCATTATGCTCCTTTTCTGTGATAATGTATGGGCATCCCACATGGCATAAAACTTGGTATGTTTGTTGGGTTTTCTCTTTAACTCATCCCATTTGAAGACTAAGTCACCCTCATTGAAGAATCTTGCTATTACTTTCCCGTAAAACATTTTCTTCATCTAAGAATGATGGATTTGGAGCTTCCTAAAAGCTTCTTTTTTGGTTTTTTCCAACTCTATCAATTGAGCAAGCCTAACTTGCATTGGCTGCTCCTCAAGTAACTTTTTTTTTCTTATGTAGCTCAAAGTTGGTAACTCTATTGAAATAGGCAACTTGACCTCTTTGCCATAAACCAAAAAATATGGTGAAAATCCTGTTGATCATTTTGGTGTAACTCTATCAGCCCAAAGGGCTAATTTAAGTTTATCATGCCAAGACCTCTGATTGTCTTCAATAGTCTTTTTTATGATCTTAATCAGATTCTTATATGTCAATTCGACCTGTCCATTACCCTGGGGGTAATAATTGGACGAAGTATTTAGATAAATGTTATTCTTTACTGACCAATTTGAAACTCTCAAACCAACAAAGGCTAATGCATTATCAAAAATAATTGAATCAGGTGTACCAAACCTGGAAACTAAGTCCTGATAAAAATTCAAAATATATGTTTCATTTGCATCTTTCAAAGCAACTGCTTCAGTCCATTTTGTAAAATAATATGTTGTTGTAAGAATCCATTTGTGACCTGCACTTGATGGTGGGTTAATTGGAATGATGAAATCAAGCCCCCACTTCCCAAATGGTTGTTCAACCTGAATTTGATTCAGGGGCAGGGTTGCTAGCTTTTGTTTTCCTGCAAATAGTGAACATTTACTGCACTTTCTTACATAAGCATGAGCATCCTTGAAAAGATCTGGCCAATAATATCCGGCTTTCATTATTTTCAGAGCTATAGTACATGGTACAAAGTGACCTCCAACAGGTCCATCATTGAATTCCTTGAGAATTCTTTCAGTTTGATTTGGGTAAACACATATGAGGAATACTCCATTGAAGTCCTTTTTATAAAGAACACCATCAATTTCTGCATATGGAATTGCTTGTAACCTGTAATATCTTCATTTAGATTTGTCCATACCTTCTGGACAATCTCCAATATGCAAGTAATGAGTCATTTGATGGATCCAATTAGCTGAAGTGGCTGTAACAATAGGTTCTTCTTCAAAATTCAGAACTGTAGTGACTTCTTCACTGCTATTTTCATACTTTTTTGCAAGCTGCTCACACAAACCCTTACCTCTAACAAGCTTGGTAACCTTTATTTTGATTTTGTATTCCATGAATTTGGTTATCCATCCTGATCTCTTGTCGTTAATGTCCTTATTTAGCAAAAATTATTTGACTGTTGGGTGAGCTACCAACAAATGTATTTTATTATTAGACAACATATGTCTAAACCTTTTGAGACTCCTTACTACAACAAGCACATGTTTCTCAACAAATGAATACCTTGTTTCATAATCATGCAAGACTTGACTAAAAAAAGCAATGGGTTGTTCAAGTCCTTGATCATTCTGCTAACATAACATGGCAGAAATTGTCAACACTACCAAACACATACAGTATAAAATCTTTATCAAAGTTTGGATTTATAAGTGTTGGGGCTGTTGCAAGTGCCTCCTTAATCTGCTCAAAACTATTTTTACCCTCCTTTGTCCAGTTGAACTACATGTTATTTTTTAGCATGGATGTGAGAGGTTGCAACGACGCTGCAAAGTTAGGAATAAATCTCCTAACAAAGTTTATCCTGCCTAAGAAACTCTTTAAACCTTTTTTTGAGCATGAAGTGGTAATGCCAAAATGGCTGCAATACGTTTTGGGTCAATAGAAATACCATCTTTAGAAACAATGTATCCCAGAAGTTTACCTTCGTGAACAAAAAAAATGCTTTCCTTTGGATTCAAAGAAGCTCCATACTCTCTGCATCTCTCAAAAATCTATCTAAGATGACCAAAATGTTCATTAGCATTTCGTGAGAAAATAGTGATATCATCTAAGTAGACAAGAACAAACTTGTTTATCAAACCTTGGAGAGCCATATCCATTGCTCTTTGAAAGGTTGCTCCTGCGTTTGATAATCCAAACAACATATTTCTATAAGCCATAGTACCCCACTTGGTGGTAAAGGCTGTCTTATACTGGTCTTCCTCTTTAACCAATATCTGGTTATAACCTGAATATCCATCCAGTAATGAGAACCTCTCTGATTATGATATTGCTATCAGGATTCAACCGTGTAGTTTTTGAGTCAAACTCATTGACCCATGATTCATGAGTAGTGGTTCACAAGAACCCATCTCTCATGATAATGAATGGTCCACTTAGCACTCATTGCATCTAGGTGATGCTCACAGAGGTGAAGCATTGTCCGTCCGGGAGGTCATCATCCCAGTACTCCAGCTCAAGCTTAACCACAAAGTTTCCCCAAGCCCACTTAGCTTGCTACCCCATTTGCAAAACCCGCAAGTGTTGTGCCTTATGAACCATTCATTATAGAGCCCCTTTAGCTCATCAATTGATAAGTAGGAGGTTTCTTCCACAGCATGTCAAATTATGATATTGCTATCAGGATTCAACCGTGTAGTTTTTGAGTCAAACTCATTGACCCATGATTCATGAGTAGTGGTTCACAAGAACCCATCTCTCATGATAATGAATAGTCCACTTAGCACTCATTGCATCTAGGTGATGCTCACAAAGGTGAAGCATTGGTCCATCCTGGGAGGTCACCTAGATGAAATGAGTACTAAGTGGACCATTCATTATCATGAGAGATGGGTTCTTGTGAACCACTACTCATGAATCATGGGTCAATGAGTTTGACTCGAAAACTACGTGGTTGAATCTTGATAGCAATATCATAATTTGACACACTGTGGAAGAAACCTCCTACTTATCAACCTCTCTGATCCTGAAACAACCTACAGTATTTGCTCCATTGAGGGCAACAAATAGTGATCTTTAAGTGAAGCTCTATTTAGATTACGAAAATCAACACACAATCTTATCTCTCCATTCTTCTTTTTGATGGGCACCAAGTTTTAAACCCAAGAAGTGTGCTAGATTGGAAATATGATACTACCTTCGATAAGCTTGTTCAATTATGTTTTCATCAGATGTTCTAATTTTGGATTCAAGGGCCTTTGCTTCTGTTTGACTAGTTTCGTGCTGGGTTCCAACTCAATGGTATGTTGAGCTAAATCAGGTTTGAAATCCTTCAAATCTCCATATTCCCAAGGGAAAATGTCACTAAATTCTTGGCAAAGCAAGACAAAGGCTTGTTGTTCCTCCTTTGTATAGACTTTTCCAAGCTTAAGGAGCTTGTCTTTGAATATCTCTATTGGTTCATAGTTTATAAAATTTTAGCAAACCATTTTTCGTTAAATTCAAATTTCTAACCTAATTTTCTATTAATTCAGATTTCTAACCTAATTTGCTATTAATTCAGAATCATGAAACACCTGTAAGCATTTAATTTTCCTTTTTCTGGCCCATTCTAAACCATGTATCAATGTTTCATACTCAACAATGTTATTAGAACAACTGAAATAAAATCTGAAAGCTGAGTAATACCTGTCTCCTTCAGGTGATATGAGATTTTCTCTTCCACCAGCACCTATTTTACTCCTGGATCCATCAAAGTACAACTTCCAAAGCTGATCAATTTGCTGTTCTGGCTGTTTTTTCTCCTTGACCAGATCTGGAATAGTTACATCAGGCTCCTAAATCATATAAATTCCCAAACCTACTTCATCCATGAGATTTAATAGATCAATCTCATGATTCTCGACTGCCCACTCATCTAAATTTATGTTGGGTATGCCTTCTATAGGTACAGTGGGGTCGGGGGTCATGGATTGATCCTCCTAATCATGGAAAGCTAGGTTTGCAGTTATGGGATTTGCAACATAAGGCTCAATAAGGTCTTTAGCCTGTGGTTCTGACTTAATTGTGACTCTAGTACCATATCTGGTTCTGAAGAACATGTGTGACTAGTCTGATGACAGATAACCACCTAATTTTGTAGTGAAATCTCTAGACAGACAAATAGAAAAACAAGGTGGGAGATCAATAATGTAAATGCCCTGTAGAATTTGAAAGTTTGGACAAGCATGTAATGTAAGAGTCAGACTCTTAACAACTCCTACAGACTTAATTGTTGTGCCATCCAATTGAACTACCCCTTTTGACAATGGTTCATACTCAAGTCCTAACTTATCTACTAGCTGTTTAGGCATAATTGAGTTGCTTGCTCTTGAATCTATCATGCAATTATGCACTATGCTATCACCAATTATAAGACTAACATAAAAGGGTGGTGGTTTTACCTCTTGAATTGGTTGATCCTTCTTGTGGTCTGAACTGTTTGCAAGAACACTTGGCTGGTTTTGAAGAGACCCATCAGAAATGGATATCTTAGCTAAAGCCTCTTGCAGGATTTCTTTCTACCCAGGAAGATGTAAAGCATCTAACATGGTCATGATGACAGTGGCCTTTTTCATATGATCTACAATATTGAAAGCCAAAGAACTAACCTTGTGCTGTACTTTCGAAAAAGCAACCTCCTTCTGCACTTGAACCAGCTGAGCTCTAGGTTGTTCCTTAACAGGTTTAGCTTGTTTCTGCTGCTCTTTAGAAGGCTCAGATTGTCCTCTTGGTTGAATGTGAACATTGTGCGAGGAAGAGGGTTGTGGCTACTCTTTTTGAGTTGTAGAAGTCTAATTTTTCTGTGGAACAACTTGCTATTTGTCCTTTTCTGGCCATTGTTTGTCAGAAGTAGCTTGCTGTCTCAGGTCAATTGCTCTTTTCTTGGATCTCATATTTGCTGCAATAGAAGTGGCTGACTGATTTTGTCCTTGAATCTAATTTACTTTGTAAAACTCATTCCCTTGCCAGTTCATCATGGCAACATCATTATTCTGCTGCATTTGATCACCCTGTTGATCACTATTTTCTTTGGCTATATTTTTTGTAGCAAAATAATTTATCTATACCATTAGGGCCTGATTAATTACTCCGCTCATGCATGTGGTCTAATTGTGAGGCTGATTGCACAGATAACACCATACATAATCTTGTGCGAAATTATTTTTCATTGGTACAAGTTCTTTTGAAGAGATGTCAGCATTTTGATTGTTCGGTGGCTTGGGATTGAAATTCCTTCATTGTCCTTGATTGTCTACCTGATAAGGTGGTCTATTAGGCTAAAAAGGTGCTTGATAAGGCCTGAAATTTTGACCTTGTTGTCTCTTAAGACTCAGTAAGTCATTGCTAATTGTCTGCAATAATTTTTCCATCTCCTGCTACGTACCCCTAAGCTCTTGAAAATTTGATTGTGTTAGAAAATCATTATTTAGAATAACTGGTTGATAGCGAAAGGATGGTTCAACTAGAAGTGGGGTAATAGGAGGTATATGAATGGGAATCAAGGGATGAATATCTGGAAAAATTGGCATAGGAGGCTTTGGTGCAATTTTACCAGCCTGTATGAGGCTCTTTTCTACTGTAATAGCAATATCATATGTTGTTGGTAATGTTAATCTACCCATTGATTGTATCATTAAAGTAATATCACTATTTAAGGCTCTGAGAAAATAAAGAAAAACATGATCAGGTGTCAGCCTCACCATTGTTGGAATTCTATTCTAGGTCTTTTGAAATCTTAAATTCAAGTTAGACATCTTCTCTTGTGGGGCTCTTTTGATAGTCATCATCTGCTCGACTAGAGATAGATGATCAAACTTGTCAGAAAATCATTTCCTCAACTTGTCTCCTAAATCATCCCATGTCGTGACAGTATTAATCGAAAAAACTATGAACCATTGAAGTGATTTTCCCTTGAATGCCTCAATGCCACATTCTATTGAGTCACATGATGAACTCCAAATAGTGAAGCTACGTCTTTGATATGTTCTATTGGCGTAGTCTACTCTTCACCAGTAAAAAAGGGGAGGCTTTTTAGTGCAACAATTGGTATATCATTGTGCTGAGCCAATTTCAATGGGCTACCCCCATTAAATGGTACAAACACATGCGCTCTGGCCATTGGAGTTGCTAGTATTCTGATATTCACAACTTGCAAAATTGGTACAGGACATATCGAAAACACTGGAACTGAGCGTGTAGCAAAAATCGGTGAACCTCTTGAAGGCAAAACCGATATTCTAAAACTTGGTGAAGCTGAATGTGAACCTGGCTACCTTGTTGATGGTCTGCCTCTCCTTCTTGGTAAAAATATTGATGATTTTGTTCTAAAAATTGGAGAAACTAAGCTATTTCTTGAAGGCCTACCAAGTGTTCTTTTGGCTGTCCTTTCTTTTCTTTTTGGTGAAGACAACTGTAAATATTCAAACGAAGAACTTCTTTTTTGAACATTTCTCATAAGCTATTTGCACTTGATCTGCTTGTATATTGAGAACAAAGTCACCAGGTATATGAAAGTTTAACCTCTGAAAGGCTGAAGTACTACTGTATATACCAGAACAACAACTTGAAACTGTTGAAATCTTTCTCTAAATTGTAATTCAGAGTCCCACCAGGCGTGCCAAAATTTTTTATCACAGGGATTTGCACCCACATGCACAACTATTAACTCTGCAATCCCGTGTAACATTGGATTACTTCTAGGTTCTGGTTATCCTATTCGAAAGTAAACATCCGAATTCTAGGTTGACTTCCTATATGATTTTCTAATTATGGACTTAATAACTTGCTTGGAAAAGGGAAAATATTGAAACTGATATGTAACTAGAAATTAAAATGCTATGATTTATTGAAAATAAAATGACTTGTAGACCTAAACACAACTAAACTTCTCAAAAAATGTTAACACAACTTAACCTAGGCATTTCACTCACATAATTAATTCATTAAAAGGCTCTGTTGAATCTCTCTCTCACAAAGGAAAACAAGGTTTTCACAATCCAAAAGAAAAGATATACTTTATGAGCATAATTAATAACCTGTAACAAACTACCTTTTATGCACATGCAAAGGTAAGTGAGACAAAAATCTAAAGGTTTCTAAACAAAACACAATAAACTTGCATCAATCACTGTAACACACAAGGCATCATAGACTAAGAAGGGTAACATTCATTTTGACAAAACACTTAGAAGGAAATTCTGCACTAAACCATGACCAATAACCTGTAGAACCTGTTGAATATATTAATCTGAAATTGAAATCTGAGTTACAAGATATTTCTCTTTGCAGAATGCAAAGGCTGAAAAACAAGAACTAAATGAAAAAGAATAATTTTTTCCAATATATACAATAAGGCATTCATAAATCAACCAAAAGCAGAATTAAAAGCTAACTCCAAGTCGAAAATATTCATCTCCAATGTGAAATTCGAGCATAAGCAAAAACCCTAGAAAAAGGGAATCAAAACTGAAATGACCTGCACTAAAATAGCTCCAAACTCGTCGTGATGATTCAATTGACTTAAGTGAACTCAAAAAAGTCTCCAGTTGACTAAAATTCAAAAGAAATCTCCAGAAAATAAAGTGCATGAGTTACTCCAATTTTTTCCCTAATGCATAAAACACTTTGGTTCCACCTCTAATCTCCATTTTTGCATGAGTAATAATCTCAAAAGAGACTAAGTCTCACTCCTCATGGCATGCATAATATATCACTTTCATCTTTAGTTCACTTTCCCTTCAAAAAGTTTAATTCACAATTATTAAAAACAATCAATGAGATTGCTTTAATAATGTCGAATAATACAAATAATGTGAAGGGGCTTATAATCATCTACAAAATAAAAAAAGAATAAACTTGAAAATTATTTTCAAGTCTACCTCATAATACACGAGCCTTCAATGATTATTAGGTCTATGACTTAGAAAGTCAAGACCACAAGCAACCTTAGAATGAAATGATTTATTTAAAAAAAAAAGGTCAAAAATCATCATTTGTTTTAGGGCATGGAAAAATCTCGAAAACCCTAAATCATTACTTTCCTTGACTTTCATGAGAAACTTTGACAACAAAACTATCTGCACCGATCGCTATGAGGTAGGGTTTGGAGTCGAAAGCCCTCCATTCTTTTGCTATTTCTAAATTTCGATGGAGATCTGCACAAAGAATGTATGTTAAGTGTTTTATGAGCATTAAATGTAGGAATTTCTCCATTTTGAAAGAAATTTCAGGCTTTAAAGCTGCGGGCATAAGCAATTTTTTTTTTTTGATATCTCTATTTCTGCTCCATTCTTTTATGTATTTTTTGGCTCCACTGAGGCCAAAGGTGAAAAAGAACTAAAATTTTCATGGGTTTGAGCTCATTATCCTCCAAAACAAGAGAAGGTAAGCTCTATTCTCTATTCTCCTCCATTTTTTACTGGCCGCGACCTTTCTTTGAAAGCATTTTGGACCCGTATACCCTTCTATTGTATAAACTCGATTTGAGCTCATTGCTGCAAAACAATAAATATGTCTATTTTTTTCTTGTACATTCTTGGCTCCGGCTTTGTAAAATCTTTTGGATTTCTTCTTATTTGTAGACTATGGCTCAACATTGAGGGAAATTTCATCTCACTATTTTAAAAAGAAACTACGAACCCTCCTCCTATCTTTCATATTTTCCTGTATATAGAAAATTCATGCTTCTTTTAATGTTCATGGCCATGTGCTTTCCTTTCTGGGTTTCAAATGTTTTTAGAAACCCTCGACTACGACTTCATCTTAGTTTTTCTAAGTTTCAATGCTCCTAGCTGTGGCTTCAATATGTCTGGGTGGTTTCGAGGGATTCTTTATTGTTCGTCGAGGCTTAGATCCTTTGACATCTTTGACTTCAAATCATGACTGAGAATGATATATTTCGTGTTGTGATACTATTTTCTTGATTATGACTGCTTGTGGTGCTCGAGTGGATGGTAATATATGATGATATCCTAGATATTTCACTATTCTTTATTCTTTGATGGGAGTCCATACCTTGTTCATAAACTTATGTTTGGCATGGGCAAGGAGGATGCAATCATTGCAGTATATGAGACCACATTTCCCCCGCAGCTGCCAGCCCATGGGGCATTCAATCGTGCCTTACCCGTGCTTTCACATTCTGTGTATTTTTTTAAATCATCAGGCTCATACACTTGTCCTTTAAAAGTGAAAATACTGTCATAGATGCACAACCATTTATTGTTCTTGTCTTTGAAAACTATCAATTTTAGCTCATTGTCATTAATTTTTTTTAGAAGTTTAACATAACAAAGCCATCTTTAATGTTTCTCTCACTGCTTCTATCCTTGAGGAAATATATGAATGTTTTCCATGCATTTAATAAGTCATGCCTTCTCTCAGATTCTTGCGTACAGTTTTGTATTGACCTTCATATATTGCCTGAATTGTCGAAGATGAATGCTTGGTCACTACTTCTGTGAACCTTGAATACTACCTCTTTTGTAGCTCCCCACATATGAGCACTATTTATCACAACTCCTTTACTCTTGATAACTGTTCTTTCAATATACTATTTATTCAAGATTTTCACTCCATTTTACTCATGCCTTTGTATCCTTTAGCTTGTTTACAATGCCTGAATTAAGAAAATAAAAGTATCTACAGGTGTTATGACATTCATTTTCTAGTAGATTGTAGCTTACTTTACATTTTTCAAAAATACATGAAGCATTGTCTATCTTCATAAAGAAAAACTTGAACATGATGGTTTATGTTTTCACTTCTGCTGTTGTTCCATTATAAAGAGGATTATATCTTTTATCTCATAGAGCATGATGATTGTTGCTTATGTCATTGAAATTGCTTGTCCTATAAAGATAATTTTCTCTCTACTTGAAGCTCTCTCAGCATGCATTTTTTCTGCCATAAATCTATTCTTTGCATGAACTACAACTGTGTTTTTTCATGAATGATGCCATGTTTTTAAATGATGTAGACCTATTTCTCTTAGTATAATGAGCAATGGGATGATTTTCCCAATCTGTTTTCACCATAGTGACCTGATGGCATGCATCTTTAAATTTCTCTTTATGACAACAATCATACTTCATGGTTGATCTTGATATGATGTTGTCATGTAACAGATTTAGATGAAGCAATTTTATTCTTTCCTATATTCTCCTTCCTGAAGTAGCATGTTGGGCTCTACCCTTGTGGTAGCCACATTTTACACCGCATGCTAAACTCAAACAATGAATCAACTACATGACTTTTCCTTTATCTTCACAGTGAACAAACATATTAGCAAAATAACTAAAGTTTAAAGCTTCCTCTTATCTTTATGCCTTGTTTTTAAAGTGAAATCATCTAACGAATGCCTAATTGGATGTGTGTTATATTTATGTTGGTAATGTAGGCATGAGGTAGGATATTATTTTCATTGCTCTAACACCACCTTTCATCATACTTGCAGATGCTTTTGGAGCTTGGAGCTGGATCAATTCAGAGGCACAACAACTGAAGACCTCAAGTGTAACGACGATTCGTCATTGCAGGCAATGACGAATCACCTTCTATATTATGCCTATGTTATTTCCAGTTGTATGATATACTCTCTTTTCTTGTATTCATTATTTGATTTGAAAATCAAATGAAGTTACTCCCACGACTTGTGTGGGACTTTGGTTTGTACATTATGAATAAAGCAACAAAAATTATGCAATCTTATGATTTCTCTATTACAACTAGTTGTATAATAATACCGAAAATTCAAAATGTAATCAGATTTATTTCAAAAATGAATACTTTAGAAAAAAATTGTACCTTTCAATGATGAATGCAATTTAGCTCAACCTATTTTGAGCCGTAGCTAAAAATAGATAACAGATACATGAAAGGTCAAGTTCTTTGTGAGACATCTAACACTTTGGCTGTCATAAGGAAATTTAATGGCTCCTTAAATTATCCCCACACCTAAACACAATATTTTAAGAAAAAAGGCCTCCTTATAGGCATGGGTAGATGGCATGCACTCAAACTCTATAGTGGAAAAATTCACCACAAGCTCTCACTTACTCATCAAAAAATTAATAATACCACCAAGTTAAATTAACACATATCCACTAATGGATCTTTTATATTCAATATATATTTCCAAATATAAATCCATGAATCCAAAAATATCCACTATGTGTTGGTACCTTGCAGAATCACCATGATAAAAAAATATAGTACTAAGATGTACCTTAAAAATATCTGAATACCATCTTAACTACACCTCAATGATGTCCTCCGAGATCAACTATAAAGTGACTTAAGAAACCCACTACTTAGGCAATGTTTTGTCTAGTAAACACCATAGGATACATCAAAATCCAAACAACATGACTACCATAAGGAAAATGAGACATATCCTTGATCTCTAAGGGTGTCATAGGGAACTACTAAAAAAATTCTTATTTCCCATAGAAACAAGAACACTCAATGGTTTTCTATCTAGCATGCTAATCCATTGTCGTATAGAGTTCATGTACTTACTTTGACCCAACCAAAATTTTCTATTCACTACATGTATTTTGATCTCCATACCCAATATATACTTGAAAACCCACAATTACTTCATGTCAAATTATGTTAAAAGCTAAGATTTCAAATCACAAATCACATCCTTATTGCTACTAAGAGATAACACACCATCTATGTTCAATGTGATACAAATAAATGTATCACTTCTCATTTTATAAAAAAATATAATGATTCAATTTGGATATTATAAATCCCAAGTTTGACATAAATGAATCAAATTTATCATCCATTTTGAGTTTTGAGGCAATTCTATTGATTACTATTACTAGGTGAACCCATGAGTTTGGCAAAGAACATATAAGTGGCATGCAACAATCATCCTTCATTTTAACTCTCACATAGTGCTACTAGGTCATAATCATATTTAATGTATTAAAATGTTCAACCATAGAATCACCACCATCCATTCTTAAGGTGTATAACTTATTTCTCAAGTAAAATTTATCAACCGAGGATCTAGCTAGTGCAAGTCTTCCAATTTCTTCTAAAGAGATTATATGATGGCTTTTTCATGTAAATTCAACAAAATGTAATCTATCAAGTAGAGACTATGTTGAATGCACAAGACAACTAAGAGGGGGGTGAATCAATTATACATTAAAACATCAAAACCCTTATTAACATTCAGATCTGCAATAGTCTTTAAACCGTTAACACACATTAAACCCTTATCATGCATTAGCAAAATATAAACATGTGAAACCGTAATGCAAACACATCCAAACACATGAGAACACAAAATTGACATGGAAAACCAAAGAAAGGAAAAAACATGGTGAGGATTAACTCATAATATAAAGTAATTAAACCACTGAATACAATAGGATCATTGTCAAAGGGCTCATTACCCAAAAGAAAAAAGGGCTCACTGCCAATGGCTCATTGCCAGATTATAAATAAGAAGATAAACTTGTGATACAATGAGAAATCCATCTCAGAGCAATAGAAAAGTTCCACCACTACTTCACCAGAACATTCACACTCTTTTTGTATAATGTAGACACCTTTTGCTCACTACTTCCTGTATTCTTAGTCATTAAATCTCACACTACACTTCACACTTTCACACTTCACATGATAATTCACATCACAAACCCTTCACATCATAATCCTTCATCAACTCAAAACATATATATACCATCCTCAACCTTGAAAATAATCTACAAGGTTGACTATGCACCTGAAATGTGTAAATTTAAATTAGGTTGGCACCAAAACATTCCTGTAGGTGAGAGGAATGAAAGTGGACCACATCACACATTACCTCAGACCTAGATCCACATATACATGCCACACCACACTTCCACAAACACCGAAGCATACTCACAATCAGTGTAAACACCTAAGGTTGGTTGAACATATGTTAACACCATTAAAAATTTAAGTACACTCTTCCTTTTTCCAAATATGACTTGTGGAACACACACAACACTTAAACACAATCTGAAATATTCCATCAACACCTTGAAATCCAAAAAATCCTTCACATCATACACCTAAAGGACATACTCATTATGTACAACCAGTTTTAACCTTCCACATACTATAATTGATGAATCCTATCTTGTGGAGAACCAAAACTCAAACAACTCAGATTGAGGATAGATATGATAAATATAAGCACACTTACAAATCTAAAAAATAAGAAACCATAACACAAAGAAATGTGGAGAAAAACCATTTCTCCTAGACAATATCGTATCACAGTTCATCACTGGTGAACACAACTTCTTTTTTTGAATGATCCAAAACCTGAAACTCTGCATACAACACCTCTGAACACCTTTGATCAACATATACAAACCACACAAGTAGATCTTCAACCATGGAGAAATGTGGAGAAAAACACTGAACACTACTCTACCACACTGAACACTCTTTACCACATTATTTCCTCTTTTATTCAAATTTTCTCAAAAGCACTTGAAAACCAAGCACCAAAAATATCATCTCAAAATTTGCAACACCTTCTCAACCACACAAGAGGTTGAACATCCACAAATATATTCTCACCAAAGAAACACTAGAGGTTGGCATCAGTGATACTACTAATGAAAATATAATGCAACCAATAAAAGCATCTCCATAGGTTGACATCAATGCAACAACAAAGATTTGTTGACATCAATACAAAAATATACTTCCAAAAATTCCCCCTTTGTCATTGATGACAACACATGATATGATAAACCATCAGCAACAACAATAACTCTGGTCACCAACTCATATACTGCACCATAGTGCATACTGCTCCCCCTTACACGAGCATCAACTCTTTCCAACACTTTCTCTTTTACATGACTTCTCTCCCCCTTTCTTCATATGGTTTATCAGTTAACTCTCCCCCCCTTTGAAATCAATGGCAAAGGGAAACATATGTTTCCTTTTCTTTGCTTCCCCTTTGACACCAATCACACATACTTTCTCCCCCTAAGGGAAACACCTATAAGGAATAACAACTACTCTATAACTACCTTTTGTTTTACTACACTTTGTTTTCTTCACACCTTCTCTACACACCTCCCCTTAGGAGTACACAACATACTACACCAACCAAAAAATAATGCACATATCCTTTGAAAAAAATAACAAAGGAAAACACCTGTATGCCACACAATGACAACACTTACTCCACTTGACTGCAACAACCAACAATTCCACTACCTACTCCCCTTGAGAGGTAGCCACCAACATCAGTCCATAATAAGGAATGAATCTTGAGATCCAGTAGACTAATGCATAAAATTATACATCTAATTGAAAGGAGGGGCAATAACCCCCAAATTCTCCTAGAGATACTCAAAATTATCCTTAGGAAGAGCCTTTGTGAAGATATCCGCAACTTGATCCTTAGTAGGCATATACTCCAACTTCACCTCATTCTTTGCAACCTTTTCTCTTAGAAAGTGATACCAGATTGAGATATGATTTGTCCTTGAATGCATTACCAAATTCTTTGAAATGTTGATAGCACTTGTATTGTCACATAAGATAGGAATTGGTTCATCATATGACACTCTAATATACTTTAAGATTTGCTTCACCCACAACACCTGTGTGCAACATGATGCTGCAACAATGTATTTTACCTCTATTGTAGATAATGAAATTGAATCCTACTTCTTTCTTAGCCAAGACACCAACCTGCTTCTAAGAAAGAAAGCACCACCACTTGTACTTCTCCTATCATCCACACAACTTGTCCAATATGCATCTGTATAAGCACTTAGATATAAATCAATATCCTTTGAATACCATAAACCATGTTACAGAGTGACTTTCAAGTAGTTGAATATTATTTTTACTACTACCACATGTGACTCTTTGGGATCTTCTTAATTTCTAGCCACAAGAAAAATTGCATGCATGATATCTAGTCTAGTAGTAGTTAGATATAGCAATCCTCCAATCATTGATCTATACTTTCTTTGATCAACTTTAAGAGATTCTTCATTCTTACTCATCTTGAAAATAGTAACCATATGAGTACATACTAGTTTAGAGTCTTCCATTCCAAACTTCTTCAACATTTTCTTAACATAATTTGATTGTGAAATGAATATACCTTTCTTTATCTGATTGATTTGAAGCCCAAGGAAGAAATTCATCTCCCCAAACATAGACATCTCAAAATATTTCTACATCTCTTTTGAAAATATATTGCACATAATTTCATTTCCTCCAAATATTATATCATCAACATACACAACCACAAACAAAATTTGATCTTTCTCAAATTTAAAGTAAAGATTTGATACCTTTATTGAATCCTTGCTACAACAAGTACCTATCCAAACTTGCATACCAAGCTCTAGGAGCTTGCTTGAGCCCATATAATGCCTTCTTCAATTTGTAGACAATATTAGGATCTTCTGACAATTGAAAACCTTCCAGTTGCTCAATGTATACCTCTTCTTCTAACTCACCATTCAAGAATGCAAACTTCACATCCATTTGATAAAATTTGAAATCCTTATGTGCCACAAAAGATAAAAACATCCTAATAGCCCCCATCCTTTCCACTAGAGAAAATGTCTCCTCAAAGGATATTCCTTCCACTTGTGAGTAGCCTTTAGACACAAGCCTTGCTTTGTTCCTAACAACTTCTCCATTCTGATTTAGCTTATTCGGGAATGCCCACTTAGTTCCAATCACATTCTTGTTCACTGTTCTTGGGAAAAGTTCCCAAGTTTGATTCTTCTCAATTTGTATTAATTCTTATTCCATAGCCTTGATCCAAAATTCATCTTTGCATGCCTCAATCACTGTTTTAGGTTCAAATTTGGAAAGTAAACATAAATTTACTTGTTCTTCTATTATAGTAGCATTTCTTCTTGTCAATACACCTCTTCTTTTTTCACCAATGATATGATCTTTAGAATGATTATTCTACACATACTGAGGGGTCTTAGGGATCCTTTCTAGAGCTTCTTACTCTTCAACCTACACTTCTTTTTCATTACCATTATCTTTTACTTCTCCTCTGCAAGAGTACTCATCTGATTCATATCCATCTATCAACACTGGGATTTTATGCTAGTCTTCATCCACTTTGACACTTGCACTCTCAACAATGCTTTTTATCCTCCTGTTATAACATCGGTAAGCTTTACTCTTTGTAGAGTATCTAAGGAATATTCCTTCATCATAAATAGCATAAAAGTTTCCTAAATTTTTCTTCATCTCTTCTAATATAGAATTTTCTTCCAAACACTCTGAAATACTTGATAGTAGGAGTCCTTCCATACCACAACTCATAGGGAGTCTTTGAACTGTTTGTGCTTACTCATGCTCTGTTAAGTATATAGTCTATAGTATGAATTTATTCTCTCTAGTAGACATATGGTAGATTTTATTCCTTCATCATTGTCCTTGTCACTTCCTAAATAGTTCTATTCTTCTTTTCCACCACTCCATTATGCTAAGGAGTCCTAGGAGCTGATAAATGTCTCTTTATTTCATGATCTTCATAAAAACTGTTAAAATAATTGGAGGTGAACTCTCCACCTTTGTCATATCTTAAAAATTTGATTCATATCCATTTAATTGTCAACCATAGCTTTGAATGCCTTAAACTTGTCTAGAGATTCTGATTTTTCTTTGAGAAAATTTACTTAAGTCATTCTAGAGTAATCATATATCAACATCATGAAATACATGTCACCTTGAAAACTTCTTGTTCTTATAGGTTCACAAAGGTCTGTATGCACCAAATCCAAAGGTCTTATATTAGAATATTATTTGACATTGAACCTTTTTCTTGTTTGCTTCCCAACTTGACATTCCTTACAAACTACATTTATAGGCTTTATAATTTTTGGCAGATCTCTCACAGCTTGAGCAGAGCTAATTCTAACTAAGCTATCAAAATTGATGTGACACATTCTTATATGCCATACCTAACTTTAACTGATTTGAGTCATAAAGAACATACCATTAGAACCCTTAAATTGATAAATATTTTCAGCTGTTCTTCTTCCTGCAACAACTAGAGTTCCAGATCCTTTTTGATCTCACAACCACCATCCTGAAACACAAGATTATATCCTTTGATACACATTTATCCTACACTTAGAAGATTATGTCAGCGACCCTTAACATAAAGAACACCTTTTGTATTATACTTGCCATCAAAATTAATTGAACCTTTTCCACATATCTTAGCAGATGTATCATCACCAAACTTAACAAGACCTCCTTCAAACCTCTCAAGTTTAACAAAATTACTCTTATCACCTATCATGTGATTTGAGCATCCACTATTAACAATACAATAGTTTTTGTCCTCTCTAGCATGAAAAGCAATCACCATAGTTCCATTATGGCCTTCTTTTGGAGCAACTTCCTTCATATATCTCTTAGAGTTAACAGAATTAGTTCCAACATTTAGAGCCATGAACAAGAATTCATAATTTTGATAATCCAGGTAATCACATTCATCATCAAATATACTGGCATCTTCTTTAACATAATAACCTCTCTTATCTGATTTAACTTTATTCTCCTTAAATATGTCATTTAAAGCTTTGGTTGGATATCTTGAAGCATAAAGACCTACCATTCCACAATTGAAACATTTGAAAGGTAACTTACCTCTATATTTTCTAGTTCCCTTTTTCAATCTCCTCACAAAATTTGCTTCTAGCTCATCAAACTCATCCAGATTAGTTTCCTCATTCTTCTCTACTTTTCCAACTTTAAAAACAGTCTCTTTTCTTGAATCACTTGGACCAAACTCTCTCAATTCAAAAGTATTTAAAGCATCAAACAACTGATCTCTACAATAATGATCTAAATTCCAAGCTTCTTCAATGGAAGAAACCTTATGAATATAAGATTTAGGAAGAGTTCTTAATACCTTCTTTACCACCTCATCTTCTTCAAGTTTTCCTCCAAGGTCTCCGACGGAATTAAAAACTTTGTCCACTCTATGCATGTAGCTTGTAATCTCTTCATCTTCTGTCATCCTTAGGGTCTCAAATTTAGTCTTCAAAATTCCACATCTTTTCTTTCTTGACCTTATCATCTCCTTCCTTCATCGATACTTTATAGCTTTTTCTAGATCTCACTAGTAGTTTTAAGACTCATAACTTTCACAAGTTCTGAATTAGAAAGACCACTCAAGAGAGAATACCTTGATTTTCCATTTTTCTCATATGCCTTGATCTCATCATCACTACTCAGACCATTTGCAAGCATTGTATATCCAGTTTCAACAAACTTTCAAACTCCAAACCCTAGAGAAATAAGGAAACCTTCCATCTCGGTTTTCTAGAATGCATAATTAGATCCATAAAATAGAGGAGCCTCCTTCTTGTGCACCATCCTAGATATACCTCAAGTGGTTAAGCTTTATTCCAAGAAACCTTGCTCTGATACCAATTGTTGAATGCATAAGCCAAATGAGAGGGGGGGTAAATCAGTTGTACATTAAAACATCAAAACCATCATTAAAATTTAGATCTACATTAGTCTTTAAACCCTTATAACCATTAAGCCTTTATCATGCATTAGTAGAATATAAAAATGAGAAAACCAAATTTACATGAAAAACCTAAAAAGGGAAAAACCACAGTGAGGATTAGCTCACAATATAAATTAATTGCAACACAAAATACAATAGGCTCACTAGTAGAGGGATCACCACCTAAAAGAAAGAAGGGATCACTACCAAATTAGAAATAAGAAGATAGAATATTGTTACAATGAGAAATCCATCTCAGAGCAACAAAAAAGTTCCACCACTGCTTCACCAGAACATTCACACTCTTTCTGTAGAATGTAGACACCTTCTGCTCACTTCTTCCAGTATTCTTAGTCATTAAAGCTCACAATGCCTTTACACTTTCAAACTTCACATCATAATTCACATCACACATGCTCACATCATAATCTTTCATCAATTCAACACATATATACCATCCTCAACCTTGAAAACAATCTACAAGGTCGGCTATGCACCTCAAATGTGTAAATTCAAATTAGGTCAACACCAAACATTCCTGCAGTGGAGAGGAATGGAGGACCACATCACACCTTACCTTGAACCTAAATATACATATACACACCACCCCACGCTTTCAAAAACACTGAAGCATACCCATAATTGGTGTAAACACCCAAGGTCGGTTGAACTTGTGTTTACACTATTAAAAATTTAAGTACACACTTCGTTTTATCCAAATATGACTCACAGAACACACATGACACTTAAACACAATCTGGAATATTCCATTAACACCCTGAAATCCAACAAATCCTTTACAACATCATAGAAATGAAGAACATACTCATTCTGTACAACCAGGTAACCTTCCACATAATATAACTAATGAATACAATCTTTTGGAGCACCAAAACTCAAACAAATTAGATTGAGGATACATATGAGCAATGTGAGAACACTTAGAAATCCACAAAACCAAAAACCATAACATGGAGAAATGCGGAGAAAAACCATTTCTCCTAGACAACACTACATCACAGTTCACACACTGGTGAACATAACTTCTTTTGCCAAACGATCTAGAACCTATAACTTTGGATATAACACCTTTGAACACCTTTGATCAACATATCCAAACCACACAAGCAAATATTCAACCATGAAGAAATGCAGAGAATAACACTGAACACTACTCTGCCACACTAAACACTCTTTACCACACTGTTTCCTCTTTTATTCAAATTTTCTCAAAAGCACTTGAAAACCAAGCACAAAAAACATCACAAGAGGTTGAAATCCACACAAGAGGTTGACATCCACACTGAACACTCTTCACCACACTATTTCCTCTTTTATGTCAATATTTGCAACACCTTCTCAACCACAAAAGAGGTTGAACATCCACAAATATATGCTCATCAAAGCAACACTAGAGGTTGACATCAGTGATACTACTAATGACAACATAATGCAACCAATCAAAGCATCTCCATAGGTTGACATCAATGCAATAAAAAAGTTCTGTTGACATCAATGGCAACACATACTTCTAGTAGACTAATGAGGCCCTTTGATTTAATATCTAATAGATACTAATTGGCTTTATAAATTATAGTGGGTTTGGACCCAAATGTGACAACCCATAGATGTTTGTTTATAAATATATCATTTATCTTGAGATTTCATATCTCAAAGTTAGTGCAAATGAACATCTCCATCTCTATCCTTGATATACTTGTTATTTAATTGCAATAATATCTTGTTATATGAAAGCTCCCACTCAAACCAACATTATAACAAAAATATTCCTAACATCTATAATTGAGGTGATCAAGTACACTTCCTACACTAATCTTGAGAAGAGGTATGTACAAAAAATTAAACTAATCATATATTTAGAAGGAAATAAACACAAAAGTAATATACCATAACATATTATTTATGTGGAAAAAACCATTCTAGTAGAAAAAATATACACTCTAAATAAACTCAATGTATTTCTCTATAATCAAAATTTATAATACACTTCCAAAATCATTATTTAAAGTAGAATCAACAACAAGAGTTTTGGAACAATTCTAGGAGCATAACAACACCCACATAACACTATGGAATATCCATCTCAAGAATCTAATAAATAGAGAATAAATACATGAAACCATAAAATCCTAATTAGGAAAAGATAAAATTACCTAGTGTGGGACCCAAATCCTTATTTAAAATCTATTGCTTAAATCCCAAGATGAGTCCACATGCTAAAAATAACACATTCCTTTCACTTGATGTAAGCACATCATAATCCACTTATCAACTTGGGTGCTCTATTTAGGAAAATTATATCCAATAAAATATTCATTATGAGCTATCATAACATGTTCCATAAGTCGGTTACCAAGTGTAGCTCCTTCTTATAGGCTTCCTATGCATTGTAGATGCTCTTACATTTTCTATGTGGGAGGCCCAATGTTTTGAGGCCATAAATTTTGATCTAAGAAGTTGACATAGCTATTTTTTAAAAACTAGATATCTTGAAGAGGTCTATGCCATTGTAACATGATTTCATTGATTAAGGACCATTTCAATATTTTTTTAGGCTAAAATTGACCTCTAGATCCTTGAAAATTATATTTTTATGTTCGATAGCCCAAATATTACATTTTTCTATTCTTAATATCAAGATGTAAGGTTGAGACAATTTTTCCCAACATTCTCCCACTTATCAAATACCTTGCATGAGAAAATGGATTACCAACAATGCAAATTATTTAGTGGGGTTTGAGAGACCCATAAACTTATTGTACCACTTAAAATTCTTTGTGTTGATTGGTTTCTTCAATACATCTATGATCTTTTGCAAATTGTCAAATTTATCCCACATCATCCTCCCATCCTCTAGCATGTCACAAAAAATCTACTAGAAATTTTTGTGCTTCATCTTTGCATGAAATATTAGGTTCTTTGCTAGACATTTTAGCACTTTGACTATCATAAAGAAATCTGATAGCTCCCTCACTTAGCTCAAATTTTGAACATAATACCTTAAAAAAAATGACCACTTTATAAGCATGGGTAGTGTCTATGTAAACATATTTAGTTGAGAAAGTGACTACAACTTGTCACTTACTCATCTGAATTATAGCATTGCCAAATAAATTGGACACATATCTATTGATGGATCTTTTGTTGTTGACATCTCTTACCCAATTTGAATCCATGAATATAAATTGAGAGATAATCTCCTTCATAATCACCATGATAAAAATAGAGTACTTGGATGAAACCCACAAATATCTAAAGGCCCTTTTAAATGCACCTCAAAGATCTCATCCAAGATTAGCCATAGACTCAAGACTTCCCTTGCTTGGGTAATTTTTCTTCTAATAAAAACTATATCATAAATTTAAATCCCAAATGCATTTGCAAATGGAACATGAGCCATATCCTCCATCTCTATGGGTGTTTTTGTGTACTACTCAATTGAAATTTTAATTGCAATTAGAATAGAAACACTCAATGGTTTACTATTTGCATCCTAAAACATTATAATATAGAGTTGACAAAACTAATTTATCCTAACCAAATATTTCTATTCACTCTATGTCTTTTGATATTCATACTCAAGATATACTTGGCAATCCCTAAGGCCTTTATGTCAAACTATGTTGAAAACTGAGACTTCAAATCATAGATAATATTATTAATATTACTAAAATATAATATCTGTGTAAAATATGATAAAAATGAATATATCACAATCCATTTTATAATAAACAAAATAATTTAATTTAGATCCTAGAAATTCCATTATGAACACAAATGCATGAAATTTTTGCTACCACATTTTAGGAGATTGTTTAAGACCATAAACATATTTTTTAATCTATAAAATAAAGACTCATTACCTTTAACAACTTAATGCTTTAGATATGTCATGTAGATCTCTTCTACCAAGTCACCATGAAGGAATGTCATGTTCACATCCATTTATTTTATCTCTTGATCAAAGATGTTGCTACATATAACAAGAATATAACAGATGTTAACTTAGCAACTAGGGAATACATCTCACCAAAGTGTATCCCCTCAAATTAGGAATATCATTTTGCAACTAATATTTCCATGTAATTTAAATCACCATATGAGTAAATATTCTTATTGAGAACCCATTTACATTGAAAAAGATTCTTCCTTTTTATAATGGAACCAAGTTCCATGTGTCATTATTATTTAATGCAATTGTCTTCTCATCTATAGATAGTCTCTAAGACTCATAATTATCCATATCCATGATATCCTTCATAGCTAGGTTCATCAATATCAATAGTTAAAGAAAATATAGATATCTAATCAGAAGGAGTATACCTATAGATAGTTGTTGTCTCTACTAAGTGGACCTCCTTAAGTGCTAAGGTGGTGATTCCACCTCCTCTTCTAAACTATCCAAAGTATATGATAAGTAACCCTCTTTAGGTCCTTCATAAAATTTTGGTTCAACCTTCCTAGTATATATATTTAGTTGAACCTCTTCTTTATTTCCATCATCTTCTAACTACAACACTAAAGAAGAAGGCTTAATCTCTTTGAAATAATATTTTTCTATATAGAACTCTCTTGACCTTATAGTCCTAAAGATTATATCCTTTCAAACTAACACCATAGTTTTTGAAGATAAATTTCATTGCATTATTCTTCAACTTTGATTTCTTCTCCTTAGGTACATGCACATATGCTTCACAACTAAAAATATGAAAATAGTTTAATAATGGATTTTTTCCTCTTCATGACTCCAAAAAGGTCTTATCAACAAGATTTTATGTATGAAAATTTTTAATCAAGTAACAAGATGTAGGAATGACATATGTCCAAAAATTCTACTATAAGCCAACTCTATTAATCATACTCTTATCCCTCTCCATTAATTTATCATTCATTCTATATTTGAGTCCATTTTGTTGAGGAGTATGTTGATTTTTCCAATGTCTCTTAATATTATGCTCTTTACAAAATCTATCAAAATTTGTAGAAAAAAATCATTTCCATTATCTATCCTCAAAATATTAATATTCCTACCAATATTATTTTCTCAAAGAGACTCCTTAAATTGACAAAAGAATTTAAATTTACTCCTAAAAAATACACCCATTTCCTTCTAGAATAATAATATACAAAAGATACATAATAAAAAGAATTAGGAATCGAAGGAACATTAACATGAACAAATACATTTAAATGAGTTAAATCCAACACCATGTAAGACTTGTGAGAGCTAGAATAAAACAAAATGTGGCTCTTTTTTTGTGTGCACATAATATTCATAAATATAAAATTCAAGAGTATAATCAACTATCCCCTCGACAAGATTTTTATTTTTTAACATCCTTAGATCCCTTTCACCTATATGACCCATTCTTATTCTCTCTACATGAATCTTTATCTCTAAGGAAATATATTTCTTTTAAGTACCTATAAAATATGAACATTAGAAGTAGACACAACACTCCTATTTATTGCTATTTTTTATGGTGAATATGTAGAATCTGCAAATATCTCCCATACATGAATACAAGAACTATTACACTAAATTGGATTTCTATGAATTTACTATATAATCGGTTAAATTAAAAATCTCACAAAGAAGGTTATTTGAGGAAAAAGGTTAAACTCATTTGGACAACAAAATTTTGGACACCGGTTTAAAAATTCCCAAATAGGTGAACTCGAGCGAAGAAAATTCTAAACAAATTACATAAGAATATATTGCCAACACCAAGGAGAAAGAGGAAAACCCTAGCTTAACTTAGATCTGGAAAATTAGAAAACCCTAACTAATGAGTAATCAAGATAGAAAATGGGTAATTGAAGAAAATATGGGAGTAAATTTAGAAAATTAAATGATCATCAACCAGAGTCCTAGATGATCGAATTGGTAATTTATAAATTCCATCTATCATGTAGGATAAATTAGTAGGAGAGAAAAGGACATGAAGAACAAATTCAAAGGGATGTATTTCCCCTCTTAGATTACCGCAACATATGTTGACATATCTAACACCGACATAGCATGCATTAGTATAGATGATTTCCATCAAAGAATGAAGAGTAATCAAGCAACCAATTGGGCTTAGGAAATTGTCTTAAATAGATTGGATAAGGATGTAGTTTTTCTTATGTCCATGCAATGCCCTAAACTAGTGGTGAAATGCATGAGAAACTATAATGTGGAAACAAGGTAGGTAACTTTTGAAGGAATAGTTTTCATAGACCTAAGTGTTGGTGCTCTTAAAATAACATTTGACATCCCTTTCTACACCAAAGTAGGATTCATAAAAAGGGAAGATGCAGATAAATCATTTAATATTGAATGTAAAAGAATGATCAACATGAAACAAATGGAAACTCCCAATAAATATGTGTCCAAGATGCACAAAGTGTTATACAAGAGTGAATTTCATAATGAAATTGGAGACAGTGTAACACTTTTGATTCAATTTTTTGACTTCCCACTACTTCCACATTCAAATAATGGGTGTGTTTTTACATTGAGGCCATCCTAATCATACATGAAATGATGCATTGAGCTAGGATTATCACTTATAGAATTGACAAGAAAATAACCACTTCTAAACTTAAACACAAGTTATACATGACTTCATACCTATTATACTCAATAGTAGTAAGGACTACATTTCTTGGATTGGATGAGTGGGTACCCTAGGAACTAGAACTAGACAAAACTTAGTGTAGGACCATTATCCACAACTAGAGAATACAAAATCTACAAGACATTGTAGGAGAGTAAATTATGCACTTTCCATGTGGCTAGTTAGAACATTAGAGGGAAATAAGGCCAAGAGGTTATCTATGGAGGCAAAAAGTTTTTTTTATTATAGGGGAGTTGGTTCATCTATATCTCTAAGTTCATATATATAAGGATGAAAGGGTTCTCAAGTAGATCATTCAAATTTCCAGAACATCATATTAACAAGATGGCCTTGTTAGAATTGTTAAGACAAAGAATAGTATCTCATGGTCTCTTGGAATCTAAACATAGAGCAGGGGTAAATTTCCCCATTACTATTGGTTGCTACATATGTTTTTAATAGTATTAATTGTGCAAAGTCATTAGAGAAAAAGCTACAACTACATAATATACAACTCTATGATGAGACAACACAAATTTATGATCTGTATGGAAGGATGGAAAATTATGTTGCTTCTTCTATGAAAAATGTACCACATATTGAAGAATTTTGGGCTATTGTCCTTAGAGACACGATGTAAGAAAAAGGTCTTACCAAAGGTTCATAGTAAGAAAAATGAAAACCATGGGGACACAAGATATCACAAGTGAAGAATGATTAAAATATCTTGCACCCAAGTTATGAACAAAAAATTACAATCAACCAAACTTGTATCCAATTTGGTGTAAAAGGGAAGTCCCTACAATCCAAGAACTAACACGACATATTTCAAATAGTAGTGCAACTTGGTTGAATCATAATATCTAATTCTCGGAAGCAATAGGGGTGGCTATCAATATGATGCAGTCAAGGTAGGAGGGTCCAATGAAGGACGGTCCAGCCTTGCAGCATAATCCACTAATTCCATGATCATAATAGATATGCAACAAAAGCTAACATCTAATCAATAGAAATATTTAATGCATGACACAAGATGTATCCCGAGAAAACCTTAACAGAAAAAAACCTAGCCTTCAAAGTTCATTCCTCATTATATTATAATCTCAAAACACATCACATATGCCATTTAGACTTTACAGATGCTAGGTCGTAGCCCAGATGATTACAAACAATTCATACAATAACATTCTTCATTGAATCCTCATTCTATTCCATAATTTTTCTGCTTTGTGATTCTTTCGGATCAAAACGCTTCATCACCGTGCTTCATAGCTTCATACTATCGATCAAACTTCCCTTGCCGCTTTGTAACAATCTTCTATCTTCTATTTATATCCTCCGCAAGAATTCTAATCATTATCAATTCGGCCCAATCACAACAGCTAGAAAGGTAACGTGCAGACTCAAATAGGTCGGCCCCAAACATAAGGTATTGCTCCGCAAATGCATAGAACTTCATGCGGCTCTCATTGAAGGTCGGCCAGGTCCTCAACTTCCTTGAACAATATTCCTTTTGGCTCCGCAAGTCATGAAATTGCTCCGCAAATTAATTAGACTTCGCCTGACATTGTCGGCTTCTCATAGGTAATCTTCTGATAACGATATCTCCTCAGAAACAAATCCAAATGATCTGAATTTCTGATATGTCATAGCCCATGATGTCCAGTAACTAATTCTAGCTCCGCAATCTCTAACACTCAAATACGGTAAAATGCGGTAATCTCCAATGTGCTTCCTTAGCACTCTGTCAACTGTCTCAGTTTTCTTGAATACTTCTGGATGCTCCTCCATCACAATACAACACAAACAATGCGAAGAAGAGAAAATAAAATTTTGATATAGATGATGATTTTATGAATTCTTAATCAAGAAAAAGAGAGTATAAGAAACCAAAGTAGTACATCCTAGAGAAGGACCCAATGATGAAATTCCTTTGATTGAAGGGATGACTGGCTGAAAGTGCAACTTTTACTACTTCTACTGCTAAACCATTACGTTCTATACCAATTGACACTTCAATTGCATAAACAATTATATCTACTTCTCTTCTAGAGGTACATGATACATCCTTAATAATAAATCATAATTCAAGAGTTACCAATAGATCAAAAGTGCACAAGAATAGAGATGCAAAGGTAAAAAGCCAATAATGGTGACACCTACTTCTTCTCCTCTAAAAGCCATGTTCTTGTTACCTCCATCAATGCCAACACCATAAAGATTCTAGAATAACTAGAGAAACAAGAATTGGCCAAAGGATAAGTCACTAGTAGTAGAAGAGTGAAACCGCCAATTTCACGAGGTAGAACAAGAACTTGTAGTACAAGAAGAAAATGAGGTGGAGATAAAGAATAATAAAGGATCTAAATGTAGCTTACATTAGGCTTAGAAGGAGATTGATGAAATTATACAACAAATTTATTCCCCTCAACATATTGTTGAGGATGCAAATAATTAAATTATTATAAGCATAGAATCAATAATTCAGGAAATTAACTTACAAATTCTTAAGGAAATTATTGAGAAAAATAAAGACACCCACTCTTTAGGAAACAAATAATAATAATAAATAAATTGATGTTAGAATTTAGATTGAATAGACAAGGAGGCAACAAGGAATACATGCTTCTATAGAACAAGATGTATACTAGGAAAATTCAACCAAGAAGTGCTCATTCTTGAAAATATAGATGAAGTGAATAAATAAGTTAATACCAATGTTTAATTTGAATCATCAATGGAATAGAATGAGGTAAATGTCTCTACCATTGGAGATGTACTAATGGAAGAAGTTCATCTAGAATAGACTCTAGACATAGGTGAGAAAAGGATAGAAGAAAGGACATATCATATAGGATCACCCAAAAGTTCACCACAACATGAAGATAGATGACCTCAATACCCCTATCTTGATTGCTAACAAGATCCAACAAACAAAACACATTGAGATATTTTTATTGCTTTAAAGAGCCTTATGTGACAAATAGATACTCCAAAGCTGAAAAGAAAGGCTAGAATGTTTTATTTTATTTTTAGGGATGCATAAGGATTGAGAATAGAAAAATTAAAACTCCCATAGTGGGTAAAGATCAACATGAAATAAATCTTGCAGAATATCAAATCTCAACTATTAACTTGGGATATTCTACTAGAGAATAGGAAATAACGAATTTGAAGGCTAATGTTGATTTTTGTTTCTACAATTCAAAAGGATAAGAAGAAGAATAAATAATTAAAGAGGCAATTTGTGGAGCTACAAAGAAATCTCAAGAAACTGGTAGTCCCTACATAATCAGAAGATAAAATTCTTGTTGCTCCAATCCTCCTCTCCAAGGATGGGGTCTCTTCACTAAATGGAATGAAACATATAATCACCACAATAAAAGAGTGAATGCAAATAGTGTTATCCAAAGGAGAATAAACAATTCAAAATGATACTAAAAATGGGAAGAAATAATAGAATAGGAAAACAAAATTAAAAAGTTGATAGAAGATTTCATAACTAGGTTAGAGAAAAATAAGTTGAACTACCCAAGCTAAACGCCAATTAAAAGCTTGAGTGATAATCTACTCCTAGAAGAATATATTGCAACAAAAGAAGCACCTGCCAAAATTAGAACATGGATTGAACATATTAAGTGGGAAGAATAATTAATAAAAGAGTGTTGAAAATATGAAGAAGAACAATTTTTTAATAGATTTAAAATTTAAATAATTAATTATTCTTGAGAGGATATTGGAAACAAGTCTTACTCCTGGAAACAAGATTTACTTCTAGATGAAGAGAATTCCCTAGTAGAATTCAAGAAAATATTCAATAATGTATTGGACACTAAAGAAGAGTTTTTTAATGTAGAGGTGATAACTTAGCATCTATTTCTACGACTTATGGATAAGTATGAAAGAAAAACTAGAGCTAGCATTGCAGGTTATGCTCAAATATCCATGACATGTGGATCCTACGAGTATAGATGGAAAATCATACAAGATAAAGATAAGAAAAAAATGAAAAACCCATCATTTCTTATGGGGATTTTTTAAGGAAATAAAACATAAAGGAAGGTGAATTCATTGTGGAAATACATAGTGAGGTGGAAGCATAAGTTCTTAGTTTGTGGATGTTTGGGTCCAAACCGCTTTTGTGGATTTTTGGATGTTTTGTGAAGCTTTTTTCAAAACCTCCTTGATGCATGGTGATTGTGTATCATTAACTAAGTCTTGCATGATTTTCATTCATGGCTTCCCTTATGTTAAATACTTGAGATATTGCTAAAGAAGGAAGAAGTTGATGTTGATAGGATATCCCTCATCTTTTGAATTTAAAGACATTGATCATTTTGACATATTCTCTTTCCTTTTGAATTATAACCGTTCATTACTTTATGTAACATGATCCATTGAATTGTAACTAATTTTGGTGCCTTATTTTCTATAAAAAGGCCTTTGTTACTCTATTTTTGAGGATTTTAAATTTTTGATAATTATTGGTTATGTTATTGAAGTTATCAATAATATTTCTATTTTATGGTTTTCGATCAATTAGATCAATAACTTATTTAGTTGTACTTGTAGCTTTGTATATTGTGATATCAAATTGATTCATATACTTTGAAATATTAAATGAATTGTAAATATTCTTCCATATTTTGAAATATCATAGTACTATGTCAATATTTGGGTGTAATAAGACCTCTTTCTTAATTTGAAAATAATCCTTTCTAGTTTGCACCATTTGTGTGTAGTTGTGAACAATTTTGGAAAAACACAAACTGGTTAATGATGTCTATTTGCAGTGCTTAATTATATTTGTGCAAAGTTTTAAAATTTCAAAACTCTAAACTTTTCCTTCCCTTTACTTTTATTTTCACATTTTAAAGTATTTTAGTAAATCTTTCAAAAGAATTGATCAAATTTTTCAATACTCATACAAATATTTCAAAATAACATTTGATCTTTATTGTTTGGATAAAATTTCATTAAAAAATTACTCACCTTTGTAATTTCATCCTAATATTTAGACTCTTGGGCCATGAATTCCCCTCCTAAAATAATATCCATATTAAACTGCTAATTTACCCTGTAAGTCAAGACCTAACATTTGAAGGCGTGAATAATCAAAGTTTGTTCCAAAATTTTATTTTCTTTCAAGAGAGGTAGAGTTCATTGTGAATTTTATTTGAGTTGTACATGACTGTAAAACATGTCAAAAAGTATAATAAAGGATACTATAGAGGATGTAGAGTCTTGAAATGAGGTGTGCATGCCCCCAAAGAGAAGACTTGAAAAACCAACCTATAAATGCCTTTTCTAGAGCACAAATATCAAATAAATAGAAATAACTAATTGGAAATTTTAGGAGATAGTTTAAAATGCAACAACTAAGTGAATTGCATGACCTAACACTTAAAATGTAGAATATTATGATAATAGAAATGGAAACAACAATTTGCAAGTAGATTTGGAAAGTGAAAAGTGGTATGTACTTGCTTAGAAAAGTGGGTTTCAGGACCTGTAGCAAGACTCATTCACCCAAGGGAAAATGGTTCTTTCCACAAGGATTTTCCTCAACTTTAGGGATCCTTTGGTGCAAGATCTAAGCTTTTGTTTTGCCTAGGTTTCACTGTCGGAAAGCTGAAAATAATTTTTGAATATGAGTTTCTATGTCTTGACAATAATGTTGACAACAAATACAACTTTGAAAAATTGCTCCTTTGATCTATTTTCAATCCTTCTTCACCTATAAATTTGCACATACAAAGAGAGAAGAAAAACGTTTATTTTTTGGGTGAATGGGGGTTTGCCTTAGTCAAATCCCATGTTGGTAATTAAACCTTGATAATGAAATAATGATGAATGGAAGGAATTGATGAATGAATAAAACTTTGTCACAACTCACTAAACGCTTAATGGCTACCCTTAGAGGGCTGAAGTCTAACACATCACTCTAAGGTCTGGATCTTGCATGAATTGGCTTGATTGATTGATTGATTTGATGCTTGAATGCTTGAAACCTACATCACAATGTTAGCTCCAAAACTTGACATGAAGACACATGAACTTTGACATGATGATATGATCTTGATTGTTGTTGTAGATGACTGATAAATATTCTCTTAAATGCTCTTAACAATAATATTTTCTCTTGTGAAAGTTTTCTCTAGCTTGTTAGATTTGAATTGATAAAATATCTATATATTTATAGGTGTTTATATAATTTCCCAAAAATTAGATTCCACAAGCTGACATTTGAAACTTGAATTTGACTCATTAAAATGCTGACAAAAACATATTAAAATTAAGTCTTAAGACTTAAAGGGGACCCATTCGCTCTTGGACGAATGGGTCCTAGGACCTAAATCCTGGACACACAATTTCCAAGGTGTTTAAATTAATGTTGGCAATTAATTAATATAGGTTTACCTTTCGGGAAACAGGAATAATAAGGCTTTGGAATACAAAATTTGGTCAATTAGAGGCTTAATCAAGTCCAATTAATTAAGGGGATGCAAACATAGTGTGAAATTGTAAAGGTATACAATTTTCTACACTACATTTAGCCCCCACTTTAGTGAGAGTATGAACTTGCGCTCACTCACACTAAAGTAGACAAATATACGTCAAGAGGGGTCCAAGTGCAAAAATGTTGATGAGATAGGATGAACAAGATCAAGGAGGTGGCCAAGCCCCCAAGATCAAGATCCCATGGAAAACCAACATAAGGACAAAGGGACACACACATATGCATGATATGAAGCAGCAAGACAAGATACACAAACATACAATGCCACAATTGATGCAACAAGGGATGAACTAGCAAGTTGTATTATGCCACATCCATCAAATTAACATGCCCACATGGCTCCACTGGCAAGAAAGTTGTGTTATGCTTGATGTCCATGAAAAATATGCTCACAAGGGTTAGTGCAGTTTGGTATACACTAGGTGAGCCCCAAGGCAATAGGATGAGAAACACGCACCAGGTCTACAAGGTGGGAACTCATAGAAATGTGGAAAATGGTAAAATCATGCGAGGTCTAAAGGCTCCCATATGTCAACCATATCAAAATTTATACTCCCTGATAACTTCGATAAGGTGCCACAAAATGAACATACTTCACAAGGCTAGCAAGTTGCATTATGCTAGACACTTATGAGAAGGTTTAAATGCAATAAAGTGGAAAAGATAATCAAAGGGGTTTTTTCTTAATACATGAGAGGTATCACCTTAGGGAACATCACACTTGACACCACCACCAAGAGAGGACTAGCCGAGGAATAAAATATTCACACCTTAGGGAAAGCAAACCACAAAGAGGAATGTCATATGTTGAGAAGGGTCACATTCTTGTAGAACATCAAGCATAATATCACCACAGAGAATACACGTCACATAGATCAAGAAAGCCACACTTTGAATAAAAGGTCACACTTCCTAGGAGATGTATGCTATCATCACTAAGAAGGGAAAATAAAAATAATGAGTGGGGGACTATATGCCCCTACTTAAAATGTCAACATATTTGCTATGTTGGTATTTTAAGTAGAAAGAGAGGAAGAGGGGATCCTTGAAAAGAATGTACGTCTCCCAAAAATAGTTATCCTTTACCCCCAAGCATAGAGACAAGGAAAACCACACCAAATACTATCATGGTGCCGCCATGAAAAATATGGTTGAACTTAATATTGTACCATCATGAATGAAAATGAGCAAGACACATAAAGCTACCAATTCCACATAGTGATGAGAAACATGATAGGATGAAAATCATTATCAATTAGAGGAAGTAGGTGCATCAACACAAGGAAGATAACCAAAATCCTTAAGATGTTGAATTTTATTACTCAAGGCCTGACATCCATTGGTAGAATTACCATGCACTCAATGATATGCACATAATGAGATTTTGTTGTAGAATTTCTTTCGTGTTCTTGAAGGGAGAGATATCAAGTGAGCTTGGAGAATCCTTGACAAGGTACTCTCTTAATCAATAGTAGAAGATAGCCTTTTCTTTTGTGACAGAGATACTTCTTGCTTACTACAAGGTGTCATACATACACAAGACTCTCTAGGTTTAGATTGTGAGATTTTGCACTCTTCCTTAAAGGAGGGTGTAAAATCTAATGAACCCCAATCATCACTAAGACATGTGTTTGAAGATGAAGCAATATTTTTCCTAGGAGTATTTTGTGTGATGACATTGATATTGAGCAAAGGTTTCTTTGATGCTTTCGTTTCTTTCGAAGGTCAATAACCAAGACGTCTTGTTTGTTCTTATGGGGTAGGATCTTTAGGGACACAAATACCTTGTTCTTTAACACCACATCCTTTTCCATTATAGCCAAGTTGTTTCAAAAGCTCATAACCTCTTCCATAAAGTTTTTCCATTTATTTTGGATTTGGTGATTTCTCATGATCACACTCATTATATGTGGATGTATAATTTGTGTTTTCCTCTTCTTTGCTCAAAGTTGTGGACTCACATGGTTTTGATGACTTAGAATGTGTTGATATTTTGTCATATTCTTTCTCTTTTCTTGATTTGTGTGTGATCTTGTATTCTCCCATTAATGTAGGTGTAAAATATAAGGAACCCCAATCATCATCCAATAGTTTCATGATTGATGAAAAATACTTCTTTCTTCTTGTACCAATTTCACTTTTGTAGTTGGTGTCAATGTTATAAGAGGATTTTTCATTCCTATTTCAGTTTTTAAACAACTCTTAGAATTAGGATCAACTTTTATCATGTAAACCTCGTTGTTGTAAGTGTACTTCACTAGATGATGTAACATGGAAGGCACCACATTCATTGCATGAATCTAAGGTCTACCTAGGAGAAGATTATATGAAATATCATTGGGCATGCCATGGATAAGAGTTTGCAATGTAACCTTAATTGATTTAACAGGTAAGTTATCAAACCAAGCGGTTGTTTTCCTACATTAGCAAAACCATGGATAGATAAAGAGTCTGGTTGAATTTTTCTCTTGTCCACTCCAATCTTATCTAGAAGGTTTACTCTATAGACATTGAGCATTGAACCATTATCAATGAGAGTATGTCTAATGCCACACTTATTAATGACAACCATTATCATCAAAGCCTCATTTTGTTTTTGCACTTCTAATGGAGGTAATGTTGCAAGTATGAAGGCATTGTCATTGATGTCAATTGGTTAACTAGTTGTCAATTGGTTAACTAGTTATTAATTGGTTGTTGTTGTCATTGATTTCATGGAAGTTGGTTATTGGCTTTATATGTCGAGGATATTGAGAATTTTTTTATAAAGAAAGTTTGCAGGTATTCAGTGTTTTCTTTGGGATGTGTTCCTATGCTTGTGAGATTCAGATATATCGATCATAGTTGTTGATGGTTGTTGAATCAAGAATTTGGGCTTCCAGATCGTTGTATAGTGAGAGATATTTTTACTAGTATGTGACTGTGCAGTTTGGTGTGTCTGGCTATGGTTTGGGAGAAATATAGTTGCTCTGGTTTTCTCTGAGTTATGGTTTTAGGATGTGGTTATGAAGATAAGCTGATATGATCATGTTCAAGTTAACTTTTTTATCTAGAGATATTTGATCGAGTTAAGGTTGTGTGTGCTTAATTGTTCTATGTGTTTTACACGGGTATTAGTCGACCTTGTGTTAAGCACTACTTGCGAAGTTCATGAAGCCTGGAAAAGAATTTTGGGACTTATTTAGGTCCTCATTAAGTATGTTTTTGGGTCACCCTCATTCTAATTCCACCATAGAATGTTTTGGCATCGACCTAATTTGAATTTGAATTTACAAATGATGTATGCCCGACTTTGGATGAGTTTTAAAGTTGAAGAAGGTATAAGTACAAGTTGATATGTTGGTGAAAGATGAATGCAAGCAAGATAGATACAAAATAGTGTGTGTGTCATGCAAGTTTGAGAAGATCATTGTGAATTTGTTTTTAGGGTTCTGAAGGCATTCAACATATTTTGTGTGTGTTTGTAAGTGAGTGAGAGAATTGTGGTAGAAATCTCGGTTGCATTGAGATAGTTTTCTCTCTATAACTATTTTTTTCTATCTTCTTTGTAATTCTATGGTAGTGAGCCCTCCAGGTGGTTAACCCTTATTGGACAGTGAGTCATGTTCCAGACAACAAGTCCTGTTTTGGTAGTGAGCCTTTGTATTCGGTTTTGATATTCTCAATATTGTGAGCTAATCCTCACCATGGTTTTTCCCTTATTGGGTTTTCCACATAAATCTAGTGTTATTATGTGTATGAGTTTACTTCTTTCAGTTTATGCTTTTACATTTAATGATTAATCACATTAGAAGAATAAAGGATTTGTGAATGTTAAATGATATAGCCTCTGGTGGAAGTCTTAAAGGTTAAAATTTCTACAACTGATTCACCCTCCTCTTAGTTGTCTTGCTCAACAATTGGTATCAGAGCCCAGTTCCTTGGGGAAGAGCTTAATCGCTTAAGGAAGGTTTGGGATGGCAATAAAGATCACTATTGAGTGTCCTAGGTTTGATGGGACTGACTATGCCTTCTGGAAAATAAAGATGGAAGGATATTTGGAATACTATGGATATGATGTTGAGAAAGATTATAAGACTCCATACATTGCTCCTACTAATGGTTTGAGTACAGTTGATGAAATCAAGGTGCATGAAGTGAACAATAAGGCAAAGTTCATTATGAAGAATAGTTTTTCACATTCTGAATTAATTAAAGTTGCAAATATGAAGATTGCTAAAGAGGTCTGGGATGTATTGGAAAGGATTCATGAAAGAGATGAAAAGGTCAAAGAAGAAAAGGTGTAGAATTTAGAGGCACAATTCGAGATCCTGCATATGTCTGAAGATGAGAACATTAAATCCTATGTATAGAGAGTGAATGATCTAGTAGGTGGAATGCGAGGACTAGGTGCTATAGTGGATGAATCTAGGATTGTGAAGGAGATTCTCATAACCCTCCCTAATGCATATAATGAAAAGGTATCTACTATTGAGGAATTTGTAGATTACAAAACTTATACTAAAGATCAATTATTGGGTACTCTGACATCATTTGAAATGAGAAAGCCTAGCTTTAGAAAAGGATCAAAGTCAAAAACTACTTTTAGAGCTACAAATGTTGAAGATTTGAATGAAGATAATTTTGATGAAGTAGAAGCTAAATTTGTAAGAAGTATGAAAAAGGGATCTGGTAAGTATGAAGGTAATTTACCCTTTAAACGCTTTAGTTGTGGAGGAATAGGTCATTATGCTTCGAGATGTCCGAAAAGAGTTAAGAAGAATAAATATAGAATAAGAAAAGAGAACAAAGGGAAGATGGTTAAGAGAACATATTATGTAAATGAAGATGTTGGTATTTCTGATGAAGAGTCTAATTATGGAGATTTTGATGATAATGAATGCTTATTCTTGGCTATAAAAGATGAATCTACTTCTGCTAATACTAAGAGGCGGGTGAAGGAAAATGCTTTGGAGAAAGATGAAGAAACTGAGATCTCTTCCCTTCATGCTAAACAAGAAAATAACTACTGGGTTGTTGACAGTGGTTGTTCACAACTTCACATCACATGACCCATGATAAAAGTAAGTTTGTTAAACTTGAAAAATATGATGGAGGATTAGTTAAGTTTGGAGATTGTACTGGTGCTAAGATTTGTGGGATAGGTTCAGTTAGTTTTAATGGCAAGAATAATACTAATGATGTCTACTATGTTAAGGGTTTAAGGCATAATCTCTCAAGTGTTGGATAGATGTGTAGTAAAGGATATAATATTTTATTTGAGGATGAGAGATGTGAAATCAGGAAAGGATTCAGAATAGTAATTGTTGCAGGGAAGAAGTTTGAGGGAAATATTTATCAACTTAAAGGTGCTGACAAACACTATTTTATGTCACAGATTAATGATAGTTGGTTATGACATCGAAGGATGTGTCATATGAACTTTGATAATATGGTGAGAATTGGTGTTGTACAAGCTATGAGAGATTTACCAGGGATTACAAATCTTGATAATGCTATTTGCAAGGACTGTCAATTTGGAAAGCAAGCTAGAAACTGCTTTAGGTCAAAGGAAAAATCTACTACCAAACTATTGGATTTGATTCATATAGATATTTGTGGTCCTACAAGAGTGAGAAGTCTACAAGGTGACATGTATTTTATGCTTCTGATTGATGATTACTCTAGATATACATGGGTTGTACTTTTCTTAGAGAGAAATCTGATGCATTAGACATATTCAAGGAATTTAAGGCTATGGTTGAGAATGAAGCAAATTTGAGAATAAAATGTTTGAGGTCTAACAAAGGTGGTGAATTCACCTCCAATGAGTTTAACATGTTTTGTGAAGTTCATGGAATAAAGAGGAAATTTTCTGCCCCTAGAACTCCTTAACAAAATGGAGTTGTTGAAAGAAATAACATAACAATTCAAGAAGCTGCTAGATCAATGATAACATAGGCAGGTCTACTAGAAGTTTATTGGAGAGAAGCTATTCACACTATTATTTACGTGTTCAATCGATTTCAAGAAAAATCCAACAACACTAAGACCCCCTATGAGCTATGGTGTGGAAGAATTCCTACTATCAAGTATTTCAAGGTATTTGGAAGCAAATGTTATATTAGAAGGGATGAAGAAAATTTAGGGAAGCTTGATGCTAGATGTGATGAGGGTATCTTCCTTGGGTACTTTACTAGAAACAAAGCTTACACATGTTTCAATAAAAAGGCTAAGAAATATTGTAGAGAGCACAAATTTTAAGGTGGATGAAGCATTAAAGAATCCAATTGAAGTTGATGGCTATGTATCAGATGAACTTGATTATAGAGAAGTAGAAGAAGTTATCATGGAAGAACAAGAAAAGTATAATGAAGAAGAAGAAGCTCTGGTGGTGTCCCCAAAGGCACCTAAATATGTGCAAAATAATCATTTAGTAGATCAAATCATTGGAGACAAGAGAAAGGGAGTATTGACAAGAAGCAGAGTTGTTGTTGTTGCTGATATAAATTTGTGTTTAATTTTTGAAGTTGAACCGAAGATAGTAAGTGAAGCATGTAACGATGAGCATTGCATGAGAGCAATGAAAGAAGAACTTATGCAGATTGAGAAGAATAAAACCTGAGAATTGGTTCCTAGACCGACAGATAAAAAAATACTTGGATCAAAATGGGTATTCAGAAACAAGTTGAATGAGAATGGAGAAGTGGTCAGAAATAAAGCAAGGCTTTTGTGTAAGGGTTACTCACAAGTAGAAGGTATAAATTTTCATGAGACCTTTGCACTAGTGGCTAGGATGGAAGCTATTAGAATATTTTAAGCTTTTTTTGCTTATAAAGATTTTAAAGTTTATCAGATAGATGTAAAGTCTACATTTCTGAATGGTAAATTAGAAGAAGAAGTGTACATGGAACAATCGAAAGGATTTCAGTTGTCATATCAACCAAATATGGTCTACAGACTAAAGAAATCTTTATATGGATTGAAGCAAGCTCCTAGAGCTTGGTATGCAAGGTTAGATAGATATTTGATTCAACAAGGTTTCAATAAAGGTACGACAGATAGTAATCTTTATTTCAAAATTGAAGATGAAAAAATCTTGATAGTGGTTGTATATGTTGATGATATTAGCTTTGGAGGAAATGAAATAATGTGCAAGATGCTTCTTGAAGAGATGCAAAAAGATTTTGAGATTTCTATGTTTGGTGAGATAAATTTCTTTCTTGGGCTACAAATCAATCAAACTAAAAATGGGATTTTTATTTCACAGTCAAAATATGTAAAAGAAATGTTGAAGAAGTTTGGGATGGATGGTTCCGAACCAGTATACACTCCTGTGGTGATTGGATGAAAATTGAGTAAAGATGATGATTCACCTAAAGCTAATCAGACAAAATACAGATCGATGATTGGAGGTCTACTATATTTAACTACTACTAGACCATATATCATGCATGTAGTTTGTCTTGTGGCTAGATTTCAAGAAAACCCTAATGAAACACATGTTGCTACTGTTAAGAGGATATTCATATATTTGAATGAAACTCCAAATTATGGCTTGTGGTATCCTAGGGATATTGATTTTACACTAAGTTCTTACACATATGTAGATTGGACAGGTTGTGTTGATGACATAAAAAGTACAAGTGGTGGTGCATTCTTTCTTGGTTGCAAATTGGTGTCATGGTTAAGTAAAAAGAAAGTTTCAGTTTCCTTATCCAGTACAGAGGATGAGTATATTGTTGCAGCATCTAGCTGCACACAAGTTTTGTGGATGAGACAAACATTGAAGGATATTAGAGTAATGTATGATGATCCCATTTCTATTTTTTGTGATAATACAAGTGCAATTAACATTTCAAAGAACCTAGTGATGCACTCAAGGACAAAGCATATATCTATCAGATATCACTTTTTGAGAGAGAATGTCATGGAGAATGAAGTGAAACTTGAGTATGTGGCGATGAAGGATCAGATTGTTGACATATTTACTAAGGCTCTTCCTAAAGATACTTTTGAGTATCTCCGAGAGAAGTTAGGGGTCATTGCCCATCCTTTATTGAACTAGATACATATGGAGATGCATCAGTCTAGTGGATCTATGGATATATCTTTCTTTTGGACTTATGTTTGGTGGCTACCTCTCAGGGGGAGTAGGTAGTGTCGCGTGTTGTCATTGAAGAATTGTTTAGGTGTACTCCTAAGGGGAATTATTGAGTACTGGTGATGTCAAAGGAGGAAAACAATGAAAAATATATTTTTTCTTTGCCATTGATGTCAAAGGGGGAGAAATTATCATGTGAAAAAGACAAATTAAGGGGGAGAAAGAATTTCTAGAGTTTGATGGTTCAAAGTTGCTATGTTGTCTTCGATGGTTTTTCACATCATGTGTTGCCATCAATGGCAAAGGGGAATATTTTTGCAAGTATGAAGGTGTTGTCATTGATGTCAACTAGTTGCTATTGTCATTGATGCCATGGAAGTTGGTTATTGGTTGTATATATTGAGGATATTGAAAAAATTATAATAAAGAAAGTTTGCAAGTATCCAGTGTTTGCTCCGGGTTTTCTCCAGGATGTGTTCCTATGCTTGTGAGATTTAGATATATTGATCATAGTTGTTGATGGTTGTTTTATCCAAAATTTTGGCTTCTAGATCGTTGTATAGTGTGAGATATTTTCACTAGTATGTGACTGTGCAGTTTGGCGTGTCTGGGTATGGTCTTGGAGAAATATAGTTGCTTCAAATTTCTTAGAATTATGGTTTTAGGACTTGCAGTTCTGAAGATAAGCTAATATGATCATGATCAAGTTAATTTTGTTATCCAGAGAGATTTGATCAAGTTAAGGTTGTGTGAGCTTAATTGTTCTATGTTTTTAACACGGTTAAGCACTACTTGTGATGTTCATGAAGCCTGGAAAAGCATGTTGGCACTTATTTAGGTCCTCATTAAGTATGTGTTTGGGTCGCCTTAATTCTAATTCCACTGCAAAATTTTTTGGTGCCAACCTAATTTGAATTTGAATTTACAAATGATGTATGTCCGACTTTGGATGAGATTCAAAGTCGAAGAAGGTATAAGTACAAGTTGAGATGCTGGTGAAAGATGAATGCAAGGAAGATATATGTGAGATAGATGCGAAATAGTGTGTGTGTGTGATGTGAGTTTGAGTAGATCAGTGCAAATTTCCTGTTAGGGTTCTAAAGGCAGTGAGTTGAAGGCATCTGACATCTTGTGTGTGTGTCTGCAAGTGACTGAGATAATTATGGTGGAAATCTTAGTTGCATTGAGATAGTTTTCTCTTTGTAACTATTCTCTTCTATCTTCATTGTAATTTTGTGGTAGTGATCCCTTCAAGTGGTTAACCCTTATTGGACAGTGAGTCATGTTTTGGATAGTAAGTCCTATTTTGGTAGTGAGCCTTTGTATTCGGTTTTGATATTCTCTATATTGTGAGATAATCCTCATCGTGGTTTTTCCCTTATTGGGTTTTCCACGTAAATCTGGTGTTATTGTGTGTATGAGTTTACTTCTTTCAGTTTCTGCTTTTACACTTAATGATTAATCACATTAGCAAAATAAAGGATTTCTGAATGTTAATTGATCTAACCTCTGGTGGAAGTCTTAAAGGTTAAAATTGCTACAAATGATTCACCCCCTCTTAGTTGTCTTGTTCAACAGGTAGCTCATCTTGATGAAAGGTAATGTCTAAGTTGACTGAGTTCATACCTTGAATTAGGGTTGCTACATCATTTGGTTGCACACTACAAGGGATAACAACTTGTAAAGAATTTTAAATCATTCCATGGTAAAGGGGTGATGCTTGAATCAAATCCAAAAGGGAGATCTTAGTAGGAGTATTATGAAGTTGTTCCACAAGATCATACTCCTTTCCACTATGTAAAGGAAAATGAGGAGCACTAAGCAAAATAGGTTGAGGGAGTGGTAATGAAGTAGGTATGGTTTGTGGTTGCCTATTATTCCTTGTAATATATGTATGAACAATGGTATGATAACTTGGTTGGTGTGAAACATTGTTACTAGTGAGCTGCCTTGCAAAATTTAATATGTATCTTAGAGGTTTTGGTTGATTTTGAGGTGGTCCTCTGATAAGAAGTGGCTTAGGAGATGACTTGGGAGGTCCAATAATTAGAGGACTCTTAGAAGGTCCAAAAGGAATTTTTGGAGGTCCTATAATCAAGGGAGATCTAATGGATAATTGTGCATTCATAACCTTAGCGGATGTGACTTCTTGTTGATAATTTTCTAATGAGGGGGGATCAAAGGTTGAATTATCCTCTTTATCTATAATGTATTTTGAAAGAAGTGTATCTATGATATTGTATAGGAGTGAATTTTCACCCCTTAGGAAAATTCCCCTTTTACCCTTCCTTAGTTTAGAAAACAAAATCTGAAGGAGAAATTCCACACAAGCCCACTGCCTTCATTCCACTTGGCACCTATTTTGAGCGTCGATAGAGGAATAACTATCGGGGACGTCCACGTAGTGCACAAACATCCGTGTGACACACTTACGTCCCTGGCATATTCTCATGGTTGGAGCCTATAGAGGCGTTACACTTCCCATTGGGGGTCGGCTTGTAACGCCCTCTTCGGCCGACCGAACCAAATATAGCCGTTTCCTTCATTCTTTCTTTCAAATTCACTCATTCTCATTCTATTTCATCTCTTCAAATACTTTGAGCAATATTCTAAGCATTCAACTGATCTTATTCACACTCTCTTTCATTCTCAAGCACTTTTAGAAGCACTCTTGCACTCCATAGCAACAACTACACCACTCCATCAACTTAGTAGAGCAAGTGTGGAACAACACCATTGTAGTAGGGGATTGAGTCCTCTCATTTTCTCCCCCATTAGCCTTGAGTACTCTTGGTGGAGATGGTAAAATTTCTACTCTTGTCCTCTACTATTTGGTTGAGTAAGCACTTTTATTGTTTTGTAGTGTTTTAGTGTTCTTTGCTTCATTCCTCTCTTTACCATACTATTTCTCTATCATTGCAAACTTGGCTATCTGTGGAGGTGGAAACAACAAAACAGGGGTTTGATTGAGGTAGACCCCTATACAACCCCCCAACTTCTCTCTCTCTTGTGTGTAGGTGGAAGTATCTTGGAGCTAGCTGCCGAACGAACATCTTTGTGAGATCATCCTCACTATCCTTACCCTTGTTTATTTTCTTTATCATATTCATTCCTATGTTATTTATGTCATAGTGTCATTTTGGCCTTTTGAACGTAGTTAGCAAGGTTGTTAGTCAGTTTTCTCGACTCCAGCCTTATCTCTTTAGTCCTCTGGTCATATAGACGCCAACGTGTTGCACTATCATCTTGGAGCCACACTTTCATCCTCAGATAGAGCTCTCTGAGACACAGAGTTGACCCTGAAAATTAACTCGCCTAGCCCCATTTTGGGTCTTGGGTCTTTAGAGTGATCAAAGGACCCCATAGTCATCATATTTATCGTCCCTCATCTCCTAACACTCCCTTAAGCTGAGGTAAGCTAGGGAAGTCTGCTGCTCTCAGCCCTTCATGACCTGGGGCCTTGACGTGGTCGGTCCCCCTCTCTTACAGATATCATCTTCATTTGAAACAATATCTTCCCAAATGGGAGAATAATTGAGAGATGGACAAACAATATTCTCATGTTTCTCAATGATTGTATCTCCTTTCACCAAGATACCTTTGTCACAAGTAGGAGAGGTATCCGAAGAAGAACAAATATGGTTTTTATGATTATACATGATTGCATTCTCTTGCACTAAAGTATTCTCACAAGTGGGAGAGATGTTGGGAGATGAATTGAGACTAGGCAAGGTGATGTTAAGAAATGTGTCGATTATCTCATCCTCTTGTGCCATAATGTTCTCCCAAGTGGGTGGTGTAGGGGAAGAGGGACAAACAAGATTCTCATGATGCTCAATGATTGTATCTTCTTTCACCAAGATACCTTCATGACAAGTAGGAGAGTTATTGGGAGAAGAACAACTATGGTTCTCATGGTTGTCTATGGTTGAATCCTCTTGTGTTATGACATTCTTACAAATCCGATAGATATTAGGAGGGTAACTAACATGCTTGTCAAATGTTTTATTTATTTTCCCTAGATTATGCCCATGAGTAGGGAAAATAGAATCATACAAGCCATGTGATATGCTATGAAAACCAAATGTTTGAAAAGGAAACATGCCTCTATTTGTATAAAAATGAAAACTAATCTATATCCCAAATATGCAATGCTTTAGAAAATGAACATAATTGTCCCATAGATCTTTTGATTTTCAATACTGGAATGTAAAATGTTTCATGAATTTGCAATGAATCAAGAAAAATGACACTTTTCTTGCACATATACTAACATTTTTTTTAGTATTTCAAAAAAGACTTCTACGAGTTAGAATAGACTGATAATACAAAGACAAAATAGCGTGCATAAATTTTTTGGGACACTTGTACAGGGACAGCTTCGCCCAAGGGAAAATGGGTCCTTGTACAGGGTTCTAAAAAGTGAAAATTTGAAGTTTTATGATTTTTCTTTCTCTAGTTGCAAACAAGTTAACCAATGACTATTTTTCTAGATTTGGCTTAATTTAGGACAATGCAATGCAAGATGCAATTGTGAAGCAAAGGTAAAAATGTTTTTTTTTTGGTTGGTAAACACTTTTGACTGGAGTTTTGAACCAGTGAGGCCACATTTGGGGGACCTCATCCCCATTATTCTGATCCACCTCCTCGATTCCTCCAAGCCTTCCTCTACTCCTATTCTCCTCCTCTTCTCTTGCTCCTTACTCCTCTCCTCCTTTTATCCTCCTTACTCCTTCACTCCTCCTTCGCTTCTTCTCCTCCACCTCACTCCTCCACTCTATCTTCTGCGTTGCTACTGCCACCTCTACAACCTCACACCTAATTCCACACTACTGATGTTGCCGCTAGCTCCTTGTCATCATGCCTCCTTCCTCGCCCACCAAATCCATGTCACCATCCCTCCTTCCACCTCCTCCTTCGTACCAATAATCCTCCTCACCTTTGAAGCCTTGTGAAGCCTCCTGTCAACTACCAACATCGATCGACACCCTTTAGCCTACTGCCATTGCCAGCCTTTCTCCATCTTTGAACCTGCAGTAGAATTATCCAACATCGACCCCACGACCACTACTATTCTTCACTAGTCTCCACTGTAATCTTCCTACGTCCTACGCCTTCGTGCCCCATCCTTCAAGTGTTCATTCCACCCTCCACTAGTGGGATTCGAACACTAGACCAGTAGTGAACTACTACTTGTAACTTACCATTACACTGCGGGGTCATCCCCCAAAACAAAGGTAAAAATGTTTTGGAAAGTTTTAAATGAAAATTTTAGATCTAAAATGCAGTAATTAACTGATTCTAATATGCCACAACCCGAAAATGCAAGTTTGAAATCAAGTAATGCAATATTTTTTAATTTGAGACAATGTGATCTACATGTAAAAACGCAACAACAAAGGAAACTTTTTAATGCAATTTTTAGATCTACTATGCAATACTTAACTAATGCAAAATTTTGAACATAATGATTTGATGCAAATTTGAAGCAAAACTATGCAATTTTTCACTTGATTTTTGAGCTAAAATGAAAGATGCAATGAACAATTTCAGATTTTAACCACTTAATGAATACAATATGAATGTAAATCTGATCTAAATATGACTGAAATAAACCCTAATGCAACCTATGATGCAATATGGAATGCATTTTTTTGAATTTTTGTATGACTTTGTAAAATGCAAAGATGAAACCCTAACTAAGAAATGCAAACTAATGCAATGCAAAACCTAGATCTAGGGTGAACTATGGAATATTTTAGAAGGTATGTAATGTTAACATGTTGGTTCACCAAAATGAAATAAAGAAAAATGGATCCTATGTCCCTTTTGTTTAGAATAATAGGATCTAGGTACCTTTCTCTAAAATTTCATTAGAAAGAGAGAAGATCACAAAGGGATAGGATTGACTTTCAACCTTGAGGTGAGCCAACCCTATTTTGGGATCTTGGATCTCTAATTTATTATGACAAAAATGACTAATTGGCACTTTTGGGAGACAATTTAAAATGAACTAACTAAGTGAATTGCATGACCTAACACTTGAAATGCAAAATATTATGATAACAAAAATGGAAACGACCGTTTGCAAGCATATTTGGAAAGTACAGAGTGGTATGTACCTACCTAGAAAGGTGGGTTTCAAGACCTGTAGCAGAACTCATTCACCCAAGGGTGAATGGGTCTTTGCATAGGTATTTTCCTTAACATCGTGGGTCCTCTGGTGCAAGATATGAGCTTATGTTTTCCCCAAGTTTCACTATCGAAAAGTCAGAAATAATTTTTGAATCTGAGTGTTTGTGTCTTGACAACAATGTGGACAACAAATGCAACTTTGCAAAATTTCTCCTTTGATCTATTTTTAGTCCTTCTTCAGCTGTAAATCTACACATACAAAGAGAGAAGGAAAATATTGTTTTTTGGGTGAATGGGAGTTTTCCATATTCAAACCTCGTGTTGGTAATTAAACCTTGATAATAAAATAATGATGAATGGAAGGAATTAATGAATGAAAAAAACTTTGTCACAACTCACCAAACCCTTAATGGCTTCCCTTAGAGTATTGAAGTCTAACACATCACTATAAGGCCTGAATCTTGCATGAATTGGCTTGATTGATTGATTGATTTGATGCTTGAATGCTTGAAACCTACATCATAATGTTAGCTCCAAAGCATGACATGAACACACATGAACTTTGAAATGATGATATGATATTGATTGTTGTTGTAGATGACTAATAAATCTTCTCTTCAATGCTCTTGACAATAGTATTTTCTCTTGTAAAAGTTGCTTGTAGCTTGTTAGATTTGAATTGATAAAATATTTGTATTTATAGGTGTTTATCTAATTTCTCCAAAATTAGATTCCATAAGCCGAAATTTGAAACTTGAATTTGAATCATTAAAATGCCACCAAAAACATATTAAAAATTGGGTCCTAAGAATTCAAGGGGACCCATTTGCCCGAGGACCTAAATCTAGGACACACAATTTCTAAGGTGTTTAAATTAATGTTGGAAATTATTTAACATAGGTTTCCCTTTTAGAAAATGGGAATAATAAGGCTTTGGAATACATAATTTGGTCAATTAGAGGCTTAATGAAGTCCAATTAATTAAGAGGATGCAAACATAGTGTGAAATTGTAAAGGTATACAATTTTCTACAATGTAGACCTTACTATCAAAACCATTTAAAAATATATTTATTAAAATATCAAATTCATGACATAACCTCATCTAATTATAATAATTTAGATATGTTTAATATATTTTAATCCAAAAAGAAATAATATTCGAATTTTAAATAAATTTTAATAAAAGTATTAAAACCTCTTATTATAATAAGCTATTTAATATAGAATAGATTTCAATTTCCATTACAAAGACATCCATATAATTATGAACTACACAACTAAAATGTCATGAAACGATGTTTAGAAATATTATAAATAGATTGTTGTCATGTTATACAGACCTCAGTCATAGATTTCATAGCCTAAAAAAAATGTCTATTATCATTGATTTTTTTTTAGGGTACAACCTTCTAAAAAGTTGCAAACCTTAGATTTAACAAATTTGATTAAGAAACATAATGCTTGTCGATGGCTTTTTAAAGCAATGAGCATTGATTTCCTTGATGTCATTGTGATCTCTTGAAGTGGAGATATAGAAATGGGATGCCACTAGAATTTCTCAAAGGTTTGATAATTATAATGTCCTTTCCCCATGGTATTGAGTGACCCCCCAAGGCCAATATATTATAGTTTTGGCATGCAATAAAAGGGGAAGAAGCAACAGGGTAAGCAAAAGAAAATGGAGAATCGAAGTGACTTCTCTTATCTAATCAGGGCCACCAAAACTTATGTTGGTGACGACCTTCTTCTTCCTTGGCTTCTGGATTCAAATGCTAGAATATGTACCGAATGGAGGAGAAGTTCTATATGTTATAGAAAGACATAAGCTTGAGATGAAGCATGCACTTTATTACAAGGCCAGTACCCTCCACAATGAGGAATTGAAGAGAATGTTAGATTAGGAGAATTATATGGGAAGACAAATTTAAATTTAGGTGATACTGAAGGAAATGTATCTAAGTATTAAGATATCTGAAAAAAATTCTAAATTTTTTTGGGAAATGTTTGTCATACCCTGAAATCAAGTTTTTAAGCTTCATTCTTTTAGATTCAAAGATAAAGTCAGGATTGAGGTAAAGACTATCCAATAAAGTATAATTCTTACAAGTGAAAACCTAGAGAAAGAATGTTATTTTATCTATAATAATCTAGATATTGAGATAGCTTGGAAGGACATATATTAATAAATACTATTACACTCCATATGTTATTTCCTATTTACTATTACCTTGTTTGGTAAATTTCTTTAATATATGTGAATGTTTTTTATATATGAATCTTGATGGAAACATGATGAATGAATGTCTGATTCAATTTAATGTTTTATAATGATTTAGTATGTGAAATATATGTGATGCATATGAATATATTGATTCGGCTAACTACTGTATGATGTAATAATCCGGATGCAAGAACATGTTCAAACCTCTGGAAGAGAGGGGAAGTATCACTCAGGAGAATAACTTAGTCTGGTAGCCTTTAAATTCATCCTTACTGAGCATTCACACACTCACACCCTAGTTGGTCTTAGTTGAGTCAAGTCAGTTCAGGTAAAGGGTAAGTGATCTTCAGTTTTGGTTGTGAATGTTTATATTGGTTTGCAATCTTGTTTTATGAATGTTTGGATTGAGGAATGTGATGAAGTCATGATGTTAAGTGGAATTTATTCTTTGTGGATTTATTGTTATGTCAATGAGATATATGCATAAAATGTATATATGTATGTGTCTACAGTAAACTCATACATACGAGTGAATACGTACATGAGTATATGTAGGTAGACGTACCTACACATGCTCATGGATGGATTACCCATATGCATGGGAATACCGATTGGACTAAGGTGACACACATATATATATGTATATATACACTTCATGTATATATGTTGATCAATGGCTATGAGTATGAGTGTTTTTATAAAGGTATTAAAATAATACTATGTATATATATAGTATATATATTAATATTTATGTATAAAGTAATATAAGTAATATAGTTACATATATATTAATATATATTTTTATATAATTGTATATATATATATATATATATATATATATACGTAATGTTATTCTTTATATATTTAAATATGTTTGAGAATTGGCAATTAATATATTTGATAACCATGTGGAATGAGTATATATATTAATACATATATATGTATATATATTAATACATATATATTACTAAGGATATATATAAATATATAATTGTTAATCATTTAAGATATTTATAAAGCGTAATATATTTTGTTGTCGCTGATTATAGTGAAGCACTTAAATGAAACATAGGTGCGTATATGGCACTGCTTGGGTGGTGCATTGTATCTAGTCTAAAACCCGCGCTATTCTCAAGGGCGCCAATGTATGAAATGTGGTGCCATTATTGAGGTAAATAAAATGCATAAGAAGTCTGTTTACTACACATAAGTTTGGGAAGGCAATACTATAGCCATAAGACTCTATCAATGTAAACATGCAATAGTATAAGATGAAATTCAATTTAGGAAACTTGCTAATGAGCTTGTTGTTCATTTGACTCGGTAAAAGAGTCTTTTTGTCCCTTGAAACCAGCCAAATTAGCCATTTGAATGGTGAGGACTGTTATGTGTTGCAATCCTGTAAGTTAGTTTGATGAGTTGTTGCATGGGGATATAAAAGTGGCAGAAATATTAACTTGTTTGTAACCTTTGGTTGCTCACAATTTAGTATAAATAGAGGTACTCATGTTCTACCAATTGCTACACTTTTCAATCTAATTATCTTGTATTATTTTGTTGCAATTTTTATGCAAAGTGAGTTGAGATTTTGTGAGTTGGAGAGTTGTTTTATTGATTTGCATTGGTATTGTTGAGAGATTTGGTGAGAAGCTAGTAGTGGAATTTGGGTTGTTCTTAGATGAAGTTGCAAGAAATTTTGAGCCATTAAAATATGAGGGAAGAATAACTGGTTGGAGATTTAAACAAGCATGCTGATTTCTACTCCTTGTTTTATGTTGGAAAGATTGTTTATTGTGTTGCCATGTTTGGAAAGATTGTCTTTTATGTGTGTTATGATGCTTGAATATGATTGCATGTCTCTTGTTTGTTCTTGTATTAGTGAAACCTTTCTTTGTTTTATACTTATAAATATATTTATACTATATTGGGATTTATACGATTGTTTACTATTTATACTATACGTAGAATGTCACTACTATACGTAGTATGATGACACTCTAGGTGCGTAGCATAAGATAGAGTTGTTTTGAGATACTTGTAGCAGTGCCATTTTTAGATGAGTTAAAGTGAAGGTTATTGTTGGGGTTAGGATAATCCATGGGAAAGGGGATAACCTTAGAATAGAATACTAATGGTCAATACAAATCAAGCAATTATTATGGTGAACAAATGACCTCACACGAATTAAATGGGTGATGAATCTTTGGCCAAAGTAGTGTAGGTAGTCATTGTTTACATTGTTAGTTCAGTGTGTGATCCAATTTACATTCTAGGTTGAGGTAATCATACATGTAGAAGTAGACATTATGGTAGCTCTAGATATGTAGGACACATCACTCTGCTCAAGAAAGGCTATTTGAAGGATGAGGTTACCAAACCAATCTCTTTGTCGAAGGGAGGGCCATCTTACCAAGTTTGGTAGATGTGTGGGGGACTACGGTAAGTCCATGGTTGGTGGAAAAGTGCTTAAGTGATGCTTCTCCTCATGCAGTTGGTGGCCAAGATTTTGGAGAAGGACATTCTGGACCATTTGTATTTCTAGTTCATGTAAGCTTGTTGAAGCTATGTATGTATTCATGTGTAAATCTATATGGAAATTGTAAAATGTGAAATGTTATTTTGAATATATTTATGTAAAGTGGAATTATACTTATATTATTGAAAAGATTCTTTGATTATGCAATGTAAAAGTTTAGAAAGCTTATGTTTCAAATGGTGCAATTATTGTTGAAAAGAAAATAATTTTTTTATTGCTCATTATGCTAGATGCATAGTCTATTCACTTGTGGGTAAAACATAGTAAAATTGCTAGGTAAAACAATGGGTATGTTACATATACAAATAGGTGCAATACAATGCACTATAGATCCCCATACCAGAAAAGATCTAAATATCTAAGCTCTAGTCATTTTAATGGACACAATATGCAATAATATAAGGGATGCCTTTATGGAGTACTCTTTTCATTTCCATAAACAATTGCAAGAAGTTTGTCTTGAAGAAAATTTCATTCTTACCATGTAATAAAGAATACATATTATCTTTATCACAATTGACTATCTTATTCATGCTTGCAGCAGTTGAACAATGAAACCAAATTCATTCTTTGACCATAAAACATAGAAAATGATTTTGAGTTTGGAAAAGGCAAAGTTGTATCTGAGCTTCCATATTGACATTAAACATAACTTCGCCTAGCTTAGGGAGAGATTATTAAGAAAGTAAAGGGAACATTACAATATGAAAAAATAATTTTCTCACATTGGCTAGTAGACTCTAGTCAAATATAAGGTATTGTGCAAGTTATAGTATTCTATCTACTTTTGGCTTCACATTGTGGTGCAGTGGCACCTTAGTTAACTTTTGTAAATATGGTCACATGTTGGATTTTTGGGTGTTTTGAATCTTGTTTGGTGTAATAAGGTATATTTAGACCATTTTCAATGTAATAAGTCTCATGGGGTTGGTTTGAGTACATTTTGTCATGTTTTGTAATTTGTTACAAAAGTTGCTTTGCAACTTTGCAATTTTGTCATATTTGGAAGTTGAAAGGTCATTTGGTGCAAGAAGTGGTTATGAACTGTTGGTTTGTTGTTTAAATTTTTTAAATATTCCACAAAAACTTTGAGGCAAGGTTATGAAGTGTTTTTGAAGTGCAAACAATAAGAAGTGCTCTATTTTTTTGCAATCTTTTGTGCAATTTTTCTGCTACAACATTATGAATGGTTCCATACTGAAAGATTATGATATAAAGTGAATTGTATATAATGGAGGCATGAAATAGTTTTTTTTAGCATTGATTTGAGTTGATTTCATAAAGTTTAGAGGTTTTTAGAGCCAAAATACTGAGAACGGTTTGAAAACCCTAGGTTAAGAGGGTTTGGAAGAAATAATGGCTTATTAGACCATTCCATCGGTGAAATTATCTAAAAATTGGTGGAATGGATTTATTTAGGATGTTATTTAATTTGGAAGTGGTTGTAGATGCAGGGGATGGAGTTAGGGCCCTATTTGTGCAAGCCCTAGCCTAATATCTCAATGTATTAGGCTAGAATTGATAGGTAGGAGTAGGATTTTGTTGTTAGATGAGTTTGAGGATGTTTCAATTGATAAAAAACATTGTTTCAAACCCCATGAGATCTATCTAAATCCTTGGAGTGAATATTGATGATTTGGGAAAGGTAAATCACATACTTGCTTTGTAAAAGAGGCCTAATTGGGCTTAAGGGTAGCGTAGCAGTCCATTTTTGAAGGAGATGTTCTGAAACAAGTATCTGCATAATTTTGATATGTCTTAGAGGGGCATAAATGGTATATAAAATGGTTTCTAGTTCATGGGTTTGAGGCCTTCTCTAAATTATATGCTCAATTTTCATTATTTGATGTGCAACAAGCAAGATTGAAGGAATGGTAAGGAAACACCAAGTTAGAGTTTGCAAAGTGGAAAGATTGTTCAAGACTAATTGAATTGTGTTTTATTAGACAACCTCCACCCATTATCTATATCAATTGTTATAAGAGAATAGGTTTTGATGTTTTGAAGGAAAGAGGTTCAAGTTTGAAGAGGGAAAAGTTATAATTTGAAAGGACAAGATGCCTCTTAAGGGTAGTGCAGTCATTGCTAGGGAAATAAGGATGATGAAGGAGTCTCGAGAAGCTCTTATATCTAGACTTGCATCATTGGAAACAAACCAAAGAAGAGGTAAGGCCACTGAAGAGGAGAGTGATCGAGAGGAAGAGGAAGGGGGTGAGAATGAAAACCCTCAAAGAGGAGTCCAAGGTGATGATGAGTTGGACCCTGATGAAAGAAAGATGGTTAATATGTTGAAGGTTGTCAGAGGAGATGTCTCTGAGGTGAAAATGGAATTTCCCATGTATAGTGGGAAGATGGATACTGAAGAAGTGTTGGACTGGATTGATGCACTAGACAACTATTTTGAGTACAAGGAGGTAGCATAAGAACAAAAGGTAAATTTTTCAAAAACTAAATTGAAAGGCCCTGCCCTAACTTGGTGGAACTATGTATAGGAGGAGACAGTGAAAAATGGAAAAGCAAAAATAAATTCATGGGATAGGATGGTGTTTAAGGTTAAGAGCCAATTCTTGCTCGATGACCATGCAATTCAAACATTTAGGAAGTTGCAAAACCTAAATAAAAAGGAGATGGATGTCATGACCTATACAGAGGAGTTTTACAAATTGATCCTTAGAGTAGGTCATGTTGAAGATGAAGTTGAGAAGATAGCAAGGTATATGAATGGACTAAGGTTCAATATCCAGGATGAATTGAGTCTTGCCACCCCTAGAACAGTGGAAGAGTGCTTCCAATTGGATGTTAGGGTAGAAGAGAAATTGAAAAGAAGGCAGGAAAAACAAAGTAGAGGTAGAGGAAAAAACTTCAGGGGCAGAGGATCCTTTGGTGGAAGAGGACAAACACAAAAATCACAAGGTGAGTCAAGTGGAAATCAAGAACAAGGCTCAGATTCAAGAGGCAGATTCAAAGGTAGAAGACATAATGGTAGAGGAATATTTGGAGTTAAGGCAGAGGTTCAAACAACTTTCCAGGGAGATTCTATCAATGTAACCAATTTGGCCACCAAGCATGGAAGTTCTTGGAGAAACAACCTTAAACATCACATGGAGGTGAAAGGAGAACATAGTTGGTGCAAGAGGAAGATTGTGAGAGTGTCAACTCTCCTTCTCAGCATGCTAATCTAGAGGTTGGAGAAAATATGATGATGAGAAGAACACTCCTCAAGGTTTCTATGCTGAAGGAGCCTCCACAAAGAAATTCATTGTTTAGAACAACTTGCAAATCTCAAGTCAAGGTATGTAAGGTTGTTTTTGATTCCGGCTCAACTGATAATTTAGTTTCTTTAGAGATGGTTGAAAAACTAAAGATGAAAATGATTCCACACCCCACACCTTATAAGGTTTCTTGGTCAATGAACAAAAATGGGTTGAGTTTAACATTGGGGGGTACAAAGACAAGATATTATGTGACATCATCCTAATGGATGTTTGTCACTTGCTGCTAGGAAGACCTTGGTAGTACGACAAAAAATAAAAACATGATGGGCTAGAAAAATACATTTGTGATTGAAAAAGATGGGGTTTCCTTTACCCTCACCCCCTTTCAAGATGAAAACTTAGATACACAAGTTAAGTCAAATTGCATGCTGGTTGGGGAGAAATAATTCTTGAAAACTATGAAAGAGGAAGGTGGACAATGGTATGTAATCATAATCAAACCCAAATATGTTATGAAAACAACAAAACTTGAAAATGTGCCCAAGGAAGTGTAAACCCTGTTGAACAAGTATCAAGACATAGTTGTTGATGAGCTCCCTAGTTATTTGTCACCTATAAGGGATGTGATCCACCACATAGACTTTATACCAGGTGCAAACTTACCCAATAAAGTTGCATATAAAATGACTCCTCAACAAAATGAAGAGATAAGGAAACAAATACAATAATTTCTAGATAAGGGTCTCATAAGGGAAAGTTTAAGTCCATGTGTTGTCCCTACTGTGTTGGCACCTAAAAGAGGTGGAGATTGGAGAATGTGCACCGATTCAAGGGAAATCAACAAAATCACTATAAGTTATAGGTTTCCAATACCTAGAATGGAGGATTTGATGGATTGTTTAGGAAGAGCTTGTTACTTTTCAAAAATTGACCTCAAAAGTGGCTATCATCAGATTAGAATAAGAGAAGGGGATGAGTGGAAAACTACCTTTAAAACCAATGAGGGGCTTTATGAATGGATGGTAATGCCTTTTGGGCTTTCAAATGCACCAAGCAAATTTATGAGACTAATGAATGAAGTTTTGAAGCCTTTCATAGGAAAATTTGTTGTTATGTACTTGGATGATATTCTTGTGTTTAACAAGACTAAAGAGGAACACTTGCAACATTTGGACATGTGTTGAAGAGGATGGATGAAGAAAAGTTGATGATTAACTTGAAAAAGTGTGAATTCATGAAGGAAGAGTTGATCTACCTTGGTTTTGTGATTTCCAAAGGCACTTTGAAGATGGAACCTAGCAAGGTAGAAGCCATTTTGAATTGGTCTACTCCAAAATCAGTTAGTGAGGTAAGAACCTTCCACGGTCTTGCTAGTTTCTATAGAAAATTGTAAGGAATTTTAGTCATATTTGTTCTCCCATCATTGATACCATAAAAGGGGATAAAAGGAAAAGGTTTATGTGGTCTGCTAAGGCAGAAAAAAGCTTTCAAATTTTTAAACAAAAGATAGCTCAACAACCCATCAATATGGTGTTCACAATAGAATGTGATGCAAGTGGGTTTGCAATTGGTGCAGTCTTGAGTCAAGAGGGAAGACCTATAGCATTTTTCAGTGAGAAACTTAATGAGGCCAAGAAAAATTACTCTTCTTATGATTTAGAATTGTATGCAATGGTTCAAGCATTGAAAAAGTGGAGATACTATCTCCTTCCAAAGGAATTTGTTGTTTTTGCTGACAATCATGCTTTGAGTTTCTTGAATAGCCAAGACAAGTTGAGCGACAGACATGTGAAGTGGGTGGAGTACCTACAAAGCTATACTTTCATCATAAAGCACAAAAAAGGACAGTCAAACAAGGTGGCAGATGCTTTGAGCAGAAGACAAATGTTGGTGCAAGAAATTCAACTTCAAAGTGTGGGTATTGATGCATTGAAAGGTATGTATGAAGGAGATGATGATTTCAAGGATGTGTATGTTGTTTGTAATCAGTTTGATGGTGCTTTCCGTGAAGAATATTCTAATTTCTTGATACAAGATGAATTGTTGTTTAAGGGTGCTGAGTTGTGTATTCCTAAGTGCTCTATGAGGAAAAATATGATTAAGGAGAAGCATCGCGGAAACTTAGGGGGTCATTTTGGTGTAGATAAAACATTGGAGCATATAAGAAGATATTACCATTGGCCAAAAATGCAAAATGACATAAAATTTGTTGAAAGTTGTGTAGTTTCCCAGAAAGCAAAGGGTTCAAGCACTGATATAGGTCTTTACCAACAATTTCCAATTTCTAATAGGCCATGGGAATCCATCAACATGGATTTTGTGTTGGGTTTATAAAAAAACTCAAAGGGGATTTTATAGTGTGTTTGTTGTTATTGATAGATTTAGCAAAATGGCTCATTTCATACCTTGAAAATGTACAAATGATGCTTCATATATTCCTGGGTTGTTTTCAGGGAGGTTGTGAGAATTCATGGATTACCTTTGAAAATTGTGTCTGACAAAGGATAACAAGTTTGTAGGCCACTTTTGGTG
>CM021100.1:755594625-755675265 GCA_007115665.2 Sequoiadendron giganteum
CTCATCGATTTGATTCAAAAGTCTCTGACATTGAAGAAGCCAAAGATCTGAAAAAACTAATCATGGAAGAGCTATTTGGATATCTCACCACCTATGAGATGAAAAATGAAGTTCAAGGTACACACACAACAGAAGCTACTTTCAAAGTTGTGAAGAAAGAAGGAACATTTGGTTCACATAGTGAATTTGAGGAGGAAGAAGCAAAATTTGTGATAAAGATGAAGATAGGATCAGGCAAGTATAAAGGTGAATTAACTTTCAAATATTTTAAATTTGGAAGAATTAGTCATTATGTTTCTAAATTTCCTTTTGGAGAAAATGAAAATAGCAGCAAGGGTTTCAAGAGGAACCTCATCTCCAAAGAAGAATACAACTCATTAGAAGAAGGAGATCACTACTCATCAGATGGCGATGGAGGAGAATCCCTATTCATGGACACTATGATCTTTGATGGTTCAAACAAGACTATGGATGAAGAATAATGTGAAGTTGATTTTGAAGGTGAACTTATTTATGCTCTTGAAGATCTATAATTTTCAAGGAAAGAAAACAAAGAACAAAAATCCCTATTTGAAGCCAAGAAAAATGAATGCACAAAGCTTGAGAATGAAATCCTTTTACTCAAAAATAAATTAGAGAAAGCAATGTATAGAAATTTGAAAGAATATATCAAACCTCAAGGAAGATCTCATCAAGAAAGAAGTTTCCCCAAAACAAGGTTCAATCATACATTTTTTGGTTATTGTTTCATCTGCAATAAGTATGGTCATAAGGTTATGGATTGTAAATTTGAAATGAATAGAAGAAATTTTGTGAGTAAAAATTCTCTTCCTTCTCTAGTTGATAACAATGTGATATGTCAATTATACAACAATGTTGTACATATAACAAAATATTGTAGAAGTGAATTGGAAAAATCAGAAATTCAGAAGACAAATGTTACTGAGCAAGTAAAGGAAACAAACAGTGAGGTTGAAAATTCAATGGTTGTTCAAATATCATTTCATGCTCAAGGGAAAAAAAATATTTAGGTAATAGAAAGTGGATTTTCAAGTCACATGACAGGTGTCAAAATCAAATTCATCAATCTAGTTAAGTGGAATAGTGGATCAATCAAGTTTGGAGACAATTCATCAACAAAGATCTATGAAAAGGGCACCATAAGTATTGATGGAAAATCTAAGACAAAAGATGTTCTCTATGTTGAAGGTATCAAGTATAGTCTTCTCAGTTTAAGTTAGATGTGTAGCAAATGATATAATCTTATATTTCATGATAAAGGGTGTGAAATCAAAAGAGAAAATTTTGGAAAATTGGCGGCAGAAGGAGCTAGGACATAAAACAACTTGTACAACTCAAAGAGTGTTAATGGAAGAAGTTGTATTCTAGGATAGAAAAATGAATGTTGGCTATGGCACAAGAGGATGGGACACATTAACTTTGATAATCATGTGAAGATCAACTCCATGCAAGCAGTAAGGGATATGCCAAAGATTACCAAGCCTGCAAGCACTATTTGTAAAGAACGGTCGATTAGGTATCGTACAAGGATAAGATTCGATACCAAGGAGTATTCTTCTACATTATCTTTGGAATTGATTCATACTATTTTGTGCAGAAATACTAGGAAAAAGAGTCTCCAAGGTGAAAGTTATTTCATGTTACTCATTAATGATTTCTATAGGATGACATGGGTTATATTCTTAAGAGAAAAAACAAAAGCTTTTAGTAGATTTAAGATTTTCAAGTCAATTGTTGAAAAATAAATGAATTCTAGAAGTGTTTAAGGTCTGATAGAGGTGGTGAATTCACGTCAAATTAATTTCAATAATTTTTTGAAGAACATGGGATAAAGAGGCATCTATCTGTTGCTAGAACTCCTCAACAAAGTGGTGGAAAGAAAGAATAGAACTATTCAGGAGATGGCAAAAACTATGTTGAATGAATCCAAGTTGCTTGATGTATATTGGAAAGAAGCAATCCATATTGTTTTCAATATTCTTAATAGAGGTCAACTAAGAGTGGACAACACCAAGAATCCTTATGATCTATGGTATGGAAGACCAACAATTGTCAAGTACTTTAGAATTTTTGGAAGCAAATGTTATATCAAAAGAGATGAAGAAGGTCTAGGAAAGTTTGACTCAAGATTTTATGAATGAATCTTTCTTGGATACTCAACTAAGAGAAAATCCTACAAGTGCTACAATAAAAGACCGAGGAAGATACTTGAGATTGCAAATGTTAGAGTTGATGAAGAGACAATAAATCATACATGAGCAAGAAGACTATTGGTCAACTAAACCTAATGCATAGAAGAAGAAAAAGAAGAAGAAGAAGAAGAATAAGAAGAAATTGAAGAAAAGGAAGAAGCACTAGAGAAAGTCACCAAGACTCCTACCAAATATGTTCAGAAGAATCACTTAGAATATCAAATAATTGGAGTTAAGAATGAAGGAGTGCAAACCAGAAGAAGATTTGTAAGGACACTTGAATAGGTGAAATTCTCTTTACTATTAAGAATAGAACCCAAGACCTTTGTTGATGTGAGCAAGGATGAAGGATGGATACAAGAAATGAAATAAGAACTAAATCAGATAGAGATAAATCGGACTTGGGAATTGGTGCCAAGGAATATAGACAAAAATGTAATAGGAACAAAATGGGTGTTGAAAAATGAACTGAATGAAGACGGAGAAGTGGTAAGAAATAAGGAAGGCTAGTGTGAAAAGGCTATTCACAAGTGGAAGGAATTGAATTCAAAGAGATATTTTCTCTGGTGACAAGGATGGAGGCAATCAAAATGTTTCTTGCATTTGTAGTTTGCAAAGAATTCAAATTATATTATATGGATGTTAAATCTACTTTCTTGAATGGTGACTTAGAAGAAGTCTACATAGAGAAGCTTGATGTATTTTTTTCTATCAAAAGACCTAAATATGGTATGAATACTTAAGAAGGATTTATATGGTCTCAAACAAGCCTCTAGGGCTTGGTATGCAAGGTTGGACAAGTACTTACTTCAGAAGGGTTTCAGGAAAGGTACCACATATAGCAATCTTTACTTCAAAATTAAGGATGAAGGAATTCTAATAGTTGTTGTGTATGTTTATGATATAATATTTTATGGGAATGATGAAATGTGTAAGAATTTTGCTGAAGAGATGTAGAAGGAATTTGAAATGTCTATGATAGGAGAGTTATCATTCTTTCTTGGACTCCAAATTGCACAATCAGATGATGGTATTTTTATCTCTCAAGAAAAGTGTGTCAAGGAGATGTTGAAGAAATTTGGTATGAAAGATTGCAAACTAGTGAGTTCCCCTATGATAATAGGTTATCATTTAAGAAAAAATGATGTGTCACCTAAGGATGATTAGACTTGTATAGGTCTATGATTGGGGCCCTACTATACTTAATAGCATCAAGGCCTAATATTATGGAAGTTATATGCTTGGTTGCTATTGCAAATTTGTTTGTCATTGATGTCAAAAGGAGTATCTAAGGAATATCAGATGAGGAGTTGCTCATTAATGTCAAAATGGCTTCATAAGGATGGAAAAAATAAATATTCATTAACCTTATGGTGTCATTAGAGAAATCCTTAAATATTTGAAGAAGTTCAGGCTTCGAGCCTTGGGCTTACCTTATATCGTTTGCTAAAGGAGGAAAGAGTTGTGATCTTGAGCTAAGTTTGATCGGGTGTTGGACTTCGGACTTAAGGCTTACCCTCTACAGAAGGTGATCAGAAATCGGGCATACCTCGTATCAATTGCATAAAGGAATGGAGAATGAAATGAGTTAAGTTTGAAAAGGATTTATACATTAGGCTTCAAACTATTGACTTGCAACTTACCTTTATGTTTGAAGCAAGGAGTATGTGATATCACTGAACCTTGAGCCCTGAAAAGGTTTCAGTGTTCGCTAGTCACAATTGTGGATTTTTCCTTAATGAAAAGTTGGGAAAGGGGTATGGAGGAACCTCGAACCCCGACCTCCAAAAAGGTTTCAGGAATCGTGGGTTGAATTTAAGGCTTTCACCTTGACAATTTATGAAGTATGGTGAAAGATAAAAGACTGAAGGCTGATAGCTGACATCCGATAAATGTATGTATGTTTTAGAGTTTAGTGTTATGGTCTATATATAAAGTTAAAGGCTGGTAAATGGTAAGAAATAAGGAAAAATCTTGACTCCTGACAAAGTAATGTTGCTTCAGAGTTTGGAGTTAGGTGTGATGTCTTATAATGGAGGAAGGTAGAAGGTAAAGGGTAAGGCCAATGGCCGTACCTTGATAGGTTTGAAGGAGTTTCAGACTTGCTTCTTAAGTCCTTAAATGTACAACAAGCAAGATTAAGAGGTATGAGTGACTACCAACACCCGAAGGAAAGGAAATGTTAAGTCACGAAAAATGAAGGAGTAATTCCATAGGAAGCATGCATTGACTTGGGTTAACTAGTGTGGATTTACAAGAATAAGACACGTGGTAGAAATCGATTGTTTCACCTGATTCACATCCTTGTTGTGAATCATTCATCTATGGCCTAGGTTTAAATCGATCAAATAAATGATTAGGTTTTAAATACAATAAAAACTGGTTGGTGATTGGTAGATCATGGCGTGAGTTTCATGGTCGATAGCTTGCAATATGAATGAATGAGAAGGTTGCACATAAAATGAAGTAACCGTTCTAGCAAAAAATTGACTGGTAATTGAAGGGAATACAAAACACCATTAATGTTCAGTTGGAAAAGTAATCTGAAAGAGATCTGTTGTAGATCAATCATGAAAGACATGGAATTAAATGAAGAACAAACCCTAGATTGTTATACACTAAAAATAGCAAGAGCATTCAATGATGTTGGTGATTGTTTGGCTCAAGGAGGGTTGGTTTGTTGAAGAAGCTAAGTGAGAAAAGTTGAATGACTAAGTGTTGTAATGGCTAAGAGATAGAAGTATGAATAGTGAGAGAGTATGTTGTATATGCACATGTTGTGATTGGGAGACCTAGGTCGATATACAAAAACATCATCTAGGATATGCATTAAGTTGTAGAAGTGTGTGAGATACACCAAAGAAGGGGAAAGAGAAGAGCATAGTAGAGAAATAATTTGTTGAGTGAATATCAACAAAGAATGAGTGGTTACAAAACATGTTTGCAACATTGAACTAGATTCATTTGAATCAATTGTAGTATTCTCATTGTAAATCTGATTGGTTGGTGCCATCAGATAACTGAGTTGGTACTTAGTAAGGGAGTGGGTGCTTCCTTCAAGTTGGTGCTCCTAAATTAGGGGATTGGTGTCTCCTTAGGGTTGGTTCCCTTAAACACTGTAACTAGTGAGATTGGATTTGAGTAGTAGACTCAAGCAACTTTTCTCACTGTGGTTTTTCCCATATTAGGTTTTCCACGTATATTTGGAGTTATGAGTTTTTTTTTGTGTGTGTGTGAATCTTTGCATGTTTAATTTATTTTATTTAAGAGGTGTTAAAGTGAAAATTTATTGATCTACTGATTCACCCCCCTCTTAGTAGATAGTTGTGTTCCAACATTTGCAAGGTTTCAAGCCGATCCAAGAGAAACTCATGTGAAGGATGTCAAGAGGTTTTTCAAATATTTGAAGAGCACTTTGGATTATAGATTGTCGTATCAAAAAGGTAATGATTTCTCCTTGAGTGTGTATACTGATGTTGGTTGGGTTGGGAGTGTTGATGATAGAAGAAGCACTAGTGGTGGAGCTTTATTTTTCGGAGATATATTGGTCTCATGGTTTAGTAAGAAGCAGGATTCAATGTCCTTATGAACAAAAGAAGTAGAGTATATAGCTTCAACATCCTACAACACTCAAGTGTTGTAGATGAAACAAAAATTAAAGGATATTAAGGTAGTGTATGATGAGCCCATTCCTATTTTGTGTAACAATACAAGTGCCATCAACATTTCAAAGAATCTAGTGATTCATTCTAGAACCAAGTATATATCTATCAGGTGCCACTTCTTAAGAGAGAAGGTTATAGATCAAGAAGTAAGATTGGAGTATGTGCCTACAAAGGAACATGTTATAAACGTCTTTATAAAGACACTTTCAAAAGATACATTTAAATATCTCAAACATAAGTTAGGTCTCATTTCCCCTCCTTCTAAATAGATGCATAGATGGTGCGTCTGTCTAGGGGGAGAAATTCAAGACATATTTTTATCCCTAGATTGATGGAGGCTACCTCTTACAGGGATCAGGTAGGAAGAATATGAGAAGGAAGATAAGGTTTGTGCAAATAGGGGGAGTCTGTATGTTGTTGCTCATACAGAGGAAGACCACTAGCCCTTTTCCCTTGATGTCAAAGGGGAGAAATTATATATCAAGTTAGTATTGCCATCAATGCCAAAGGGGGAGATTGTTATAGATATTATTATTGATGTGAATAGAGTGGAGATTGTTGTAGATGCTATCCTTGATGTCAATAGAGTGAGGTTTTTTCATTGATGCAAATAAAGTGGTATTATGTGGAAGGTTTCATGTGATGCAATAAATGTGATGATTAGAAGTGTTGGGCATGATGATGAATTCCATGAGAATGACATACATAGTTTTACTACATCTCTTGTTTCTCATGAATAGATGAACATGTTGTTATGAATAAGTTGTGGTTTCTTCATATTGATATGGTGTTGTGAATATTTCATTCATTATTCCGTGATGTAAAATATTGCATAAGATATGAAAGAAAGTATGAAAGGTTCTAATGCAATTAATGGCTCAAGAAGTTGCATTGAAGAAGCTTGAGAGAATTCTCTGCATTCCTCCATATTTGAAGATATGGCCTTGTAGTTTGGAAGTTAGATGGAAACATGTGTGAAGTATGTGTGTTCTTGATTTTAGAACATAAAATTTATCGCAAAATTTTCTAGAGCCAACAAAGTGAAGACTATGTTATTACAGTCAGGAAGGATCAGAGGAATGCTCCACATTTCTCTGCAGTTGAATATATTCTCTTTTAGTTTGAAGGATAAGTTTAGACTATCTGTATGTTCTCTCATTTCAATTTTCAGGTGTTGAGGTGTAATGCAAGTATGGTATTCAATGTTTTATCTCAAGACTATGTTTTTTGGGTTTGTAAGTGATGTTGGGTTCAATGTCTATTTGCTTGCGCCAACATGGTGTTGCATTGAGTGGTAAAAGGAGTGTATGGGAATATTTCTAAATATCATATAATGTTTATAATGTGATCTACATGATGTTATCTAGTCTCTCTGGTATCACGTTTTGGTTTGGAGTTAATGTGTGGGAGGTTAAGTGTTTGTTGGGCTGACTTGATGTGTTGATGGTTTGCGCCAAATTTTTGAAGTGTGCGCCAGTATGGAGATGTGTGTTAAGGTAAAATAGGTCCAGGTTATCTCCTAGTTTGGACCACATTTGATTCCCACTTACTGCGGATGTTTTTGAAGATGACTTATTATGGTCGTTACACTTTTCACCTTGGTTGACAAGGATAATTTTTTTGAAGCTTGCAAAGGATATAAATGGTAGACCAAGTTTGTTGCAAAGTGTATGAGTGTGTGAGTATCCAAATAAGTATATGAAGTGTGTTGAAGGCAGTGAGCCAAAGGAAGCAATATATGTGTGAGTTAGGAAGTGTGCTGAAGGCAGTGAGCTGAAGGTAGTAGTATATGTGTGAGTGATAAAGTGTGTTGAAGGTGGTGAGTTGAATACAATAATATATGTGTGAGTGAGGAAGTGTGTTGAAGGTAGTGAGTTGAAGGAAACAATATATGTGTGATTGAGAAACTGTAATGAAGGTAGTGAGCCGAAGGCAACATAGGTTGTTGAGAAGAAGTGTTATGGTGGCAATTGATCACCAGAAGTAAAGTATTTTTTGTTGAGGTTGTAGCCTCTTTCTATAAGTGTTGTAATTTGCAGGGAGTTGTAAACTTCCTTTGGTTGAAGCTATAAAACTATGCTTTAGGGTGGTGTAGGTTCCTTTGGGTTGTAGCTTATAAAACCTATTATAAATCTTGTTTTATTTGTGAGATTGGATTTGGATAACAGCTCCAAGCAACTTTCTCATTGCGGTTTTTACCTTGTAGGGTTTTCCACATAAATCTAGTGTTTTGGTTGTGTCTTTGAATTGAATTTGATATTCTATTTGTTTGAGGTAGTAAGAAGTTTTGTTTGATAAAATTGAATTGGATAAATTTATGGGATATATTGATTCACCCCCCTCTCAATATATCATTGTGTTCTAACATATAATGGTGTCATAATCAAATTAACAAATATTAGGCTATATTTTTGGATAAAAATGGGAAGCCCAACAAAATAATTATATATGGCCTCTTGGGATCACTATTGTATAAATTTTTAGTGGTGAACCTCTTTACATGTAGAAAGATATAAATAAATAAAATTTTGAGTGAGTCTCATCTCATGGAGCATGTGCCTTGTTGTGTCAACAATATTAATAAATAATAAGGAATGGATTAGGTATAGATATTGAGTGCATTCTATTTAATATAGTTTTTATTCTATGTGGGTACACTCTAGTTAAATTAAAATAAGGGATTACTTTTAATGTTTCTCTATGAAGTGCTCTATGTATGTTAATATTTTAATTTTGTTCCTATTCATGTTAAGATGGTTTATTATACTTTTTTATTGGACTTGATCAATGCAATAACTTTGCACATGTGTCTTATAAAGTATTGTATAAAAAAGATGTGAATTTTTTTAGGGTAACTTTGTACTTGTTTCAATTCAATTATACTTGATGTATAGGAAAATAGGATACTCATATAGTATGGGATGAATGATTATCATCTTAGAATATATTTTGAGTATATAGATTATATAGTCAAACGATGAGTGACTACATAGTATGAGGATATGCACATCATTCACTAGGTAAAAGTTATGTCAACACATGATAATAGTTTTAAAATTTAATGTTGAAGTTACATATAAATGATTAAAACATCTATATTAAAGAAAATGGGTCACATGAGAGAAAATTGATAAAATTGAAATATATGTGATTAAACATATAGAATATTAGTTTCTTCAATTATGATTATATATATTCTGAGTTGTGATGCAGATGTGTATCATGCTACTAAGGATAACAACTAATTTACAAGGGGAAAAATGTTATGTGACTTTTTCCCAAAAGAAGAGAAAACTATGAAATAACCCTTTAGAATTAAATGGGAGATAAAAAAATAAAGGATATTATGATCCTTTGGTTAAAAAAGAGATTAATAAAGAATATATATAATTACTCTTTTAAAAGAGGGAGGAATAATTATTAAAATGAAACTTTTGAGAAAAGGTGTGATGGTTTAGAAACTGCCACTTAAGGCTTATATAAAGCATTTATGTGAGACTTGGAAGGCATGGAGAATACTCAATGAAGAAGAAGGAAGTGGTTTGGTGAGCTATGGACATTGGAGAAGGAATCACAATGTGTGTCCAAATCAAGGTACAAAGTACACTCAAGAGTGTCTTGGCCAAGGCTTGGGTATTTGCACTTGTGTTGAGCATTATTTTGTTGAACCAACACTTGTGTAGAGTGCAATAGTGTGTTGTGTTCCAAAATGAACTAATTCTTCCTATATTGTCCCATACCAAGAGCCAATACCACCAATATCTTCCTAGGGTGGGAGTGGCTTTTCCAAGTGTTGTTATTTAGATAATTATTGAAGTCCATTAATATTAAAAGATATTGGAATACTATGATTTTGATATTAACCTGAGTGAATTATATGGATGTGTTATTCAATTTACTATGTTAATTATTTACTTTAGAATCCTTATTTAATTACTATATATTATAGTTACATTGGTTATTCTATATTAGTTTACACATCATTTTAGTGACATTATATCTTGTAAATTATCTTAACCCTAAAATTTAATCTATTAAATCTATTGCCAATACTTAAACAACTTTAAGAGGGAAAGTGACATTACACCTCCATAATCAATATGAGAAATATTTGAATTTATCTCCATTTATCAAATTTTCCTAAAAATTGGTCTCCTTAATTCCCCATGTGCCTATCATGTGTTGGAAGTTACAAAGGTCTCAAAAATTCTAAATGTAGAGGTTTTCTATTCAAATTAAAAAACTATACTAAATTTAGGAGTTTTAGAGTTTCCCATCCTATCATACCTTTTTCCCAACCATCACGCTTGTCCTTGTTAGAGTTTTATATTTTCTCTTATTGACATAATTTTCCTCATACCCCCATACTCCAATACTTTACAATAAGTTATCTTTCAAAGTCACATTGTCTATCATCTTCTTATCCACATCCATTGTGGCATGAGGTATTGCAAATTACTAACCCCAGTTCTTGTTATTTTTTAAAGTTTTCCTTTTTGCCTTCCTTTAACCCATACCTTATGGCATTGATTCCTTGGTATTCCTAATCCTTGACTCTAGATATTTCCTTCTATATATATATTTGAATTCAAAGATGTGGGAATACCTTTGGGGTTGTTCGTGACTCATCCTATGGCGAGCCTTTCAAGTATACATTCAAATTAACATTCTAATGCACTAATAGTTTTGTAAAGTATGAATCTCTTATTCTAGGATTGAACGTTGCTCACATGCATGGAATTAAATTCTTGAGGATTCTAGAAGATTTAGGGTTGATTGCATTGTAGATAAATAACATATATGTTGTAAAGGATGAAATATTGAAAAAACATAAAAGAATACAATTTGGGACACCATTGAATTGTCTGATGTAGTTGGCATGGAATGGATTGATAAGTTAAAAAATACTTATTTTTATTTTTTATCTATTGAAGGATATAATTTTGATGTGAGGATTGTTCCATCTTGCTAGGAATCTAGCATTGAAATCCTTGAAAATTTGAGCATACTTGATAACATTCATTGTTGGAAAGTGTTAAATAATAAAAATATATAAGTTTTTAAATTACATCGATGAATTTAAAAACCAAAAAAATAATTGGAAGCATATGATTGAGATGGAAGATGGTAAGAAAATATTTTTAGGGAATGAAGTAGTGTAGTTGGAAACCCACATATTTTTAAAGGGCTAGTAGAATTAGATAGAATGTTTGATATTTTTATTACTACAAGAATATGAGAAAAATAATTCATGAAGATTCAATCCTATGCTTTCCCCCAAAATGTAAAAGGATATAATGAAGTTAAAATAGGGAGGTATCATCAAACTGATTCAATATTTTGAATGGGTATTAAAGCTTGTTCTCATTAGGAATGAACATGGATAGATATGATAATGTGTGGACTTTAGAACTTGAACATCAAGTATCTCAAAGATAACTATCCTCTCCCAAGAATAGATCACATACTATAAAATGTAATTGGATCAAAGCTAATTTCTATGATCAATGGATTCTCTATATACAACCTAGTGGTGGTCAAGGAGTCAAAATAACATAAGAATATATTCACAACTCCTTGCAACACATGTCAATGTAACAATTTTATTTGAGATAAAAATTATATAGGTTCTATTTTATAGAGAGTCATGGCTATTACATTTGCAAGCCTAATAAATTAGGTCATTTTATTTTACAAAGGTGATTTAATAGCATATTACAAGTGTTGGACTCAAGGGAACACTGAGAGGGGGGGTGAATCAGTGTTCAACAAATCTTAACTTTATTAATCTGAAACTCAAACCATTATGTCATTACATTAAAAGAAAGATGCAAGCATTCAAAGGAAACATTATTATTACCATAACACAAAGATTTTTGCGTGGAAACCCTGTTAGGGGAAAAACCATGGTGGAGGTTAATCCACAATTTGAGTACTCAAATAAAGTTTTACAAAAGAGAATGCACTTGCATTCAGGCACACTGCCTAGAGCTCACTGCTCAAAAGGGAAGGCTCACTGCCTTACAAAAATTCAAATTAAAACCATCTGAATGATAAACTAAGATAGTAGCATCTATTCATGCCAGGTTATAGTTTCAGTGAAGCTCATAGATTTGATTCTAGATCTTCTTTCTAACTTTGCACTTCGCTCTGCTCTGCTCTGCTCTTCACATCACACATAGACAAATTCACACTATTAATCTGGTGAATTTTGCACCATATTCACATTCCACATATTCTCTATCTTCACATAATTTTTCACACACCAAAATGATAAAACCGATCTCATATATATATCCGCTATCAAGGATTTGATCATTCTTATGTTGGCTTCATAAAATGTTAGGTACTTTTCAAATGTCGGCTAGATCTACCTCTAATTCTTTATGCGCACCCTCCAAAGTCAGTTAAGACAAAGAGCGGACCCAAACAAACATAATAGAGCATGAATTTTTTTAATTAATTACTCCTTATACATCTGTGATTACTATATTCGCCAAGTCAACCTTCTAGCACAAATAACCAACATATTAGTGCATCGGATCTCCTAGATTGCGTACTAGTTAATGAGAATTAGTATACTTCACGAATAAGGCAATACAAAAATTAAAAAACCTTCCTCAAAGATCCACAACCCAAAATAATAGTCTGGTGAGGTGTTCAGATCAACTTTTATGCTTATAACTGGATGCCCTGTTCTTCACCTTGTTCTGTCGGTGTAAACCAAAACTATACTGTAGATTAGATGCATGACTTAGGTTGCCATCAATGACAATACTTACAAGCAATATGCCAACAATCTCCCCCTTTGGAATTGATGGCAACACTTAGTGAAAAATGAATAAGTGTCAGAATCATTATAAGTACACTGCCAAATTGCTCTCTCTCCCTAAGCTTCAAAAAGATTTCAAAACACAGCTCCCCCTAGGATTGATGAGACATTTTTCACTGCACTCTCTCCCCCTTTGAAATCAATTACAAAGCATAGAAACCATATGCCAGAAATACAAAACATGTGTTCAAAATCTCCAAAACTTCAAATTATATATACTGACAATTCTTCCCCTTAGACCAAAATTTCAAAAAATTGAAAACAATTGACTGCTGCTTTAGAAAATTATGTTATGATTTTTCTTCATTTTTGAAAGGAATTTATTCCAAGCATCTACTGTGATCCCAATGATAATGATCAAACTTTTGTTCTTGGATTTTTTGTTGACAATTTCAGGTAAAGATTATGGAATTGTAATTACTTCTTCTAGTTTCTCACCTTTCCTTAACATCTCCACCATCTACTCCAATATGCATTCGGTTAGATCCTTCACCTTCCAAAAAGTATCCACAAGCATGTGTTCTTGGTGAATTGAACTTTGGTGTGTTCAGACTGTAGTTCTCGAATTCTTTTCTTGATGGTGCCATCCTGATCCTAAAACATGTCAAAGCTTTTTCCAATGTCATTCAACTCCGCTTCAAATTGTTCCAATTTATGTTTGTAGTTACTAACAACATGAGGCCAATGGATGCAATATCTGAAGATGTTATTAGTTTAATTTATGCATTGCCTCAGTTCATCCATTTTCTTCTTTAGTTTGGTAAGTGATACTCTCAACTGCTCCTTCAAGTGAGAGATAACTTCACCTTCTTCTTTGTCTTTGTCTTCAGAGTTCATTGTTTCTTTACTGCATTCAATCATTTCCGCAAGTAGAATGTTCTGCAAACTTTCCAATTTGATCTTGTAGTGCTCAACATGAGCATTTAGTACACTTAGAATCAAATATTGATCATATGATGGTCTAACAGACCATAACTTAGCAATTTTCTACATTCCACCTTCGTGAATAAGGTGTTGTAGTTTTTCCTTTGTCAAGTCATCTTCTTCCTCACTAGCTTTTTCTGGTTCTGATTCATTTTTCTGTGGATCCTCAGTTTCTTCATTAGATTATTTTTCTAGAATATCCACAATTTCCTTTTCTTTTCCTTTTCCCTCAACTCTGGGAACTTTGCATTCCAGAGGGTTGTATTCAACAACTTCTCTTTCTCTTTTCTGCTTTTTATCCTTGCCACCGGAAGAGGAACCAACTTCATTTTTTCTTACTGAAAGGGAAATATTGACTGAACCACACTTTCCTAGCACATTCTTAAATAAATTTTCAAATTCTAGATCCCAATCAGCCAAGCTCCTAGAATATGAGTATATTTGACTGCAAACTAGTTCATTTTCATTCCACGCCACATTGTCAATTTTTGGCAAACAATTCAAGAAATACATTATTAAGCATATAATCGGAGTACTGAACTTGAAAGGGTAGCCTGTTTCTTTTGTCAGTAGCACATTCTCCATTAGCTGATCCTTTATCAACCCACATAGATCAAAGTCATGTCCTCCGATTATCATCTTATGAGAAATATAAACTGCGCCAACCGAGGTCACTCCTTCTCGGTTTCTGAAAAAGACTATATGAAATTTTGTGCGCAATGTATTTTGTAACGAGATTCTTGATTGTCACAATTATCAGTGCCCTCTGATCTTTGATTATTTGGGTTAGGGTTTCAAATTCCTTGTTTCAAATGGATTTCTTCCTCGAAATATCTCCGAATTTGCATAATCCAGTCAAATTCTCAATTACCTCCTTTGAAATGATGTAGGGTTTGTCCAAAGTTAAAGTATCATCATGCAATATTCTCAAGATGAATTTGACAAATTTTGCGTTCTCAAAGTACGAAAACTCATTCCAAATATCCAAATTCCTGTGTTTGGCTTCTCTTAATTGTTTCAATTGATTGGGTAATAACAGATTCCTCATGGACCTAATATTTCCACTATTGTATTTGTCCAAAATGATTGACCTTTCGATTTGTTCCATTTTCCTTTCACTTTTAGGTTTAACAACCGCACACCAAATTATATGAAAATTCTGAAGACAATTGAAATACCTGATAGATTTTGAGTTTCGACGGCGAATCAACTTCTCTGCTTCGAAATTCTTCTATCGAGTGCTCTCCTTCTTCTTTTCTTCAATGAAAAGTGACAAATGATGATTCCAACTTGACTTTTATAGCTCACACACTTGTAATAAATGCATTTTCCCTAAGTTTTTCAGTTGCTCTGTTTTCTCAGCCATCGACAATTTTTTTTCTGTGGACCTATGAATTCTCAGAATTTTCTTTTGAGAGTTAGGAAAAACCTTTGCACATCATACATACACCTTCTTGACCATTCTTCGCATTTTGGTACAATCCATAGATAGGTGAGGAAAGATTTTCTTGAAAACCTCCCCCTAGGCCAGTGGCCTGAAATCAATTACTGGAAGAATTACTGGAAGTAGGTTCCAGTGCAGAACCATTTCCATCATTAGACTCATTCTTCCTTACCCATGTCTTCTTCATCTCATCTCTTATCTCATCTGTAGTCGCTTTTCCTTTTTCATCTTCTTGTGTGTTTCTACTTCTGTATATTGGACCTCTTCTATCCACATTTTTGTTTCTGCAGAATCTTGCAATGTGACCATATTTATTGTAGTTGTAGCACACAGTAATGCCTTGTCTAGACCAATCATTGCATTGATTTATTCTTGATCTGCATTGATTAGAAATATGTCCAAATTTTCCACATGTGTAACACTCAACATTCTTTCTATTGCCAGAGTAGTTTGACGTGCATTTTTGCATTCATTTGATTTATGACCAAAATTTTTGCCTTTGAAACACTGACCAAAAAATGACGAATCTCTTGATTTCTTATTACTTATACACTAAGTAGCCATATGGCCGAATTTATTGCAAGCAAAATAGTATCCATTAAATTTTTGAGCATTAGGTTGTCTTACCGGATACCTTCCACCTTTGTTCATCAAGTTTTCTTGTTTGAAATTCTTTTGTCTGAGTCTGAAACTTTATCCTTTTTCATATCCAAGACCTCTTTTATCATTTCCACTCTTCTACCCTTGAGTCAACTCATCAAGCTTCACTGAACTGATCTTAAACTTCTCCTTGTACTCATTTGCAGTGGTAAGTTCATTTCTGAGGATTACAATCTGCTTACCAAGTTCTTCATTGTTTCTAGATTTTTGCAGTTATCTTTCCAGCTGAGTGAATTCTTCATTTATTCTTTTGTGTTCATCAGATTTCTCTTTTAAGGACTGAGCTAGATTCTCCTCATTCTTCTTCCTTTCTTCAATCTCTTTAGTTAGCTTCATCACCATAGATTCCATCTCATGCTTCAAGGTAGCATTTTCTCTGGAAAGATTTTCACATTCTTCAGTTATTTCCTCCAAGATATGATTCAAGTGAGCATCATACATGTTTTCACTCTCTTCTTGCTTGATCTAATCACAAAGATCCTTCCTTTTCTCCCTGGATTTAAAAATCTGATCCTTCAATGATTGAATGAATTTCTTAGCATCCTTAAGATTTGCTTTCAATTCATGGAATTCTTCTTTAGATTGATCAAGGTCATCAAGTGCCACCAAAATCTATTGCTGAAGACTATCAGAGTCCACATTCCAAGATTCACCTCAAGCTGCTAAACTTCTTTCGAGGAACCAGGAGCTTTGATACCAATTGTTGGACTCAAGGGAACACTGAGAGAGGTGAATCAGTGTTCAACAAATCTTAACTTTATTAATTTGAAACTAAAACCATTTTGTCATTACATTAAAAGAAAGATGCAAGCATTCAAAGGAAACATTCTTAACACCATAACACAAATATTTTTGCGTGGAAACCTTGTTAGGGGAAAAACCAAGGTGGAGGTTAATCCACAATTTGAGTACTCAAATAAAGTTTTACAAAAGAGAATGCACTTGCATTCAGGCACATTGCCTAGAGCTCACTGCTCAAAAGGGAAGGCTCACTACCTTACAAAAGTTCAGATTAAAACTATCTGAAGGATGAACTGAGATAGTAGCATCTATTCATGCCAGGTTACAGTTCTGGTGAAGCTCATAGATTTGATTTTGGATCTTCTTTCTGACTCTGCACTTCGCTCTGCTCTACTCTACTCTTTTCTGATCTTCGCATCACACATAGACAAATTCACACTATTAATCTGCTGAATTTCACACCATATTCACATTCCACATATTCTCTATCTTCACATACTTTTTCACACACCAAAATGATAAAACCGATCTCATATATATATCTGCTATCAAGGATTTGATCATTCTTATGTCAGCTTCATAAAACATTAGGTTCTTTTCAAATGTTAGCCAGATCCACCACTAATTCTTTATGCGCACCCTCTAAAATCAGGACAAAGAGAGGACCCAAACAAATATAATAGAGCACAAAAAAAATTAATTATTTACTCCTTATACATCCGCTATTACTATATTCACTAGGTCAGCCTTCTAGCACAGATAACCAACAGATTAGTGCATCGGATCTCCTAGTTCATGTACCAATGAATTCACATCAGTATACTTCACTAATAAGGCAATACAAACATCAATAAACCTTCCTCAAAGATCCACAACCCAAAAGAATAGTTCAGTGAGGTGTTCAGATCAACTTTTATGCTTATAACCGAATGCCCTGTTCTTCACCCTGTTTTGCCGGTGTAAACCAAAACTATATTGTAGATCGGATGCATGACTTAGGTTTCCAACAATGACAAAACTTACAAGCCATATGCCAACATCAAGGACAAAAAACCACTTGAACTTGATCTTCAAAAGGTGCCTCGAGTACAAAATTTCTATAAATCCCAAAAAGTGCATATTTTTTGTGGAATAAGGAAATATTTTAGGGCATATTATGTCAAAGGATGGGTTCAAAATAGATCTAGAAAGAGTGAAATTAATTGAACTCATCCCTTAGCTTAAAATAGTCAAGGGTGTACAATCATTATTCTAAAAAATCAACTTTTTTAAGAGATTCATTTGTAATATTTCTAAGAAGATCAAAGCTATTCCCAAGATGTTTAGAAATAAGAAATTAATCATATAGAGTGATAAGCTAGCCAAAGCATTTATGAAGATCAAGGAAGCCATCAAAGAATACCATTTCAACTCTTCTCATTTTCCTTATTTTATATTATTACTATTGTGCTACTTTAATTTAATAATTAAGGATATGAGAAGCCTATTAATTTTTAGTACGTCTTTACAAGGTGTTTAATTGAAGTATTCAACAATGGAAAAAAAATCTCATGTGTTTGTGAAATCCATCAAGATTTATAGGCCATATAAAATAGGTGCAAAGACCATTTAATATATGCTACATATTATAGTAAAAGACATATTCACTAAAAAATAAGACTCAGATATAGATGAATCAATAAAATCTATGGATATGATATTGATGTACAAATAACAAAATTGGTTAGAAGTCAAGAGTTGGCCAAACTAATTGAAAATGAAAATTTAGAATAAATTAAGGTCAATGAGACAAATTATGATTATGCATCAACTTTTTGTCCATTGAAAGTTTATTCATGGTATAGGGTTATTATATTTTACCTAAAAAGTATGAGAATTCCTCCTAAAATGAATGATAACCAGCATTTTTTTTAAAGTTGCAATCCCTAATATATGTATTAGTAAGCAATTATTTGATGTGGAGAGATCCCAATGGGATGCTCCTCAAATTTCTAAATCAAGAAAAATATAAGACCATGTACTCAACTAGGATATGTGTTTTCTCCAAAGACCATGAAGTCAAACAATGAATAGTTGCTTACATGCATGCTTTTGCTTCAAAAAATGGCTAATTGTGAGTCTGAACAAACCAATAATATTTATATGACTGAATTGAAGAATAACAAAAAAATAAATATGTATAAACATATGTATATACATAAACATACATATGTATATATATGCATACATATATATATATATATATATGCATACATATATATATATATATATATATATATATATATATATATATACATACATATATGCATAGTATATGTATATGTATATGTATAGACTATATGTATATATATAAAGAAGTGGAAGGGAGACTGGTATCAAAGTGTAACATGTAGTGGTGGTGGGATTGAAGTTGCAGATAGCATAAATGAACACCTTCTAGTCCGTTTGTGAAAAAGAGTTGAGAATATGGTAGAAAAAAAAGGGGTGAAAGCTAGTGTGTTGTGCGAGGTAGCATAAGAATTCAATGAAGGAATTCTTGGAATTTGTGTGGCATGTCATGGAGGAAATAGGAAGGGAAACACATTAAACATAGTTGTACATAAGCAATGGCGAGGGAGGGGGGCGATTAATGTGAGCAACTGGACTTAAAGGGTGGCAACCTATTCGCTTTCCACTCGGAGACAACGTCCAGTTCAGACACCATGCCATGAATCTTGTGGGGGTGGGCCTGTCCCATGATGGGTCACATGGACAAATTGGCAATTTTTTAACACCTTGGTTGAATTAGATCTTACACGTGGCATATGAAATCCAAGTGGGATAACTGAAATTGAATAATTATCACCAATTGAACATAGATGGAAATAAAAAGTATGTCATTACCATATATTTATAACATAAATGTGTAGTCCACACATACATTACAAATAAAATAAAAAGGTTGTCTTTATGTTAGGAAAATGTGTGTTGTACACCTTGCATAATGTTTATAATGTAATTATTTATTTATTATGTGTGCGGTGCACCTAGGGGACCTAGAAGTACATGCATCACTAGGAGTTAATATTCTTGGGGCCACTTTATGTTGTATGTAACATTGGGACATAAGTTAAATTGTAAAATGTATTTATTTAATATTGGGGAAAATCAATTAAATAAAGTACCCAATATTAAATGTGGGGACAAGGTTTTGTAATCTCATGGTTTTAGTCCCATTGTTTTATGTAATACCACTTGGTGGTTTTGTGGGAGCTTGTTTCTATAAAAGCAGCCACAAGGGTAGTTGTTTAGGTTGGTTAGTTTGCAAGTTAGCTCTTGTTAGCATTTGTGAGGGTTTGAAGCATGTCATGGGATGTGTGGTTACATGCTTGTTCACATGGATTGCTTGGATAGAGCTTGATGCTTCAATTGTGTTCATGGAGACTCTGAAGATGTATTGTAATCTTTATTGTTGGATAATACATGAGTGATGGATGCTTTTGGAGGCTGGGTTTTTCCCTATTGAGGGTTTTCCCAGGGTATATCTTGTGTCATCTTTGATGGGTATGTTGTCTATTCTCTTGCATGTGGGTTTTGAGTACTTATTTGCATAGATTTCTCTTTTGGGTTATGTGGAAATTGTCATTAGATGGCCGCCGATTTTCTTTCATTTGGTATCAGAGCCATGGTTGTGGTTGTATAACCCTAGGTTGAGAAAAATCTTGTTTGAGTTTAAATCTATGCATTTCATGAGAGAATGAAAGACATGACAAGATATGAGGGGTTTTACAGGTTATTTATTGCAGATCTAAGGTTTTTGGGTTTGCTATTATAATGTATTGTTTGCAGGTTTGGGGTGTGAGAAATATTGGGTCAAAAGGGTTTTGTGGTTGTGCATTCAATTGAGGGTTTTGTGGGGTAAATTTTGTAAATGACCTCCTAGGATAAAACAAGCCTCATGGATGGATTCGGGTTGGCTGAGAGACGAAGATTGATATAAAATTCAACATATTTATGTTACTATGAAAAAATGCAAAAAAAAAATAGCCATACCCCTGTTCGGTCGTACGAACGTTGTTTGTACAATTCATAGATACAAATTATTAAAATATTTTATTTCTCCATCGGTGAAAAAATTCACCCTGCAAAATAAATAATAATAATAATAATAAATTAAAATGTCGATAGAAAAATCTTTATTGATTTTTTTTTTTAAATAATAATGTGTGGGGAGGGGCGGATCCCCTCCCCGATCGACCGTACCCTACAACCGTAGGGTGGCAGGCCTTGTCGGTAGGGTACCACTGTCTGCGGCTAAGCCACCAATGGGTCCTTGTCTGGCAGGGACTACCGGGCCCTGCCAAACATAATACAACAGGTTTTATTTAAAATTTTCTTTTTTTTTCAAACTTTTAATAACCATCGATAATTTTAAAAAGTCGACCCCCAATTTCTATTATATGCAAAATTTAAATAAAATTTATAATTGCTTCAAGTCTGCCACTTGTGCACCGCCCCACCACTGGTGGCTCCGCTTGGGGGCCATCCTTGATTACACCTACATGGTCAAATTGTGCAACTTTTTTCCAGAGGGCATATCTTTCGTCCATGGTGTGTATTTTTGCTCTTCTTGGACTCGTTGGAAAGCTGACTTAGTGATCTACACTATAGTTCCAATGATATTTTGAGATTTTATATTTTGGATAGTGTTTTTCTTACTGGAAGTTAGGTGTTTGTTTGAGCTTTGAGAGGGCATATCTTGTGAATATGAAGTCAAATTTTGGACTTCAAATAGTCGACGAAAAGCTTGTTCAGAGCACTACATAGAGGATTAGGTTTGAGTTGTTTTGGCATGGTTTATTTAATATTTTCCTTATTTGATCTATTTATGGGTTACTTTGACTATGGTGATACTATGAGTTTATGGATGATTGGATCTTGGAGATTTGATGGATTTGTTGTATAATCAGTTGTATATCTATGATTATTCTCATTTGACATGGTTATCAGTATTTGGTTGGATTTTTATGTTGCATTGTTGCATATACAAGTTGTGCAATGTTTTAGGCATTCTATACTTACATGTTTCATTTATGACTTGAACATGAGTTGTTTATGCCCATAGATATTTTAGTGTTGATGCATTTTAAATTTGGTGGCTTGGTTTAGTCACTTGGTTTGCTAGTTTTGTTGTCATGTTGAGAAGTGGAGATGGTATTACCAGGTATAGTCATGATGTGAGACCTATGTAGTTGACTATGTTATGTGAAAATGTGGGACACAGTTGGATTGTTTGTTGTTAGTAAATTTGGTGGTGATCATGAGGTCATGGATGTTTATTGTGCTTTAGAGACTTTGGCATGTCATGATTGTTTATGCAGGTGCATTGTTGGTGGTGTTTTGATTTGGTTTTAGGAGGTTGTTTTCTTATCTCCTAGATGCTTGTTTGGTTCCTTGACTATGGTACTTGGATGTGGACATGTTTGGAAAATCAGATTGGAGGTTGATTTGTTGTTTGAGTCATCTGGTCTACATGGTTATTCTCTTGGATATCTCATTTTGTAGTTTACTGATGTGATGATGAGTTTGCATGTTTCAGTGATTGGATCTACAAGTTATGTAGGTTGTGGAATAGCTACCCATTTACTTCTAGTGTGATGACTTGGTTGTGGATTGTCTTTATTGACCAGGTTTGATTCATTGTTGTTGCAGACTTTGTCAGTTGGCCTTGTGTGGTCATTTGTACATTGGTGTGTGTACTTTGAGATGAGAGGATGAATGATGTTTATAGTACCTGTATAGTTGATTATGGGACTTGTAGCATGTGGTTTATCATGATTTAATGTATAGCTTGGTTACACTTTTCAGTGGGATATTTTGACAGTGATGGATTGGCGGTGTTGGATATATCCAGTTATAGTTTGGCGGTGTTGTATCTTCTTGGCTTGGAGATCTTGGTTTCACTTGATGTTACTGACATTTCAGTTGTGTGTGTAGACTTTCATGATCGTCATGGAGTATATGGTAGTCACAATGCCATGTGTAGCTCGGTATCACAATTCAAGAGGAGTTGTTGGCAGTGATGTGGATTCACCATTTGATGGTGGATGATCTTCTGCAGTGTTTGTTGGTGTCATGGATGAACTCTTGGATTCTACTTCTATGCAGTGAGGGTTCGTTGGCATCTTTGGTTTCATTGAAAGAGGATGGCTATCTTTATGTAGTTTGGATATGTTGACATCTTGTTTTCCATGCAGGACTTCTTTAGTCTTTGGTTGAGGTGTTATGCTTTGTTATTTTGATATGTGATCCTTGTTATAATATGATGGTTATGTTATTATGTCATGGTATACTCTTGTTTGTGCACATTAGAGTTTTGGCATGATACATGTACTTGTTATGTTCTTTGGATCATATGATATTCTTTGAGGAGGTGTGCGATCATGATGTCATGTTTATGTTCTTGATTCACGATTAGATATCTGACTTTGGTCTTGGATGGTTCTCTTGGTATTGGGTACATTGATCATTTGCTTGATTACTTCATGATGGTGGTATGGTTTCATTTGGAGTTTGGCATGGGTTGATTGGTTATAGGTACTCATGGATACTTGGATACATAGGTGAGGCTAGGAGATCTCTTGTGATTAGAGGCATGTGTTGAGATGGTTACTCTTGATGAGATTTTAGTAGGAAGTCCGATGAGCCTACACCTTGGCTAGACGTGAGTTCAATATGGATCTATGAGGAGAGTGTTCTTGGATGAGTCACGATGACTTGGATATCTTGGAGGATCATTCTCATTCCCCACTCTTGGTATTCTTGATAGCTTACTTGAGAGATATTGCCCATTATTTCTTTTAGGTGCATTATGTTTATCTTCCCATGCATATGGATCTTGAGCTATGAATATATGGTTTTGGAGGATTCATTTGAGGAGTTTTGGTATGTTTATCTCCTTATGCATTATGATTACATTCATTGATGTTGATTTTAGGAGATGCATTGGGCTTATTTCCTTCATTGGGAATGGATTTAGTTTGATATTCTTTGATTTGAGAGGCCTACATCCATGTTGGTTACATGATACATATGTTATGTTTGATCTTGGTGATTGAACGGTTGGGTATTGTTATGGCTTTTATTTTGGGGTATTGTGGAGAAGATCATACTTGACACAGTTGGCATTTAGAGGTATATGTACGAGGATTTTCTACAGGTATATGATGTGCAAAGTTTCTCTCTTTAGTCTTGGTTATCTTCTTGGATGTTCGGTTTCACATTACGTTGGTTTTAGGTTTGGTTGGAGCTATTGTGATTACTAGCTTGTGGTCATGTGTTTTCACTTATGTCCTTGGATGATGACATGTAGGTTCCTTTATCTCTTTCCTTTGTTGGGTGTGGAGAACTTGGGAGAGTTATGGAGACTTGTGGTGAGAGTTGTTCTTATAGGTTATTGGTTTACAGGTTTTGCATATCATTACATGGATGATTCCTTGGTACTACATGATGTTTTTTACATTTTCTATATGATGCTATTTGTAGACTTGGTATTCCTTAATCATTTTTAGAACCGCATTACCCATGTAGTGGGAGCTCTTGGATGTGTATGTCATTATTTGACAGGTTTGCACATAGAGTTTATGATTGCAATTTATGGGTGTATATGTTGATGGCATGACTTTACTATGTTTTGTATACCTTGGAGTTATGGATAGTTTTATGTGTTAGCACTTGTTGTGGGTGTTATTTCATCTATGGTTTTGTGTATCTTGATAGCTTCTGGTGCATATTGATACCTTTGATTGAGTGTTTGTGTTTGGGATATCAGTTGAGGCAGGACTTATGCTTCGTTGTGATAGATTGTGTGGCTTATCTATTGGATGGATTCTTATCTTTGTGCATTGGCATGATGGTGGATGAGAGCATTCATGCTTGGGATGGTGGTCACTTTGATTCTTGTTGCAGGTATCTTGATGAAGCACATGGAGCACTTTGATTCCTTGATGGTATATGTGGCTATATGTATTGTTCATTTGATTCATGTTTTGAGGTTACTTGTTCCCCTTATGCAATGCATACAACAAGTGGGAGAATGTTAGGAAAAAGGTGTGTTTTACACCTTGCACAATGTTTATAATGTAATTATTTATTTATTATGTGTGTGGTGCACCTAGGGGACCTAGAAGTACGTGCATCACTAGGAGTTAATATTATTGGGGCCACTTTATGTTGTATGTAACATTGAGACATAAGTTAAGTTGTAAAATGTATTTATTTAATATTGGAGAAAATAAATTAAATAAAGTACCCAATATTAAATGTGGGGACATGATTTTGTAATCTCATGGTTTTGGTCACATGGTTTTATGTAATACTACTTAGTGGTTTTGTGGGAGATTGTTTCTATAAAAGCAACCGCAAGGGTAATTGTTTAGGTTGGCCATTTTGTAGGTTAACTCTTGTTAACATTTGTGAGGGTTTGAAGCATTGCATGGGATGTGTGGTTACATGCTTGTTCACATGGATTGCTTGGATAGAGCTTGATGCTTCAATGGTGTTCATGGAGACTCTGAAGATGTATTGTAATCTTTATTATTGCATAATACATGAGTGATGGATGCTTTTGGAGGCTGTATTTTTCCCTCTTGAGGATTTTCCCAAGGTATATCTTGTGTCATCTTTGATGGGTATGTTGTCTATTCTCTTCCATGTGGGTTTTGAGTACTTATTTGCATAGATTTCTCTTTTGGGTTATGTGGAAATTGTTTAGATGGCTGCCAATTTCCTTTCACTCTATAGATGTCGATGTTGTTTTAATGATTGATCCATCCTAACCTCAAACAAGCTAAGGTGGAAAATAATTAGGAGTTGGTATGATAGATAATTGGTGGTTGGTTGCTTTAGGTAGCAATGACAACCATGTTCTCGTCCCCTGCTAGTCCTTGTGAAGTGTTAGTTACATGACATGGAGTTGGACTGAAAAATTGGGTGTAGGTTACATGTGATGGGGCAAGTGGTGAACAATTGATAGGAGTAGGTATCTGTGGGATATGATGCACATCTTGAATACTTATATGACTTAAAAATTGATTGCACCTTAACTCAGATTGGGAGATAGTTGAATAATTCATTGCAGTCGAATAGTGAGGGATATTTATGGCCAACAAATCCTAGAATACTACATTATTTTGTGACAAGGAATTAGCAGGAGTGCTTAACCACCTTTCTCGATGTAAATCCTTTTGTGCTACCTCAATCTCTTTTTCCTTTCTATCTTGCTCCCTCTGAAGCCTCCCTTGCTCCTTTTTGGTGTCTCTATCCTTCTTTTTTTGTACTTGTAGCTGCTCCTTTTCTTTATGCAGTATCTACTTATTTATTTTTCCCTTCTCCTTCATTTCCCTCGCCATAATATGTGTTGCATTTTTCTCCTCATTCTCTTGTTTCTTTTAGGATGTGATCTCCTCAATCTCTTTCTTCCTTTCCTCCTATTGCAGTTACAAATTCATCTAGTCATCTATTGTTAAGAGTTGTGACTGTCTACTCAATCGAATTTCATTATCATTGCCATTGTTTTTTTTATTGACAATGTGCATAGGTAGCTTGAGGAATTTACTAATGTGTGGAATTGTTTATGTTTCTTGTGTCTGCTCCAATTGTCTCAATGTTTTCCTCGACCTCATCGTCCACTTCTTGTGAGTCTTGTGTGAAATTTGCATTGCCTCCAAAATTTGAAGTGCCATGATCATCATAATAATGCACCTTTTTAGGTAGGACAAATGCGGATGGCGGTGATGAGAAAGTAAAAGTGCCTTATTCTTGTTGGTCGTGCAAATCAATACCTAGATTCATGGCTCCCTCCACCAACTAGGATGGGTGGCTATGTTGCGACAAAAGACTAAGACTATCCTCCAATTCATCGAGTTGGCTATCCACCATGTTAGGAGGTTGTTGATCACCTACCACTTGTGCAACCGAATCAACATGTCTGTTATGAGGTGAATGTGGTATATGTTCATGTACCTCTGATTCCGTTGTAAACTGTAATTGTCCATCTAGAAGAGTGGGCAACAATGTTTATGCAACATCATCTCTTGAAACGACAACTCTTGAAAGCCTAAAGATGTTCTACAATGCAGAAGCATCCTCACCTATGTTGACCTGAAATGTGTTGTTGGGATGCATATCATCCATGAGCGCATCAGGATTGAGGGGCCATATATCAGTCCTTCTAAATCCTAATGTGATATTTGAAATTGTCAAAGCCTTTAACAACAATTTGCTACCTAGTTCTGCAAGTTCCACCCTCCTGATTTCAAGGTTTGGATACCTTGCCAGCCATGATGCACGTTCAAATTTGAAGTATGTTTTGAAACGAGAAAAAACACTGACATCTAACAACTATAGTTAATGTGAAGTGTGTGCTGGCAAAGTTAATAAATCAATACCCAACATTCTTGCTACTTGGATGGTTGTGAGTGCGTCATGGATTCCATGGCCATCAAAAATCAATAAATGCCTGTTGGTGGGTGACCCAACACCTAGAACTGATCGTGTAAAGTGGTGTAACCAATTCATAAACAATTCCTTTGTTAACCATGCATGTGGCTGGGTTGCCATGCAAACACCTGGTTCATAGCTTGCAATGTAATTCTTTAACTTCTTTTTACCCTTAAAAAAGTAAAATCCTGGAATGCTCTACTTGACAACATTAACACAACATATAATGGTTATCCATTCTCGTCTCTTTGGAATAATGTAGGACACACTCCTTCTACCTCTTCTGTCCAACACCTTCATCGTGCCATTTCTGCCTACCTAGATACTAGTTTCATCATAGTTCCAAATGTGATGAGGACCATATGGATTTGTATCATATGTTGTGGATAATGTCTTGTAGAAAATGGATACAACAACCGTTCTAAGGTTCACTACCCTATCTTTGTCTAGCCCTTCAGCTGTCTACAATGTCAATTCTAGATGTTGCTTCTTAAAGCCAACCCACTAGGACTTCCCTAAGAGCTCATTCTTAAAAGGGTTGAGTCTACTTTCACAAATCTGGGTGACCTATGCCTTCAAATTGACAATCTCAAGGCCATGACCTACCTCAACCATTTCTTTGCACCATTCAACATTAAAAAAATATTCCTCTTCAGTGAAGATAGTTGGAGGACCTTTCTTAGATGTGGTTGTAAGGCCAATTTACCATTTGGAGAGCATGGTTGATGGGATTTTCCATTTTTTGATGTACCCCTTTATGGACATGGTGTTCTCCTCTACATCTTGGAGTTCCCTTGTCATGTCCTCTGTCAACCACAATCCTTGTTGCATTGTTATATTTTGCGGTCTTCGAGGTGTAGTAACCTCCACTACTGGCACAAGTTGTGGATTTTTGTCTGCATTAACTAGAGGATCTACTTCTTGGGGGAATTTAACACCTCTTTTGTGGGAAGGTAACCTTTTCGTGGCTCTTTTTTTGCAATACGGGTTGTCATTCGATCTGCCTTATTCCTACACAAAATAAGTAGAATCAAAACCAATACTAGTGAAGGAAATAAAAAACATATATTTAGTTCTTCAGACAATAATACGTAAGCATTTTCATATTTAATGATAGTTTACTATGCATAAGATGATAGTGATGCTTGAACAAAAGATTAACTAGTTTGTTTATGTTTACATAAAGGTTTTTTTTTCAATCGTAGATGCACACGTTCAAAGTCAATATCCACCAAGAATTTTTTGTTCTGATTGCATATTTTTGTGAGCTTTTTTGTAGGATGTTTTATGTGTTTTCTTTTTAGTATGTTGCATTGACATTTATAAATACTCTAAACAACAACAAAAAATATCTTTAAGACATGAACAATCTACTAACAGTTGTTACTGTTGAGCATGAACATTAACAGTTGACATATATATAGAGCAAGACTATAATGAAGAACAAATTAAAGCAAATAAATTGTAAACCTATGACTCAAATGAAGAACAAGAGCAATATTGTTAACGTATGACTGTAATGAAGAACAAAATAGTGGGTGGAATAACTTCATTGTGATCGACATTAGCATTCTCAGACATTTATAAAATACACATATACTCGCACTGCAAATTGGGAACTACACTTACATTGTATACAAGAGAAACACAACTGTTAACCTATGACTCTACTGAAGAATGAAATAAGGAAAAGGGATGAAAAATAGTAAGTCAGATTTTAACAAATCTCATATTTGATAGGCATGTACAATATACACATATACACGCATAACAAACTGAGAACTACACTTACATTGTATTCAAGGGAAACACAATTGTTAACCTATGACTCTACCAAAGAATAAAATAAGGTCAAGGGACCAAAAACAACAAGTCAGAGTTTAACAAATCTCATATCTGATAGGCATGTACATTATACACATATACACACACAACAAATTGGGAACTACACTTACATTGTATACAAGGGAAATAGAACTGTTAATCTATGACTCTATTGAAGAAAAAAATAAGGTAAAGGGATGAAAAATAGTAAGTTAGAGTTTGAAAAATCTCATATCTGATAGGTATGTAAAGTATACACATATACACACACAACAAACTGGGAACTACACTTATGTTGAATACAAAGGAAACACAACCGTTAACCTATGACTATTGAAAAACAAAATAAAACAAAGAGATGAAAAACAGTAACAGTTCAATAAATCCCATATCTAATACGCATGTACAATACACATATATAGGCACAACAAACTGGGAACTACACTTACATTGTATACAAGGGAAACACATTCACATACATAAATAATATAAATAATCTTTATATAACACATGTAGAGGAATCCTTGGAACAATATGGAAGCTGGTAGTCTCAATTCTGTGTTGGTGCCTCCTCTCCTCTTATGTCAGTCAAGAATAAGATAAGTCTATAAGGATTTCATGCCTATTTGAATTAGGAATGATTATGATTTGTTTCATGGTTGTTTGGTATGACGTATTAAATTCTTGTCCTATTTCAAATTTGAAATTTGAATGACATAAATTACAAATTTGATATGTTTTTACTATTAAATTATGAGTTCATGGGATTGGTGGAATGTTTGCACTTTTTTCCATTTGTTTTTACATGAAGAATGGTGGCCTTAAAACTTGTTTGTGTTGGATGCAGGTGGGTATGGAGGTGAAGTGATGAGTAGGTGTGTGGTTCACCTGGGTAGATGGGACAAACGAATGCCTATACATGTTAAAAGGGTCATGTTTTACTGGGAAAGTTGGTTATAAGAAGATTTATTATGATGCCTAAAAGTGTTAAAGGGGTCATGTTTTAGGTGGAAAGTTGGTTATAAGAAGATCTATTATGATTCCATGATGGGACATATGGGTTTGTATGGTGTTGACATGAGAGTTCTATTTTGATGTGTAGGTGTCTATATATGTTAGGGAGTCTTATGTTGGTGCAACACTTGGGTAAGGCCTACTTTTATCATACAACTCTTTTATGAGCACCATGGATTTTGTCTCTGATCTATTAGAAATACAATGAATACACTCCGACTTGTTTGATTATCATTATATATATATATATTTTACAAACAAATATACGAATGAATGTTTAGAAATAATATATTTTTTCTATTCAATTTAAAATTTATCTTTATTGAATAATTAACGTACCACTGTGGGTCCCTATCCATGCAGATCCTATAACATGTTTTGGAACCGTGCACGTATCGGCCCCTCTGCCCTACACAAAGGGTAAAAGCTTTTTCAAACCCTCGTCCTGTTCTTTGTCGCTGATCCGCCACCTGCTACTGTCCGTCCGATAATAGGGTAAACCCAGTACATATGTCTTTCACCATTATTATTACGCGGGACCCCACAGCTCCCTTTCTAACTTAGCAGACGGTCATATTATTCAACAAACCGCGTTCCTCGCCGGCCAAGTTTCAGCTCTCTGCTTTCCCGACCAATGTGGAAGCCATTAAAAGCCTGTTACTCCCAAGGTACTTTTTATTATTATTAATAATAAGTCTCTGAGCCAGAGTACCAAGTATCGAGAATCGAACCCGCGAACGCGCAATCCATTTAAGCATCCTAGGGGGCATATTCCACGTGGAAAGATTATCAGCCAATGGCAGCAGCAGCCTACGCTTTGTCACTGTATCTTAAGGTACCTCTCTGATTTCTTTCTCCACGAGATCTGAACCTTTTTCCAGTCTAACTTATTGTCGTAGACGGAATCGGGACACCGCGACAGTCGGTGCTGTCAAATGACGTTAACGGAAGTAATATCGATTCCGTTTCCTTCAGATCGGAGGGTTGCGCAGGGGTTTCTATAATTTGACAGAAAATCTACGGCCTGTGGAAACGCAAACAGTATTAGAAGAAAAATGGTTTGGTAGAGGTTAATTTGTTTTTCACTGGAGTTCTGCATTTGTATTTTTCTTTGGCTACTTTACTTTACATAGAAATTAGGTTTTTTTTTTTGTGCCGTGGGATTTACAGTCTTAGATCCAGAGCCTTGCGACAAGAAATAGTTGTCCGTCTTCCAAATGTACAAACATACAAACAAAAGGTGTGGCTAATGTATGTAATCATGCGAATGTGCAGTACGTTAGCACGAGGCGGCAGTTTTTGAGCTCAGGCAATTCACTGTTTCGGATTTTGACGTTAATGGCTGATATCATTTCTAAGCTCTTTCAACGCCTATCTGTCGATTCTGAATCATAGGTGTACGGAAGCTCGCTGCTTGCCAGAGGAGAGTGACTATGGCGTAATTATTCAATTGCCCCCAATTAGTTCCTTAATCCAGCATAAGTTATTATTTAACTCTGACAATCGAAGCCAGAAAATCGAAGACAATCTTATGGATTGTGAAATTTGTTAACATTAATTGACATACAATCAAACAATAGTATTTTGTTTGTTGGAAATAAGTCATATACGAATAGGTTGGTCAAAGAGGGTCAGTAGTTCAGTTGGTAAAGCATTTCAACAAGTGGTGTTAGAGTCAGGCTAGGAGCCTTAAGCACCGTAGTGTGGTTTAAGGGGGGTGTTGGAAATAAGCCACACTTGGACCGACGATTAATTGGTCAAAAGAAGGTCAGTAGCTTAGTTTTGTAGAGCACTCCAATAGTAAATGGAAGGTTCTAGATTCAAGTCGTAGCTAGTCATGCTGTAGCTCAACACTCATGATGGATAACGAAGTGTCATTGTGTCATCCAAAAAGTTGATGCAAAAAATATATAAGTAATCAAATCCATAAACAACAACAGTCAACCTTCATTGATATTCATCTGTCAAAGTTATGGGACATCCCAGCCTCATCCTTTATATCATATTTCTAGAGTTTGACCTTTGGTGGATGGTGTAATCAAAGGAACATATCATCACCGTACATTTGTGTTCAATCAATTGAACTTTTGGATCTCAACTCATGATACTCTTGATAATTAAACAAACTCAAAGATGATATAAGATCTTTGATAAAATAAAATGGTATTTATTGAAGTTAGGCAAGTGGAGGGTGCAGATTCAATCCAGGGAGATAGGAGTGCATTCAATAGATCTCAAATTCTTTATTAAATGCCTGAGAAAATGGCAGGCAGGCATTGCAGTTTATCAATTCCCCAGCTGCTTCTTAATTGCATGGCTATGGACACGTTGACTTTGAATAAAGGAAGCAGATATCACCGTCTGTACAGAAGTCAACACGTGAATTGTAAATTAGGTTAAACCATCAGTCGGAAAAACATGGGTACATCTCTGTTTTGGGGCATCCTGCCTACTTTTCTCGGATATGCTTTGACATTCACAAGTGTTCATTTTATTTTTGAATCCGTAAAAGCTTATAATTCACTAAACTGGCTCAAATTTCCCAACGCGTAAGGTGCAGATTCATTCCAGAGAGCTTGGTGGGCATGTAAACCGTCCCGTACAATACGATTGACAGGAAATTTGATGTTATTTTATGCAATTCTTTATGGTATTGGAGTGAGAATGGTGAATTAGGTGGATTATTTCCCGTAGATTGGAAACTTTCAGATCCCAACAAACGCAGACAAACATACAAAACTATCATTTAGTGCGAGGGAGACCCATTGTTCGAATCTGGCAGGTCAACTTTTTGCCATCTTCTGATTCAATGTCTTGTTTTCATGCGAACTTTCGTGAGCATAAAGCAAGACAAACTGAAAAGGGCAAAAAATAATCTTTTTGTTATGCAGGTTTTGTCCGGCTGAAGTTGCTTGTGGGCCTCCGACGACATTAATAAACTTGCAAGTCAAAGGCTTTAATAATTTACCTCGTGCATTTTGACAAAGCATACATTGGCAGATAATTCCACAAGATGTTGTCCATTACAGACAGATGAAACAAATGTCACCCTTATCTCTGTTTTCTCTGTGGCCCCTAGTTTTATACTATGGGCGTTGGTCATCCTACTTAACTTGTTCTCTGCTATTGAATTGTTCTTGTGTGATACTTTTCTGTTTTCCATGGATCTGCCAATTGCAGGCGGGAAAAGGACTACACAGCAAGATGATGATGATGGTCTTCAGGGAATGAAGGAAATCAGTAGCTGTTACTCTAATATCATTGCACCATCACTACCTCGGCAAAACACTAGTTCGTACAACACTGATTTTTCTGATACTTTTATGAATCTTTACGATGAATCTACGCCAAACGATCTAAATGCCTTCATCAACAGTCTGCTGACGGAACCCATATCATCAAACCTGTTTTCCTTCCCGGAAAATGAGTCAGTAGCAGTGTCAGAGATCATTCCATCGACAAAGTGGGCAGAAGATTTGAAGGTTTTGAAAGGATGTGAAGAACAGAGTCTTTATTCAGGGCCGGCTCTTCCGGACTTGGAGTCTGCATTATCAATTTATGGTGGAGCAAATTGTCATACACCATCCTCAGTGATCACTCCTACTTCTACAGCTGCCTCATTCTCTAATTCCTTCACCATCTTTAATTCCCTGTATACTAAAGCCTCTCCTCCTGAGCTCAGCTTAACCTCCTGCTCCCAAAGTTACAGCTTACCAATTTCCCTATCACCTCAAACAAACGCAAAAATACTCCCCATTTTAAAAAGGCAAAAGTTTGGAAACTATGGACTGGAAAAGAACGGCCCTCCTGCAACTCTAAATTCTGGGTTCAACTCTTATCAGGATACATTTTCTCAGTATTCTTACCGCAGTTATCCGAGTTCAATGTAAGTCTTTTGAACGATAGCAGAAGTAGCTGTAATTCAGTAATTGTTTGTTCACTGTAAGCTCTGTTTAATGTAGTACTTATCTTACAAGTTAAGAAGGGCCACTATAATATAGATTTTGAATCTGTTTCCAATATTATCAATTCAGAAACTAGATATGAATTCCATACATCATTATTGTTTTATATGCTGTTTATCTTCGTTATTTTTTTAGTACACTTACATGGAATTTATACTTGGGCTCCTTTACAATACTGTGAATTCAGAAATGAGTTGCTGTATAGAAAATTGCATCCGCCTAAAAGTGAGGCGAACTATTTACTCAAGATAAAATGCCCAGATAATCAGAAGGATGACGGATACAAATGGAGAAAATATGGGCAGAAGGCCATAAAGAATAGCCCATACCCTAGGTATAGCCTTTCAATTTCTATCATTCTCTATCTTCTATAATTGATATACATTTTTAGATATACCCTTTCAATTTCATCATTCTCTTCTTTATGATGATAGATTATTGAATTTCATGATGAGATTATTGAATGTGATCCGATTATTATCATGTGATCCGATTATTAAATGTGATAGATTATTGAATGTGATCCAAAATCTCCATTGAAAATCAAATACAGCTGAATCCAAAAAAAAAATCTTTTATGTAGTTAAAAAATGTAATGTTAATGTACAGGAGTTACTACAGATGCACAAGTCCAAAGTGCCGTGCGAAGAAGCAGGTGGAGAGATGCGTGGATGAGCCCAACACACTTGCCATCACATATGAAGGTCTCCATCTTCACTATTCTTATTCCCCATTGCAGATTACCCAACCACCCAACCACTCTCTTCGTCGGCCAGAAAAAAACATATATAAGAGGAAAGATGTGACAGACAGTGTGTGGAATGACTGCTTTAACAATTCAATTCAGTCATCCGAATCTCCGGCCATGGTAGCTGCCCATCAACAACTACGACATGAAAAGGATGGGCTGTGCGAATCTTTGAAACTTGGAAGAAAAAATAGTGATAGAATGGATGGAGTGGTTGAAGGAGAAGGCGGTGGTGGGCGTAGGGATGGACTACTCCAGGACATTGTTCCGCTTGGAATAATAAATCCTTTGTCCTCTTCCCCTTCCTCTATTTCTTCATCTGCCTCCCAATGATGTTTTTGCTGAGGATTTATGTTTATCAAGAGAACTGACCCGACCCCATTCTAATCCTATAAATTGTTGCATTGCACATTGTAAGGAGAGGAATCAATGAGGCAGCTCTTTTCTGCAGGTTAAATGGTAATAATGCACAGTTATATTGTTATTTTGAATAATAAATTTGTATAATCTGGAAAAATGTGCATTGTGCAAGAAGTATACAATTTAAGAAACCTTTTAGTATATACCAGATATAAATTTATACTGGTTTACAGTCAAAATATATTTAACTTGCAAAACTCTTCCATGACCCTGTATTAGTTTTCCATTAAATTACCATTCTCTTGGATAAACTGTTAAATGTAAGTGTTCGCCAGTACCACAAACTAGAGCTTGTATTAATTAAATCTCAGACAGAAGCATGGCTCGGCACTGGAGCTTGAAAATTGCAGGCTTGTACAAGTTAAAGAGAACAATCTAAATCAGAATAAAAAACTTCCTTCTCCGTGCATAAGAGACCGAGATTTTTATGAAGTGGGAACGATTCACAGAGACTTCTGACTGAAAATTATAAAACATTCCAGATCTCTTTAACGAAATAAATAGTATGCAAGTGGAAAGCAAAAAACATTCATTAATTACAGAAGATTTTCAAGATCAGCAAAGCTACCGAATCAAGTCATAAGCGGGGAACTTTCAGCCCACTGACAAAACAAGGAAATGGGTGGAAAGTGGAACGGTGCGAACCAGGGAGAAGGGTATCGAATCCCCATTACGACCTTGTCAAACTGTCTTTTGGGCAGAGCAAACTTCCTCCAGATCTTCCATTTATTGACTTAAGTCACCTCAAACTAATAAATTATGCGCTTGAATATATAATATTCTAAAGAAAATAAAGCGATTTTGTAAAACTATTTAGGTTGATGAAATAATAATTAATTTAGATATCACTGTTATTCGTAAGGGTGTAATGTAGTGGTCAACTCATAATATTGTTGTGGTGATCGTCAAGGTTCAACCTCTATGGATTAGTGAGCTCACAAGACGTGTTTCTATTAGGCTAACATGCTCATAAGATGTGTGTCTTTGCTGGGTTGTTGTGCTTGTATATTGTGGGCCTTTGCTGGGCCATTGAGCTCACATAACAAGGTGATAATACTTGGAGACAAAGGCCCCCTAGTAGTGAGTGTAATGTAGTGGTCAAATCACAACATTGTTGTGGTGGTCATTGAGGTTCAAACCTCTCTGGGTTACTGAGCTCACAAGACATGTGCCTCTACTAGGCTAACATGCTCATAGGATGTGTGTCTTTGCTTGTAGATTGTGGGCCTTTGTTGGGCCATTGAGCTCATGGATTTAAACAAGGTGATAATACTTGGAAACAAAGCCCCCTAGTAGTGGTCTTGGCGATAAAGCTATTGGGAAGAGATCTCCCCATAAGAGGTGTTTCTAGGCTCAAACTAGGCTAAAAATTTGAGTTTTCCAAATAAATAAATAAAAGATTATAGTTTTGGGATGGATTATTAAAACTTATGATGATCAAATGTTTACATATATATAAAAAATTAATCTATTAAATGGAGGGGTATTTAGTTATGATTTTGATAAAAAGAATGTTTAAGTGGTATCAATTCATTTGTCAAAGTTTTATTTTTTTGTTCTTTGATGTTAACCTCTAAATTTGACAATGTTTAGGATCATATTCCTAAGTGCAAAAGGGATTGTATGTGGGGTAGTGAACCTATAACTCATGGACTTGATATGATTGTTTTCTAGGGACTAAAACTTTTTCACCTTGATTTCTAGTGCTTGGATTTGTTTAAGGAAAAACTATGCTTACATGTATCTTTGCAGGATCTATTAGATTACGAGGATTGAGTTCTTCTTAGTCAAACCCCTAGCAAACCAGTTGTATGTCTCTTAGAGAAAGGATCAAAGGCAACAAGAAAGCATACAATAGACCCAACATGATGTGCTATGATAATTTTTTAATAAGAAATGTTAGAATGCTCTCATAAATATTACATTGATAAAAATATAGCATGCTCTTTGATAACTAACTCCTAGATAATCTTCCTTGATTATTCCCTCATTTCAAATGAATGAATATCTTTAAATACAAAAACCAAGTCCACAAACCAACAAAACTTGCACTAGTTTAGCTCACAATGGCTAATGAAGTGATTGGAAAAGTAAGAATTTAAAATTTTGAATTTAAATATTTAGGGATCAAATCTATGATGATAAAAGTGGCTAAGGTCAATTTCACATGTGGATCTTCTTTTAGGGCGATGAATAGTATATCTAAGGATTAATGATGCAAAATGTGGGTGTTACACCCCATTGTGTATTTACCAGTTACTTTTACTTTTATGAGTAAATATGATTTTAAATGCAAGATTATGACTTTGATATGTTCAATGGATGAATGAGATGAATGAATATGTATTATAATGTGATTACTTTTCAATTTTTTTAATGATGCAAATGATATATGATGAATATGATTTTCATGTTATCAGCTATCTTCATTATGATGCACTAAGTTGGATGCAAGAAAGAATTGAGCCCTCTTGTAAGGAGAGGGAGAGTATCACCTAGGAGAGGAATTTGGTATGGAAACCACTAATGTACATACTTGAGATAATGCACACACTCAGGGCCTAGGTTAGACAAGCTTTGTCAAGTCAGCTTGGGCTAAATGTCGATAAGTTAACCTTTGTGATAGTTTTGGGTTAATGGGAATGCTTGGGTGATTGTTTGCGATTCTCTATGTTTGTTAAGATGATTTATGCCATAGTGATTAAATCTTTGTACTGAGTATATGTTGTACTTGGTGTATTTAATATATATTTATGAATGGATAAGTATATACATTAAGTGTATATATGTATATATACAATAACTCATGTATATGATCATATATGTGTGTATGAGCATGCATAGGTATAAATACCTACGTATACTCATACGTGGATACATCATACATATGGGAAATTGAGTGGATAAATGATTTTAAATAGATGTGTTAATACACACACACACACACACACACACATATACGTATACCCCTTAGTTCACGCGAATTAAAGATTGGCAAATGAATGATTTTAAATAGATATGTTAATACATATATATATGATAAAGTATTATAATATATATATTATATATTTAAAGCTATATATTGAATGATATAATGAAATATCAATCGCATATATAATGTAATGGACTAAACAATGAATAAGTTGAATGCTACGCATAATATACAATGCACTAATACAATGCGTATATGGTATAAAGGCATCCCATAAGTTAAAACTGAAGTATGCACATATATAATGTAGTGGCATATTAATGCAATGATAATACATTTGTTTGATAAAGTATTGCCATTTAATATAAGTCACACATAGGTAGAAATAAAAAGATGATAGACTAAGTCAAATCTACCATGATTAGCTAGGGTGGCAAGTGAAACTTGTAACTATTTAGAAGTGCATATGACATATGACTTTTTAAAATAACAACCCTTCTTAGGTGCCATAATCAACTGAGTAAGAGGATTGTAAATGGCATGAATAGAGGAAGTGAGCAAGCAGGAAACTAGAAAGTAATGGCACAACCATTTTTAAGAGCATTTGACTTAGTAAATTAGCATGGGTGATCCCACAATAGTGGTTTCCACTTTTTGGGACATCTTGTTTTTTGATGAAATCACATATTTTTAGAAAATATAATGATTTAAGCCTTGAAAAGTTTCATTTAAAGGATTCCAATTAAAAAGGGTTTGATCAACCCACCTTAGATCAAACCCCTTTGGATTGAACCCTACTAGTTTTAAACCATATACCTATGACAAAGTCTCCTTTATACCTATCAAAATACTAATAAAAAACCACTTTTGATTTACCTTTTGGGAGATCAAATGAATTCATTTAAAATTTATTTTTTGTAAGTATGTAGTCCTTATTATAAGCTTCCCAAAAAGTATAATTTTAAATATATTTAATTTGATTATTATATATATTTTTTATTTCTTGTGAATGTAGGTTTTTCACTAAAAATCAAGCTATTTGTTCTACACATGTGGAAAAATAATAGATTATCAAAAAAAAATTGAAAATAATTTTGTGCTAGGTATTGGTTTTTCTTGATCCAACAAAAATAAATAAATTGAATTTTAATACATACAAAAAAAGTTATGTTGTATATGGTCTGCCTATGTCTAAATTGTAATTGGTTTGATTTCAAAACTTAATTAAAAAAAATTCAATAAAACACTATAGAACCAAATGAACATGCTAAATATCGTAGTTACAAATCTAAATTCGAAAAAAATAGAATTTTATCCTTCATAGAAAAAAAGTTATGTTGTTTACAGTGAACATCACTCTTTAAAAATTGTGTTTACTATTAAAAACTAGTTTTCAAAGGAGAAGGAAAAAGAAATGCAATCATATTCCAATTTTTAAAAAAATATATTTAGAATCTATAGATAAAATTTCACAAATCACTAGTTTGCATCATCTTCAAATTCCTCTTGGTTTAGCAACTATAGGTGCCCAAAAGTGAAGATTTAGTTAAAAAAAATCAATTCAATGTCAAGTTTGGCCAAAAACTATAAATCACTATTGTGGGATCACCCGTATGTGCAATTTTATTTCAACCACTTGGCCAAGAAATATAAGCTATATGCAATTCAAATTCCTTATGTGTCAAATAATCAATTTTTTTAATTGCTAGTAAATTGGAATAAAGTGCCTAGTTGCACATAATCGATTTGCAGAGTATTAGACTTGCATAAGAGTTCTTTTTTGTTTGAAAGGTGGTGACTTGGGAAAGAAAGGTGCCAAACACCATAGCTAATTTGTAGTGTGAAGTCTTTCCTTGTGTAGTGCCTCTCCGTAATTGGCCCTTTCACGGTGTTTAATAAATTTTGTTATGAGTTGCCTGATTTAATCGATTAAATTAAATTAAATTGATTTATAAGATTGTTTAATTAATTTCGAATTAAATAAATAATTGTAAACACGAAAAATATGTAGATTGATCCTAGACACCTGATCCTGATTTTACTAACACCAGTTCGTCCTGAATCATCTCGTTTACTAATTAATTTAATTAAATAATCTTTATTTGATTAAATTCATCACATTTCCTCTCTTAATTAAGTAAATCAAATTTATTTGATTAAGTCATTCTCTGCTATTAATTAAATAAATCATTTTGTTTAATTAATCCTCTACTCTCTCTTTTAATTAAATAATTCACTTTATTTAATTAAATCTCTAAGGTCATCTCTTTAAATTAAATAAATTAATCTTTATTTGATTTAATCTAACACCATCCTCTTTAATTAAATAAATCAATCCTTATTTAATTAAATCTAAAAATCATTATTCCTCTCAACTTTGATTTAAATAAATCTTCAAATCTAAGTCAAAATTGTCAAATCATCTAATTTCTACTTAAATTGATCAAATCATGATTAATGCTAATCATAATCACTCCAATCCTCTAGAGTTTGCAACTTTCTCAATAAATCAATTTATTTGGTTTATAAATTCATCAATTTTCATTCAAAAGGGAATCTTTTGTGGAATATTCTTCCAATTCAAAAATCCCTCCAAAAGGGATGAGTACTTTGAACAAGGCATTAAATTCCCCTCACATGTCGTTTGCTTTGAGCCAAGTGGAATTTACTCCATTTCCTCTTCCCTCTAAACTTGTCATCTCAACATTTTCAAATTCCACCAAACCATATTTATGTGCACATTCATCCAAATGTGTTCATTCCTCCTCCAATCACATGTGGACAAGTGGCCTTCTCTCATTGGTTGGTCTTTTGTCCCACATTCATCCAAATCCTTCAATCTTTCATTCTTCAAATTTATAAATAGAGGGATTCTCCTATTGAATTGATCATGCACAATCCATGCAAGCCTACTATACTTAATTTCACCTACAACTTCATCCATTTTCATTCAAATTTCATAGTTTTATCAAGGTTTTGTCAAATTTTTATCAAGAAATCAAGAATCATCATCAAACATCATCAAAGCACATCAAGGAGTTGGGAAAGGGCCATTTTCTACATCAAAATGACACCAATTCTTCCATGGGATTGAAATTTTGCTCATTAGATAGGATTTAATTAGCTTCTATTGTGTTGTTCTTCATTTTATTTCTTATTTTGATGTTTCAATCTAATTTCATGGGGAATGTTGCTTCTTACTTGCATTTTGATCTAATCATGTGTTTGTTCTTTGTGTTTGTGTAGGTATAAAAACACCATTCACAATAATTAAATGAATTAAGATTGGAAAATGGATAGTTATATGAAACTTTGATAATTAATTTATTAAATTAAATTGTCACGCGAAAAAAAAGTATTTTATAATTAAATGTAAATATAATTATTATTTAATGTTGAGTTTTTAATAATAAATTAAAATGTGAATATATTAAAATGAAATAAAACATTAAAATAAAATATTAAATTGGAAAGAGATATTGGATAATTAGTTAAAACAAGTTGTTAAAGTAATGTAAAAGATAGAAAAGTGGAATTCGTGCACATGCATGACTTCAAACTAATTGTTGAACAGAAACATGTTGGTTTTATGAGTCTTTTTGTTGCTTTTTTTTTTGGAAAAGAACAAAATCTTTCCTTGTTATCTTGTGGAGAGGATTTTTGGGTTTGTAGGTTGGATTTTTGTTTTCGAACAGAGAAAACCTATCTACAAGATTATTTAAAAAAAAATGGATCATTATTGAATTGGAGGGAAGAAGTGGATTGTTGCGAGCATGACAGTTGATCTCGGCACCAAATCTCCAACTTTGTTAAACGATCGGATCTAGGTTCCATTGTTTTTCCAAATTTTATCTTTGTGTTGAAAGTGTATGCCTGTTGCATGACATTGCTTGAAAATGTGGGTTCTATTCATTTTATTTCCATTTAGAAATAAATAAAGATAAGCATATTCATCTAAACATTCTACAATCATTGTATTTTTATAATTTGACCCTTCTTCATTGTTTGCAATATGGAAAGCTCTTGTAGCCGTATGTAACTTGATTGAAAGTTTTCTAAAGCCTATTCAATTAAACCAAAGTGATGTGCCCTAGCCTTTGCAATCTGCAATTTAAATTTGTATGGTTCCCATTTGATACTTTGCTTTCATTTTATATATGCCCACACCCTTATGGATATGATCGACGAAATCTGGATACAACTATATCATTGATCTGAAATATAGAAGAAAATTAATATCAGACCCAAACATTCTTTCTCTTAGTCCTCACATCACCACTACTTTACAATCTAGAGTTAAGTTCTTCAATTTATTGTGTAGCCTTCTACTAGTCACGGGTTCTGATCAAAAGGTTAAATTAGGTGTTTCAAATTCTAAGTGAGGATGAATAGTTACTATCTAAATACACTCCTATATAAGCAATTAATTCTGAGCTGAGTAAATACGTAAAATTCATAGTTTTTGGCGCATTAGAAAATCAATTTTTATTAAATAGTATTATTGTGATTTCTTGATGTTCTCTGAACACCATTATTCTGTGCGACTGTTCATTCCCTATCTTCCGCTCACCTTACTCTTCTACTCCTTAAGGGTAAGTGCACCAATCTGTGACACAATTTAGGTGCCAAATTGAAAAAACGATCAAAAAAACCTTGAAATAAGACCTTTGGCACATGCCAAATGTCTTTTTTAGACATAAAAAGCAAAAATCGGGTTTGGAACCCTCATTTTGTCTTCAACTCGCGGCTTGAGGAAGAGGATTTCAGGTCTGCAACTCGCACTCGCCAAATCTCTTCCATTGTTTGCATCCTTAGCTTGCCATTTTCCACGAGGATGCCGCCAACACGTTGGAGAGGTCGAAGATTGCAAAGAGGTGTGTATTTTTATTCTATTTATTTCGAGTTTGATTTGGAATGCAAATTTAAATAGATTTTTTTAATAAAACTTTGTTCTAATTCTCAGGGAATGAATCTCCACCTCAAAACATTGAGAATTCACAATCACCCCCTCATGAAGAGCCTCCTATACAAGAACAACCCGAAACCCCTCCATCAATTCATAGGAATCCTCAAAGAACACAAGAAAATATTCAAAATCTAATTGAAAACAATAAAAGAGACATTCAACAATTAATTGGAAGATTAACCAAGCATGCCGAAACCCACCCTTATAGGAGAGGGATTGTTGAATCATTGAAGTCAATTTTAACTCATGTAGGAGAAATGAGCGAGCAAATGAATTTTTGGTCAACTAAGAGACATGAGATGAGACAATTTTATGCTAATGGTTTGTCATATGCAGATGTCAAAAAACTAAAAATTAGCAAAGCTGAGTTGTGTGCCTTATTTAAAGTCCCAAAAACCAATGAACCTTTGTCCCATGCATGCAGGAGGTTCCCTATCCATTGGTACCACCATGATTTAATTAAAAACAAATTTTGGGAGTGGTGGTGGATGGTATTTGACCAACCTCCATGCTATAACCATGAGGTGCCGCAATACTTTTTGAGGAAACTCTATTGTGAGTTTGTCCTCAATAAAATGCCAAACTATTTTGACATCTTAGACTTTCAGGGTAGAGGTGGGGGCTCCACACACGATAGACCTACTGCACGACGTAATCCATAGTTAGCACTGAGAGCCTTGGGTAGACCCATGGTGGAGCATGTCGTTGTTCCTTCCATTGTTAAGGACAGTGTAGAGGTGGACACGATGAAGTCGATTGGCTCACTCACCCAGATCATTTTACAGTGTGTGAGTCCTCTAGTAGAGCTTGGTGTGGAGGAGTCGTGTAGGCCCCGAGCTCCACCCCACCATTGTGGCACTTGTGGTGCTGTTTGCACACACGATTATCAGGGTGCTCGTGATGCAACTACACAACCTACGTCAGTTGTAGAGGCGATGGCTTTCACAGATGATATTCTGAATGATACATTCGACATTGACACTCAGGTAAAATTTAGCAAGTTATTTTAATATTGTTTATTAAAATATATTTTGATATTTAAGAATAACTAAATTAGTAGAATTTTGATATGATGAAATTTCAGGGTCGCACTGTTCATGAGGGATGCTCTATTCCTATAGACCCTTATACATTCTCGACGATGAGTCCACATGTATGCAACTAGTATTAAATATATTATTATTGCATTTGAACAGTTGAATGTTATATTTGAATGTTTGTCTCACAACATGCTTCGGATTTCAAATAGTTTCTTGGTGCACCTTCTTCCTCCACACCTCGCGATTCATATCCTCAAACAACGTACACTCAGGTAGCCTTTATTCATTAATGGTGTTGTAAATCTATGCTAGCTAGTTTTCATAATTTTGGATATATACAAATCTAAAAAAATGATGAGAAACACAAACATTGCATTCAAGTATTCCTTGATCGTGTCACATTATGTTCTCCTATATCAACATGATACTTGAGATATTGTTTCATTTGCAGTTGTTGACAAGAGATAGCCCTGGTGATGTTGGTGGCATGATGGACCATGGAGTTGCTGCAACAATAGCCAGTTTTGATCCATTGAGAGGGGTATGGAATAGATTAGTCGATTTGACATTATATTTGCTCTTTTATGGTTTATTATAGAAAATTTTCACGATAATTTTATGTAGTTTAATTTCTATCTTCATGGTTGCTACAGGTGGTTGTCACTCTAGATCGTGGAAATGGTGATGCTTTAAATGTGCACATGATGACTATATGTATGTGGTAAGTGATAATATTTTGTTATATGCCATTCCATAATTCAATTTCTATGTTTTAACATCTTTACTTTTAATTGTATCAGTTGAAGGTCTAGAGTGAAGAGAGGAGGAGTAGCGAGCATGTTCGAAAGACAAGACAAGAAACAGTCACTCCATCCAACCGAATTTCGAAGGCAGCACGGGATCTATTTCCTTCCCCCAGAGGGAAATGACTATGTATTAGTGTTGTTTGTTGTATGCCTATGTGGCATTTTGGAACATATGTTTTGTACTATTGATATATATACGTGATATTTTATGTCCAAATGGCTCCTTTGTACTAAGCCTATATGGTTTTTTTGGATATATTTATATACTTTTATCAATATATATCATTGTATAGCCTTTCGAATTTTTGATTAAAGAAACTTTTATTTTGCTACTGCCATTCTTGAATGATGTTATCATGCGTATCGTGTAAGTTGTATGCTTGAATTTTGTAGGCATGGATTTTGTTTACATCTAATGCTTAATTAATTAATTTCAAATGCTCAATAAGCCCCATCTAAAGCGTATTGTATAAATAAGCTTCATTCGTGGTGGTTTGTATCCTTTGGAATGCTTCAATTACTTGTGCCTCACCGATGCAGAGGCAAGGAGGCTCAAACCCAATCAATCTGATAACTTGCCTTCAAGGGGCTCCTAACAAGATTAATACAACCTATTTTGAGCAATCTACACAACCTCAAAGCCCCATCAAACCAAACTCTTCATTCAACACCTTACCCAACAATCCACCCTTGTAGCACTCAAAACCCAATCCAAGCCTAATTTCTCCCAACCTTTCCAAAACACCTGACAATTTAAAGGTGGATTAAGATACCCTTTTCAGGGTTACACAACATATGCCAAAACCAATAGTAACTCTTTTGGACCAACATGAACTTTCAATACACCTCCCTCACTCTAGGCTTCATAATTAGGCCTAATTTCCAAAGGAACCCCCTCACAAACTCACCTCCAAACCAAGGAAACTTGAAACAATCTTAGGGATGCTCACCAAACTCAATATTCTCCCATTTTAAGAGCCCCAAGAACTTGTTCTATTCCTCTACTCACAAACTATCCTAAACCTTCACAAAAACAAGGGTTTTAAAGAAACTCATAACTCCAGATCTCCCCCAATCCTTCCAAAGGTCCAAACACCCCAAAATACCTCTACCCTAACTTCAAAGACACTCACAATCCCATTCCTTTTAGTATTTCTCGGATTCACTACTTGAGTTCCTTACTTCCATGGTGGAAACACCCCTGAGCAACATTAGAACTTCACACCCCACTAAGTTTATTCATTCTCTCAGCCTCCAAAGTATTCATACACCAAAATAATCATGGTACAGGCCAATCCACTGAGCCACAGGGTCAGAACAGTAGGTGGATTGGCTAATGTGTCATGGTGTTGCCCTCAAAACCCCTAACACAGAAAATAGAGCAGTAACCAAGTTTGTTGATCCCACACACACTAACGGTGGATTTAAACCTTCAGAAAAGATGCAAAGAGAGTAAACACATATGCAATCAAGTATCCAAAGTCTCAAGTCATGATAGACTTGTATGGGCCTATGCAAGGCAAAGAAAATTTAGGAAAACAAAGAAAACCAATGATCAATGTTTTCAAAAGTATATTTTCTTATTAGAAACTAAACAAAATCAACCCTCAACTCGGGGTATTACAAAAATATATCTGGATATCACATTCCAACTACCCCTTGAGCTGATCAACCACCATAACCACCCTTTTTTAGACTTCTAAGATGGCAATTTCCCAATTTTGCTCTTAATTACCATTCATTCACAACTTGATTTTGTAAATACCACCTAACTGACCTATTAAGCCTTTTAAATACAATTACAAGGTATTTCCATAGCATATAGAGATATAGAGAGCAAATACAATAAATATTTTAACTAATGAATTGTAAATAATGGATTTTTATAGTTTATATTCATGTCGTTGATTACATTGCATTGCACATCTTTCAAAGTCAAAGCATTACTTCACTTTGCATAACTAATAAGTAGATGCTGATAGATGCCGAAAATTTAATTACAATATAGTTTGAACAAAGTCAACCTAAGCAGTTATGCAATTTCTTCACATTGCATAACTAATAACTAGGAGTAGCTGCCAAGTGCATTTTCCTATCATGGCATTCTATGAGACCAAATTTCTTTGAGATATTTTTTCAAATAGTTCCCTGCCTTGTTTATGTTACCACATTTTTCATACATGTCTACCAAAGCATCTTCTCAAATAGTTCACTGCCTTGTTGCTATGGCTAAAAGCCTAAAACAAGTGATTTTGAACAAGCTATGGATGCTTTGAAAAAATATATCAAAAGCATAATAGTAAGCAATAGCATAGACAAGGCAGTGAACTGTTTGAAAAAATGCATCAAAAAAATTTCTTTGAAATGATAAATTTAGTTGTGCTTTCACTCTTCTTTAACATTGTATATCTGCTCCTTTTAATAACAAGAGAAAAAAAATGTAAAAAATTGTATAACAAGAGATAAAAACTATCTTTTTGAAATCGAAAGGCATTTCCATAGCATAGAGATATAGAGAGCAAATAAAATAAAGAGTTTAACTAATGAAATGTAGAAAATAGATTTTTGTAGTTTATATTCATGGATTGCACATCTTTCAAACTCAAAGCATCACTTCAGATTGCATAACGAATAACTAGATGCTAATAGATGACAAAATTTCAATTACAATATAGCTTTTTACAAAGTCAACCTAAGCAATTATGCAATTACTTCACATTGCATAACTAATAACTAGGAGCAGCTACCAATTGCTTTAGCTTGTCATGGCATTCCATGAAACCACATTTCTTTGAGGCATTTTTTCAAATAGTTCATTCCCTTGTCTATGCTACGACATTTTTCATATATGTCTACCAAAGCATTTTATCAAATAGTTCATTGCCTTCTTGCTATGGCTCAAAGCCTAAAACAAATGCTTTCAAACAAGCTATGGATGCTTGGAAAAAATCTATGAAAGCATAATAGTAAGCAATAGCATAGACAAGCCATTGAAATTTTTGAAAAAATGCCTCAAAGAAAAGTGGTCTCATGGTGATGGAATGCCATGAGAAGCCATAGACAAGGCAGTGAATTGTTTGAAAAGATTCCTCAAAGAAATGTGGTCTCATGGTGATGGAATGCCATGATGAATGCCTATGGTGATGGACTATCATGGCATTCCATCACCATGAGAACACATTTCTTTGATGCATCTTTTCAATCAATTCGTTGTCTTGTCTATGGTATGACATTTTTCATACATATCTACCAGAGCATTTCACCAAACAGTTCACTGCCTTATTGCTATAGCTAAAAGTCTAAAAAGAGGTGCTTTCAAACAAGCAATGGATGCTTGGAAAAAATCTTTCAAAGCAAAATAGTAAGCAATAGCATAGACAAGGCAATTAATTGTTTGAAAAAATGCCTCAAAGAAATGTGGTTTCATGGTGATGGAAGGCCATGACAAGCCATAGACAAGGCAGTGAACTGTTTGAAAAAATGCCTCAAATAAATGTGGTCTCATGGTGATGGAATGCAATGACAATAATCACCATGAGACTACATTTCTTTCAGGCATTTTTTTAAACAATTCACTGCCTTGTCTATGCTACCACATTTTTCATACATGTCTACCAAAGCATCTTCTCAAATAGTTCACTGCCTTGCTGCTCTGGCTAAAAGCCTAAAACCAGTGATTTTGAACAAGCTATGGATGCTTCGAAAAAATATATCAAAAGCATAATAGTAAGCAATAGCATAGATAAGGCAGTGAACTGCTTGAAAAAATGCATCAAAAAAATTGCTTTGAAATGATAAATTTAGTTGTGCTTTCACTCTTCTTTAACATTGTGTATCTACTCCTTTTTATAACAAGAGATTAAAAAACGTAAAAAAATTGTATAACAAGAGATAAAAACTATCTTTTTTGAAATCGAAAGGCATTCCCATAGCATAGAGATATAGAGAGCAAGTAAAATAGAGTTTAACTAATGAAATGTAGAAAATAGATTTTTATAGTTTATATTCATGCATTGCACATCTTTCAAACTCAAAGCATCACTTCAGATTGGATAACGAATAACTAGATGCTGATAGATGACAAATTTTCAATTACAATATAGCTTTTTACAAAGTCAACCTAAGCAGTTATGCAATTACTTCACATTGCATAACTAATAACTAGGAGCAGCTACCAATTGCTTTAGCTTCTCATGGCATTCCATGCGACCACATTTCTTTGAGGCATTTTTTCAAATAGTTCATTCCCTTGTCTATGCTATGACATTTTTCATATATGTCTACCAAAGCATTTTATCAAATAGTTCGTTGCCTTCTTGCTATGGCTAAAAGCCTAAAACAGATGCTTTTGAACAAGCTATGGATGCTTGGAAAAAATCTATGAAAGCATAATAGTAAGCAATAGCATAGACAAGCCATTGAACTTTTTGAAAAAATGCCTCAAAGAAAAGTGGTCTCATGGTGATGCAATGCCATGACAAACCATAGACAAGGCAGTGAATCATTTGAAAATATGCCTCAAAGAAATGTGGTCTCATGGTGATGGAATGCCATGATGAATGCCTATGGTGATGGACTATCATGGCATTCCATCACCATGAGAACACATTTCTTTGAGGCATCTTTTCAAACAGTTTGTTGCCTTGTCTATGGTATGACATTTTTCATACATATCTACCAGAGCATTTCATTAAACAGTTCACTGCCTTGCTCTATGGCTAAAAGCGTAAAACAGGTGCTTTCGAACAAGCTATGGATGCTTGGAAAAAATCTTTCTAAAGTATAATAGTAAGCAATAGCATAGACAAGGCAGTGAATTGTTTGAAAAAATGCCTCAAAGAAAATGTGGTTTCATGGTGATGGAAGGCCATGACAAGCCATAGACAAGGTGAACTATTTGAAAAAATACCTCAAATAAATGTGGTCTCATGGTGATGGAATGCAATGACAATAATCACCATGAGACAACATTTCTTTCAGGCATTTTTTCAAACAATTCACTGCCTTGTCTATGCTACCACATTTGTCATACATGTCTACCAAAGCATTTTGTCAAATAGTTCACTGCCTTGCTGCTATGGCTAAAATCCTAAAACAAGTGCTTTCGAACAAGAAATGGATGCTTGGAAAAAATCTATTGAAGCATAATAGTAAGCAATAACATAGACAAGGTAGTGAACTGCTTGAAAAAATGCCTCGAAGAAATGTGGTCTCATGGTGATGGAATGCCATGACAAATGCCTATGGCTATGGATTGTCATGGAATTCCATCACCATGAGAGGGCATTTCTTTGAGGCATTTTTTCAAACAGTTCATTGCCTTGTCTATGCTACAACATTTTTCATACATGTCTACCAAAGCATTTTATCAAATAATTCACTACCTTGCTGCTATAGCTAAAAGCCTAAAACACGCGCTTTCGAACAAGCTATGGATGCTTGGAAAAATTCTATCAAAGCATAATAGTAAGCAACAAGCTATGGTCTCATTGTTTTTTTTCACATGAAAATCAACACGATTTTATTCGCATTTTTTTGCAGGTTTTAAAAGCACTTTTTGTCAATTTTTTAGTTTTTGCCAATCAGACGAGAAGTTTCTAAGCGTCACGGTGTCCGAGTAATAGCATGCTGAGGTTCGCAACCATTTTGCACTTTGGACCCTTAAAGGATCGATTTGATTGAACGTAGCTTAGAGCGATTCCACATGTTTGGGTGTGAAAGAGGACCATGCGTAGCATAAACGTACCCACTCGGATGTGTTGGAACAGTTCATTTGGTCACATGAGCTGCAGAATGAAAGTTGCACCACTTTGCAACTTTCAACTACTTGCATTTGATAACTTTTTCTCCGAGTGAAAATTCACCACCACAGGAAAATGCCTTCGAGATAGAAAAACTGAGAGAGGTTACTATAGAGGTCCCAACATGATCCCATAGGATCAAACGAGAAGTTTCTAAGCATCACGGTGTTCGAGTAATAGCATGCTGAATTTCGCAGCCATTTTGCACTTTGGACCCTTAAGGGATCGATCCAATTGAATGTAACTCAGAGCGATTCTTTGTGTTTGGGTGTGAAAGAGGACCATTCCTAGCGTAAACGTACCCACCCGGACGTGTTGGAACAGTTCATTTGGTCACACAAGCTATAGAACAAAAGTTGCACCACTTTGCAACTTTCAACTACTTGCATTTGATAACTTTTTCCCCGAGTGAAAATTCGCTAGCACAGGAAAATGCCTCCGAGATAGAAAAGATCGAGAGAGTTTATTGTAGATGGGCTCAACTTAATCCCATAAGATTAGACAAGAAGTTTCTAAGCATCACGGTATCCGAGTAATAGCATGCTGAATTTTGCAGCCATTTTGCACTTTGGACCCTTAAGGGATCGATCTGGTTGAACGTAGCTCAGAGCGATTCCGCATGTTTGGGTGTGAAAGAGGACCATGCCTAGTGTAAACCTACCCACTCAGATGCATTGGAACAATTCATTTGGTCACACGAGCCGCAAAATGAAAGTTGCACCACTTTGCAACTTTCAACTACTTGCATTTGACAACTTTTTCCTCGAGTGAAAATTCGCCACCATAGGAAAATGCCTCCGAGATAGCAATAACCAAGTGAGGTTATTGTAGATGGGCCCAACATGATCCCATAGGATTAGATGATAAGTTTCTAAGCATCACGGTGTCTGAGTAATAGCATGCTGAATTTCGCAGCCATTTTGCACTTTGGACCCTTAAGGGATCGATCCAATTAAAACGTAGCTCGGAGCGATTCCGCGTGTTTGGGTGCGAAAGAGGACCATTCCTAGCATAAATTTACCCACTTGGATGCATTGGAATAGTTCATTTGGTCACATGAGCTGCAAAATGAAAGTTGCACCACTTTGCAACTTTCAACTATTTGCATTCGACAACTTTTTCCTCGAGTGAAAATTCGCCAGCACAGGAAAATGCCTCCGAGATAGAAAAAAATGACAGAGTTTATTGTAGAGGAACCCAACATGATCCCATAGGATCAGAGGATAAGTTTCTAAGCATCATGATGTTTGAGTAATAGCATGTTGAAGTTTGTAGCCATTTTGCACTTTGGACCCTTAAGGGATCGATCCGGTTGAACGTAGCTCGATGCGATTCCGCGTGTTTGGGTGCAAAAGAGGACCATGCCTGGCATAAATGTACTCACCCAAACATGTTGGAACAATACGTTTGGTCACACGAGCTGGAGAACGAAAGTTGCACCACTTTACAACTTTCAACTACTTGCATTTGACAACTTTTTTCCCGAGTGAAAATTCGCCAGCATAGGAAAATTCCTTCGAGATAGCAAAAACCGAGTGAGGTTATTGTAGATGGGCCCAACATGATCCCATAGGATTAGATGAGAAGTTTCTTTAGCATCATGGTGTCCGAGTAGTAGCGTGTTAAATTTCACAGCCATTTTGCACTTTGGACCCTTAAGGGATCGATCCGGTTGAACGTAGCTCAGAGCGATTCCACGTGTTTGGGTGCAAAAGAGAACCATGCCTAGCGTAAACGCACCCACCCGGATGCGTTGGAACAGTTCGTTTGGTCACACGAGCTGCAGAACGAAAGTTGCACCACTGAGCGAGGTTATTGTAGATGGGTCCAACATGATCCCATAGGATTAGACAAGAAGTTTCTAAGCATCATGGTGTCCGAGTAATAGCATGCTGAATTTCGCAGCCATTTTATACTTTGGACCCTTAAGGGATTGATCCAGTTGAACGTAACTCAGAGCGATTCCATGTGTTTGGGTGTGAAAGAGGACCATGCCTAGCGTAAACGTACTCACATGAACACATTGGAATAGCTCATTTGGTCACACGAGCTGCAGAACGAAAGTTGCACCACTTTGCAACTTTCAACTACTTGCATTTGACAACTTTTTCCCCGAGTGAAAATTCGCCAGCACAAGAAAATGCCTCCGAAATAGCAGTAACTGAGCAAGGTTATTGTAGATGGGCCCAATGTGATCCCATAGGATTAGACGATAAGTTTCTAAGCGACATGGTGTTCAAGTAATAGCATGCTGAATTTCACAACCATTTTGCACTTTGGACCCTTAAGGGATCAATCCAGTTGAACGTAGCTCAAAGTGATTCTGCGTGTTTGGGTGCGAAAGAGGACCATGCCTAGCGTAAACGTACCCACCCAGACACGTTGGAATAGTTTTTTTGGTCACACGAGCTGCAGAACGAAAGTTGCACCACTTTGCAACTTTCAACTACTTGCATTTAACAACTTTTTCCCCGAGTGAAAATTCACCACCACAGGAAAATTCCTATGAGATAGCAATAACCGAGCGAGGTTATTGTAGATGGGCCCAATGTGATCCCATAGGATTAGACGAGAAGTTTCTAAGCATCACGATGTCCGAGTAATAGCATGCTGAATTTCGTAGCCATTTTGCACTTTGGACCCTTAAGGGATCGATTCGGTTGAACGTAGCTTAGAGCGATTCTACGTGTTTGGGTGCAAAAAAGGACCATTCCTAGAGTAAAAGTACCCACTCAGATGCATTGGAACAGTTTTTTTGGTCACACGAGCTATAGAACGAAAGTTGCACCACTTTGCAACTTTCAACTACTTGCATTTGACAACTCTTTCCCTGAGTGAAAATTCGCTAGCACAGGAAAATGCCTCTGAGATAGCAATAACCGAGAGAGGTTATTTTAAAGGGGTCCAACGTGATCTCGTAGGTTTAGATAGACATTTCATAATCACCACGGTTTATGAGTAATACCCTGTCAAATATTGTTTCCCTTTTGCACTCTGCACCCTTAAGGGATCGAGTCGGTTGAACCAAAGTAGTTGTTTTATTGAATGTCATACCCTAAGGTATGTTAGAGATGACCTAGGTTGCATCGATTTCTATGAGGCATACGCTTCCCCTATCTTTTCAACCCTAAGCAATATGATTTTAGGGGTACTCTCGATGTTAGGAGTAACATATAATGAACCATACCCAAGGCCTTGATATTTTTGTCATTTCTCTAGAAAAATGGGTTATCTTATTCCTTGTTGATGTAGACCAAGGCTACCATGTCATGTGAATCCCCCATGTTCTTAATGACTTGGAAACCCTTACCACATTGATCTATTGGTAGGGTTGCTTTCTCTTTCTCATATTGGTACAACAATTTGGAGATGTCTTCCTCTATAACCTCTTTGTTTAGCTCTCCCAACTTGGAGAAAACCATGGGTTCAAATTTGATGATAGAAGAGGCTTTTTTATGTGTTATGGTTTTCCATATGTCTTAGGAGAAGATGGGAGTTGTCTTACATGAAAATACCCTTTAATACCATAGTCTCTACAACCCTTGTCTTGTCTCGTATTTGGACCTTGATATTTGGAAAGGATTTATGTGAGGTGGATGATGAGGCTAAAGTGGATGGATCAATATAGGATGATGAATGTGAGGCAATATCATTGTTAGGCACTTGGAGTAGTTTTTGATATTTTTCTTCAAAGTTATGATAATAATGGAAAGGCCAAGGGTGAAGGGCACACAATCAACTGAGAGGGGGGATGAATTGGTAGATCAAAACAATTACAATTGTTAGTCTATGTTCAATCCTTTAGGGTCAAAACAACCTTTTCTTTTAAAATTTGTAAGAGGTTAGTCTCTAATGCCTTGAATAAGTCAAATTCACATGCACGAGTAGGTTGTTTTGTTATGATTGAATTTAATAAAGATTGAGTTGAGACGTTAGGGTTTTGTTACCTTTTAGGTCTCTTCTACCAGTTTTTCGAGCTTTCATGGCAGTCAGATGTGCTACAAGCTTTCAAATGGAAGACTACAAAGAAGTTAATGTCAGTTATCACACTTCTACATTTAATTTCCATCATCAAAAGGGGTATTGCAATGTCCACACTCATTGATTTCCAGTTTAAATGCCTTAGAAATATTGTTGTAGGGAAGTTTCATGTGGAAATGCATATATGATGAGTAAAGGAAGTATGGGAAAGCTTATGCAGCCTTGGAGATCATCATTTTCAGTACATGCAAGGACATGCACGTAGAGGTTATTTTTACAGGTTTGGTGTTTTTTTTATTGTAAGAACCCTTATATCTTTTATAAGGAGATACCACATCCACCATGCTTATGTTGCTAATAGTATTGCTTTCCAAATATTTTAAAGAGGGCATGTATACATTGAAAGAGAAAATCAAAAACAAAGATAAAAGGATACCATACAAAGCTTAGAGTTGATAAAATTTCAAATGCCTTGTTTTCTTTCACTGATTTGGGAATGTCAGGTAAGAAAGTTGAGGCTTTCAACTTTAAGAATTTTAGGTCACTATGAACAATTTTGTGTCCCAAAACTTGAGATTGCAAAAATACCAGACAAGTAAGGAAGATTGAAGGAGTTAAAAACAGTGATGAGGTTTTTAATGCTTATAGCAATATTATCTAGCAAACCCTTATTTCCTTTATTACAATAGAGCAACATGTAACAAGCTCATTCAAGCATTTATTCTCAATAAAGGCTGGAGAAAGAGTGCTAAGGCTGGTGTAAACATAGAGCTAGAACTTGCATGAAAGGTTGTTGCAAATGACTTAGCAGAGGTAGGTTTAGTTTTTGGGGAGCTTAACAATCAACCATTATTCTAGATAAAAGACATCATGATCCAAAAAATGGATTGTCTAGGAAAACGTTTCCACTAAAAATTATTGCACAAAGTTGAGGACCGTGATGATAGTAAAATAGAATAAAGTATGATAGTGTCTCAGAAATGATGAGGTAAGCACAAAGCATGAAACCTTCAAGAGGAGAATCTTGAGCAAGTTAGAAGGAAAAAGATATAGTTACTAGAGGACAAAATGAAGAGTTCTAAAAGTGGTTTCAATGACCCTGTATATGTAGAAGCATATGTTATAGTTCATCAGTATGGTTTTTCCATGGATATTATAGTAATCAATTGCATAGAAGAGAATACTTCATAAAGCCTCAATTTGTGAGGTGTCTCCTAGAAATGAGGGCAGTCATAGATAAAATAAATTATTCATGAGTAATCAACCTTCAATGGACTATACAAGGATGAGGTAAAGAATAATAGGGCAAGCCTTTTCAACAGGTTGCTAATGCAACAACTGGTGTAGTTGGAGATGGTACAACAAGTGCAACTATATTCACTCAGGCAATATGCATAGAGGGTTGTGTAGACACATAAAAATGACCTAGGCCCGCAAGCTCTTCTTCTAACCCTAATTAGGACATTTTAATTATGTTTCTGACTCACTTTCAACTATTAATTAAATAATTCATATCTTTTCATTCTTCATGATTATTAAATAAATAAATTTTAATTATTTATTTAATGCATCACTAATTATCTAATGTCTTCCTAGCATTAAATAAATTTCTTAATTTATTTAATTATCTTTGTCCACTATGTCTTCTTGATTATTAAATAAATAATTTTATTTATTTATTTTATATGTCACTAATTCTTAAAAAGTCCTCTTATAATTAAATAAATTCTTTAATTTATTTAATTATTGCCACCTTCACACACCCCTCATTTTAAATAAAATCATTTATTTAAAATAGTCCCAACACCTAAATTAAATAATTTTATTATTTAATTCCCCCTCTTTTATTGTGCTCATTTTAAATAAATATTATTTATTAAAAATAAGCCCCACTTTATAAATTCCCTCTTTTAGTAAATAATTTAATTTAAATTATTTATTGTCACATGACCCCGCCCCTTTTTGAATTAAAACAATTTTTAATTCAAAAAGTCAACATTCCCCCTTGATTTAAATAATTTTAAATAATTATTTAATTCTCCAATGACTCCGTTTTCCGTGCCCAAAATCTTTTGTCACATGCATTGTCAGCCCTTGATTTGATTTTCTAAAAATCAATCTTGTCTATTCATTTCAAATTTGACCTAATGTTGCCCTAACCCTAATTGTGGGTTGTCATATTGAATCTTGTCCACAGATTCTAGGGCACTTGTCAATCTTTAATCTCATCCGTCCATACAAAATTGCATTTTCTATAAAATGTCAATTTTGTCTTCATTTTAGCTCTCTCTCTCTCTCTCTCTCCATCTCTTATTTCCTTTTCATCTAACATTGTCTTTTGCAGATTTTTACATTGCATGTAGATTTATATTCTCTTGCATCTTAGATAAAATCCTTCAACACTTGCTAGGTCATGTCATAAATTTAGTTTGCTCACACAAAGGCTGAGGGCATCCATCATATTGTAGCAAGCAGAGGAGTTTCAATAGAAGTGAGCCATGAAGGAGAGAAATGGGTGAGACTGTTCTAGTCTCATTCCTTTTCTCATTGTTCCTCCTTTGCATTCCATTGATTGATTGATATTATTATTGCATGCATGTTCTAACCTAGTTTTGTCATGCAGGATTATATAGATCATTACATTGGTGAACCCGACGTTCCTTTTAACACATTTTTTGCAGGTTATAGTACAGATTTTTCATCATTTTTTTTGTAGGTTAATGTACAGATTTTTTGGATTTTTTTTGCAGGTGTACGAAATGATGCATATGACAGTTTCTGCGACGCAAGTGACATTCTAAGCCGCATATACCTTCTCAAGTGCCGCATCTGCCTCTCCAATCGACGCATTCACAGAGTCGAGTCACATTTCACAACTCGAAAGCTGCATCCATTCCTGTCATCCGCAGTTAGTTTTCCGAAAGTCGCATTTGCCAAGCCGCATATGACGAGCCATATTTTCTGAGCCGCATCTGCCAAAGTGCGCCACATTTGACTGGTAAAATTTCAATTTTTTTAGAATTGTAATCTGGATCCGACGCGACCGGGGGCAGTCTTTATTTTTGATGGGATTAAAATGAACCAACCCGAGGGTAGACATTTCATTTAAAATTTATCAATCCTAGGATAGGAAATTTAATTGGAAATTTATCAATCCTAGGATAGTCACCACATTTTACTTTTGTTTGGTTAAAATGAACCCCATGAATGTTGTGAAGCAATATCTTCACTTAGAATAATTTTTTTTTCATTTGGGTTTAAAACTGAACAAATTTGTCTATTGTGCTTGATTGGGTAATAGGTATATGCTCTCCCCTTTACTGGGTGATCAAAAAACCAAACTTACCCATTTTTCTTTATGCATTTTACTGTTTTTATTAACACCTTTAGAAGGCCTGCCATAGTGAGAAAAAGTACTCACCTTACGGGAACGATCTAAGTGGGAACAACCAAAGCCAGGTTTTCCAACCCACTATAACCAAACGTGAATTTTGGGGAAACCCATATTCAACGGCAGTAGGCAAGATAACCATCCCCAAAGTCTTTGTTTTAAAGATTGGGAGGTCTCCTGAGGGAGTTTGTCTATTGCCACACTGAACAGAAACCTTGAATAAGAACCATAGTGTAGAAGCCAACCGTGTTAGTAACCAGGCATTGTTTCAATCACAGTGAAAGGGGAGGGAAGAATCTCCCCCCAAGACACTCACCATATAATCACCATAGACTTTTTTCTCAGGGGATTCGGTATCCACTTCCGTCACCTTGAGTATGCACTTGGAAAAGACAAAAACATGGGGGCCCTCTAGGGGGTGACATGGCTATGTGAGTTGACGCGATTCTAAGATGTGGGCTGTGATTGTGATGATGACCTTTTGACTTTTAAGAGTGAGTTTGTTTGAAGTAATTTAGTTTCTATGCGTTTGCCAACTATTTTCAAACAAACTTCAACAAACTAAAACATTAGAAAATCTAGATCAAAAACTTGTCAAAATGGCCAAATAGTCTTTTGTTTTCCATAATTTAATTCATAAGACGTAATTGCTCTGTCGAACCGCAATAGTCATAATTTGAGCCGCAATCGCTCTCCTGAGTCGCATCTGCTAATTCCTAAGCCGCATTTGTCTTGATAAACCGCATTTGAACAACACAGAGCCGCATATGCTATTTTGAGTCGCATTTGAACCTTCCTGAACTGCATTCGCTATGCTAAACCGCAATCGCCATCTGTTGGGCTGCAACTGACTATCATTCAAAGCATTCACTTGACCAAAGGCCGGATCTGCAATCTGGACTGCAACTGATTATGCATGAGCCGCAAATGCTCTATTGATCCGCTTTTGACATCTTAAACGCCGCATATGCCAGTCTAAAAACTTGATAAAATACTATGACACAGCTGCAAGAATTGCAACGCATATGCAAGAATTGCAATGCATTTGCATACTGAAATGCATTTGCATACTGAAACACATTTGCATACTGAAACGCATATGCAAGAACTGCAATGCATTTGCATACTGAAACGCATTTTCCATAGTGAACCACATTTGAGACCTGAAGAGACGCATTTGCTTGTCATCTGAAAAAAACATTTTATTGTCAAAAAAATCGAGGCCAATCATTTTGCAGCTAAACTTTCCTGGCATCGTTTTTCCAGTAGCCACTGTCCAGAACCAGAAGAACAACTTGTCCGAGTCATCAATCCTTGCATCTCTAGTTCGCATTTAGCTTGCAATCCGTCATTCTCATCAACATAGGAAAAGTCTTAAGGCCTCAAAATTTTACACTTTGGGATAGGAAAACTTTCCTTTCTTTGTTAAACCTTTGTCTCAAAAAGTAAATTGTCATTGGACCAAGTCAAACAAATTAGTCCTTAGTCATTGTCCTTTGGTGAGCTACTTCCAACTCATAAGTCTAGTGTGGAAATCTCACTTTGTCATTTTATCATCTTGTCCTTCAAACCAGTCCTTTGACAATCCAAATTGAGACATTGGCCAAACTTTGAATGCTTAAGTGAACCTTTCCTAAAAATCATTTGACATAAGGCATCCCCTTTTATCACTTTGCATTGTCACTTTGCATAGTCTTAGTCTCATTCCATCCACCATCATGTCTTCAAGTCACTATGACATGCTTGCTAGTCAAACTGAATGCCAATTCATTAGTAATGGTCAAGCACAACTTGCTAGGGAATTCAAAACACAATACCTCCAATCCAAGTCCAAATTTATAACCCTCAGCCCTCCATCCATCTATCCATCTTTCCAACAATTCATGAGTCCTAGTCCTCTTTCCATCTACTATCAAGGGTCCCCTAAGACCATCCATGGCACTAAGTCACAACAAACTTCCATTGGTCATACCCACCCTAACTTTGACAAGGGAAATCAACCATCCATCAATCCAAACCAACTATCCACGTCATATCATATTCCTTCATTTGCATCATATGCTAATCCTTCATGCACATCATATCCTAATCCTCCATCCACGTCATATTCTAATCCTCCATCCATGTCATATCCTTGTCATGCATCCATGTCCTATTCTAATCCTTCATCTCATCCTAGTCCTTCATCCACTAACCCTTTCCAAACCTCCATGTCATATCCTAGTCCATTACACACCAATCCATTCCAAGACACTCCATGTTTTCATGAAAAAATATCTAGTCATGGTCTCCAAAGTCCCATCTTCTTACCTATACTTGAGGATAAATGTCAACAGGCAAGTCCAAAGCATGACATCATAACATCACCGTCTTGTCCAGATCAAATTAGTCTATTGGACCCCATCTTTACATCCATTCAAGAAGTCCTCCTAGACAATCATAGCATACCAAAGAAACATATCCTTGGTCAAGAGTCCATCCAAAACCATGTCATTCAAGACAAACCTATCCTTGGTCAAGACCCTATTTTCGATCATGTCATTCCAATTGAGCCCATCTTTGATCAAGACATTATCTTTGATAAAGAAGTCTAAAATGATCCACTCCTTGAACTTTATGCTCTTCATGATGAAACATTTGAAGATGACCCTCTCCAAGTTTCCAAGATTGACACTACCAACAATGAGACACTTGCCTCCATGCGACACATAAATGATCTACCTCTAGAACAAGAGTCTCCTAGCATGGACATATTTGCAAATGATCAAGCTATAACTGAATTAAGTGGGCTCTATGACAATGACCATGAAGACGGTTTTGAAATAGAATTGGAAGCGCCAATAGAATCATTAGAATCCGATATGTCAGAAAATCAAACTGAAGATGTCAGTCAAAAATCTGTACAACATGTCAATGAAGCTACAACATCCTATCAATTAGGATCATCTATCTTTTTCAGAGCAGGGTTTCTTACAGATGAAAAGATTTTGAGCATTAATTTCCACAATAAGGATGGGTTGGCATCTTGTTTCCAAAATAACAAGTACCCCATCGCAAACAAAATTTGTCAAAACATGCATTATCAGGGAAAAGGATTAGGCCTACACGAGCAAGGAATCTTGGAACCTGTACAAGTTCAGGCACATTACAGACATCAAGGTCTTGGCTATTCATCAGTCAAAAAATCAAACGATGTTAGTGGTCCCTCCTCGATATTGGGGGAAACTTTATCAGGTACAAACATCAAAATGGGTGTCATGAGTAGTCCTTGTCATAAGATTGTTGCTAACATCCCTTCCCTCCACACCATAAACCGTCACTTCAACATCAATAAGCCTTCCATTTGGAACCAACAAAAACAAAAGTATTACAAATCCAAAGTTCAAAATCACATTTCAAAGGCCATGGAATCAGACAAAAAGTCAAGTGGACAAATCAAGCTAAAATGGATCCCAAAACAAAATGGATCAAGTCAAGAATCAGGCAAAGAAAAGATGCCAAATTCAAAATTCAATCAAAATGTGGAGCCACAAGACAAGAGGACTCCCACATATAATACATGTCCAACTCCATCAAAATGGCCATGAAAAAAGACATAAAAATGTTGGTTCCAAACACTATCCTAATCTGACACCCAAAGTTTGGAAAATAAAAACCAATACATCCAAACATCCAACTAACCCGTCCACGTCTACCATCATCCATCATAATCCTACATCTCGCCTAAAGTCCAAACATCCCATGTCACAAATCCATCACATTTTGGCAACAACTCTTTACCACAAGGACTCTCATGACACTTTGACACGATGTGCGTATTTTGATAAGGCCAACTCTAGTATCAACAAGGATCACAATGACATCAATCAGTTGTATGCAAGTGCTATCATCCTGACAAGGCAACTACTTTAGAAAGGTCATTATTGGCATGTCATGGCACCAGTCTCTACATTGGCACCATCAAAGGCTTAAGCACAGTTAGTGGTCATCTAAAGAATCAAGGCTATTCGGCAAAAACATAAAAAATACAAAAAAAATGAAAAAGACAAAAAAAGTAAAGAGAAAAATTTCATCCAATAGTGAAAACCATTCTTATGGCACTTTGGATAAGTACCATGATGAAAACTTGGCAAACAGGCATCATGTGTAAATAGATTGTCTATGTGGACCATTGCACTTGGGGACAAGTTGTCTCATCTCCCATGCCCTTCACATGAGATTTCTTATGACATTTCCATCTATCCATCCAAGCCCTGTCATGTCCATCCATTGTCCCACCTATTTTGATCTTGACAAGACTGAGGTAAAAACACAAATCATGCTTTGGAAATTTTTTTGACATGTCTATCTTCTGGTCATACCTTAGTCATTGAATATCATGTCATTACCTTCATAGCCTCATTTTCGCTATGCAACATCATCCTTGGAGACCATATGATAATTATCCTAGTCCAAGCCATTCATGTATCCTATCTTTTATAGAAGCCATCCATTGTCCTTTTATACCTATCACCCATCTTGGTTTCCCTTGTCAATGGTCTAAAGATCCCTCATCATCCCATCTAATCCTCATGAAGTCATTCCAAATGCAACAATATGGAAAAACTGGCCCATCATCCAAAACATTCCTTGACTTTGTCCCTGGCCCTGCTGTAGACTTTTATCCTCTTGTCATATCATTGTCATCCTCACGTTGTTTCAGGATGTGTCCTTCCCACGTCAAACAACGTTGTCATTGTCATCGTCACCTGTCAATTGGTATTCAGCTTGACTAGCAGCAAAATCATGGTTTTCCTTGGATTCATGTGCATTGACATCATTCACATGCATTTGTCACAATTTTCCTAAAACATCAAAAAGTCATAAAAATTCAGAAAAGTCCTGAAAAAATCTTAAAAATCTTAAAAAGTCCTGAATAAAATCCTAAAAATCGTATAAAGTCCTAAAAAAAGACCTAAAAATTAAAAAATGTCTTGAGAAAATACAAAAGCATCCAAATCAATGTCAAAATCCCAAAAACTAAGTCAAAGTAATATCTTATCAATCCAGTCAATCACGTCAATCAATCTTTTGTCCATGTCCGAACTACGTTGTCTCTGCGCATTTGCTACGTAGGAAAGATTCATCTTTGAATCCCCGAGACATTAGGTCAGTCTTTAGGTTTGTCAAAATAAAATCATGCTTCAAAATTATGTCCTTTGGACAAAGTCTTTTGGTCGTGTCGAACTATGAGGTCTTTGAGTGCACGACGTAGGCAAGGCCATCAATCGATGAGCCCCCGAGGCTGCACTAGGTCAATCCATTAAGGTTCATACACAATGTTTTCACACACATCCAACTACCTTCGAATAACGCAAATCTTCCATCAATCCAGAGCAAGCAATCTATCAATAGTCTGTTTCATCAGCAATCTCGATCAATTCAACATATCAGCAATGGTATGTAATCAAATTCTATCAAGACATTTAAACTTGGCAAAACTTTGGGTTCTTCTTCATATGTCTCCTTTTGAAGAGAAACTCTCATCATTTCTCTATGCTTTTGGATGTGTCCTTCCTAAGCATTTTCCTCATCATCTGGCATTTTGATGGATTCTCCTAACCCTGAGAATTGATCTCCTAGATATCAACATCATTTAGGATGTGTCCTTCTTGAATTTGATATCGCTCAACAGTTGGCAGCCTTGATCTTAAAACACTTGGCACTTGAATTTGGCCTTTTCACCATGTTACTAGTTTTTCAGCGAGATCTTGACAACAGGATTTAGAGAAACAACGACATCTCATGACATTTGTCTTGTCTTTTGACACTCATGTTACTAGTTTCTCAATGATGTCCTGACTACGGGATTTAGAAAAACTGCGACATATCATGAAAATGGCTTTATTTTGTTCTTTTGGCAATCATGTTGCTAGTTTCTCGAGGATGTCCTAGAAACAGGATTTAGAGAAGCATCGATGTTTCATGGCTTTTCCTTGTCTTTTTCTGCTTGTGGTTGGTTATGATAAAAAGACTGGGGCAATTGCGCTCTTAGTATGAGTCATGATCATCCTTGTCTGTGACTGCTTGTCTTATGTGATGGTACAACCTTGCACACCTTGATTTATGTCATATCATGGTGTTTGTTGGCCATTATAATAATCTGCCCAATGATGATTAAAGAGCAATAAATATTAAAGTCCTATGGTAATATGTTGAAGGATTTGGTCTAGGAACTAACATGCATCTCATATAGGCATTGCATCCATATCATCATCCATATCTTTTCTCACTAACACTTTCTTGTCCTGTCGTCTTCTAGTCTTCTCATCAATTTTGAGAGAACACCCATGTTCTTGGAACCCATCCATCCTCTCGAGGGGGCATACCACAACCCTCCTCGTCATTCTTCCTCATCCTATTTTGCACTGGGGCATACTTTTGACTTATTTTCTTTGCCACAATGCGACAGGCTACATTATGACAAAGAGGGGCAGATGTAGACACATAAAAATGACCTAGGCCTGCAAGCTCTTCTTCTAACCCTAATTATGACATTTTAATTATGTTTCTGACTCACTTTCAACTATTAATTAAATAATTCATAATTATTTAATTAATTCATATCTTTTCATTCTTCATGATTATTAAATAAATAAATTTTAATTATTTATTTAATGCATCACTAATTGTCTAATGTCTTCCTATAATTAAATAAATTTCTTAATTTATTTAATTATCTTTGTCCACTATGTCTTCCTATTATTAAATAAATAATTTTATTTATTTATTTTATATGTCACTAATTCTTAAAAAGTCCTCTTATAATTAAATAAATTCTTATATAATTATTGCCACCTTCACACACCCCTCATTTTAAATAAAATCATTTATTTAAAATAGTCCCAGCACCTAAATTAAATAATTTTATTATTTAATTCCCCCTCTTTTATTGTGCTCATTTTAAATAAATATTATTTATTTAAAATAAGCCCCACTTTATAAATTCCCTCTTTTAGTAAATAATTTAATTTAAATTATTTACTGTCACATGACCTCACCCCTTTTTGAATTAAAACAATTTAATTCTCCAACGACTCTGTTTTCCGTGCCCAAAATCTTTTGTCATATGCCTTGTCAGCCCTTGATTTGATTTTCTAAAAATCAATCTTGTCCATTCATTTCAAATTTGACCTAATGTTGCCCTAACCCTAATTGTGGGTTGTCATATTGAATCTTGTCCACAGATTCTAGGGCACTTGTCAATCTTTAATCTCATCCATCCATACAAAATTGCATTTTCTATAAAATGTCAATTTTTCTCTTCATTTTATCTCTCTCTCTCTCTCTCTCTCTCTCTCCTCTCTTCATCTAACATTGTCTTTTGCAGATTTTTACATTGCATGTAGATTTATATTCTCTTGCATCTTAGATAAAATCCTTCAACACTTGCTAGGTCATGTCATAAATTTAGTTTGCTCACACAAAGGCTGAGGGCATCCATCATATTGTAGCAAGTATAGGAGGTTCAATAGAAGTGAGCCATGGAGAAGAGAAATGGGTGAGACTGTTCTAGTCTCATTCCTTTTCTCATTGTTCCTCCTTTGCATTCCATTGATTGATTGATACTATTATTGCATGCATGTTCTAACCCAGTTCTATCATGCAAGATTGTATAGATCATTATAGGTTGTAAATCAATAGTAGTTGGTTCCAAGATGAAGCATATATTTCAAGGAGAATGTACCAAATTGTTATATTTTTATGTTACATCATGCCTGTTAACATGAGTACCATTTACAATCATTCTGGGGTGGTCTCCAAAGAAGCAGATAGTAGCACAACATCATGAGCAAGATAAAAACCTACAAACAATTATTATGATCTTTTGTCAATAGTTCTCATCAGATTTAGTTGTCCCAAAGGAACAAAATACTGCTAAGGGAGTATGCTTTGATAATTTGAACAATAGTGACAATTGTGTCAAAAAGAGAATATAAGGGGAAGGAAAATTTCTAATAGGTAGAGATCAAAAGGGACTATGCCAATAAACTCAAAGGAGTAGATTTGATACTGAAAAGGAGTGAAGTGATGGCATATGACAGTTAATTGGAAAAAGATAGCAGAAACATATCAAATCATCAAGGGATAACATAGATTGAAGAAACCCTAGATATTCAGATAGAGGGACCATTCAGGATTTCAAGGAAGATCACTACTAACAGTTGGTTAGGGTATTTGAAAGTCCATCAGAAGGTTTTGTGAATGAGGTTAGACAGTATTTAGATGAATATAATATTTTATTTTGTGGCTTTTGGGCTAGATAATCTGGTGTTTCTTGCTAGTCTTCTACACTTTCAAGGAATAAAACTAGAGCCAAGGATTAATAAACTGTGGTTATCTTTTAGCAAGGAGGGTGCAATAGTAAATGATGTAGTTTCTATAAGTGGTAATGAAGATGATGCCCTTTTGGATATCCTTTCTTTGAGGTCGGTCACTTCCTTATTATCAGGGTATTGAAAAGATCCAATTTAGGAGAGCTGGAATTGGATAGGAAACAAACAAATGTACAGTCAATTGACAGTGTCAAGGGAAGTGAGGTATGAAGACAGTCATCATTTCATCAAAGGACGATAGATTTAAAGGAAGGTTATTCATTAAGACAAGCATCATGAATGTATGAACACAAGGGAACTGTGAAGGGTCATTATACATGGCAATGTGCAAATGAAAAGGATAGATTAGACATGAGTAGTGATCAGTAGTTAAGTACAGTGAGTGTATGCTTATAAAGTGCTTGAAAATAAAATTCACTCACCACAGTCAATGTCCTATGACTGTCAAGTCTATGTTAGTCAATGTCTCAAGACTCCAAGAGCTATGGTTGTGTATGCAACAATAGGGTATTTGAATCCATGATTAGTTTCCTAAGTGTTTTGGAAAAGTTAGGCCAAAAGTCTAAAAAACTGATTTCCAACTATTGCAAGGGAAACATATGTCAATAGGTGAGTTTTGAGGAATTCAATGAAGACAACTTTAAATGTAAACCATGAAGCATTACAACTAATTTTAAATGTAATATACACATTGAATTGAGGCATATATTAAGGAATATACACATTTGCATGTATTAATTTCTCATGATTTTAATATATCAAAAAATACACTAAGTCAATGACAAATATTACAATAGTGATGGAAGAACATCTTGAAAATCTTCCCATTTTTCAATACTTGTAGCAATACACGCAGGGAAATAATCCTCCCATTTCCAACACAGATCATGAAATATATTGTACTTGAGAAAGGACAAAAGGAGTTGCTGCCCAGTTTCATTTTTCCATTCCACCTCAACTAGCCCAACTATTTGCATTCTAAAATGGTTCAAAACATGTACATCCCTTGCTCCCTACGAAACACATGGGTAGTAGCCTCTCTGTGGTTGTGTAGTATCATAGGAATTTGGTCCACAAAAAAATTGCAAAAACCTCTCAATCTTAGACAGACTCACATAAAAATCATTAAAAGAGCAATAACTAAATAATGTCAGTCATACAGCTAACGAGACCTACTATCACCTTCATGCATGCTAGATAAGGAGGTCGATTGAAGGTCCTACAATGGTGATGTTCCCCTTCGCTACTTTATCATCTCTCGATGACCCTACGTATAAATTTCAAATATATCACTGAGAGGCTCAACATAAAATGTGTAGCATATAAGAATCCGATAAATCTAGGAGATGGAAAAGAAAGAGAAGATTGACAACCAGAAAATGCACCAGCAACTGATGTTTCTCATACCATTGAACACTTGCACCAACAATTGATGTTGTTATTTTCTTATATACTTTGACAAACTTCAGTATTACCTATAGTCACAATCAGAAAAGGATCAATGACAGTCGTAAATGCACATGACATCAAACAGTAATGGTGAAAAAGCCTTATTGCAAGGTGTTGGTCCAAAAGAGTGATCAATAACATGGCTTTACAAATTCAATGTGCATACTTACAAATCAATCCAGGGAACCATCTGGGTCTTCTCTACTCTTTATTGTGTCGAGTATTGCCTTGTGGTCAGACTCACGCACTTTCCACAAGTTCTTGTTCGTTGGTCTACCCTTATATTTGATCAAATGAACATTGGTGATGATGACAAGGTTCGAATAGTGAAGAATTTTCTGATGTGTGTTGAAGTCCTCAAACAACCAAACTACAAAATTCTTAACTAGATACCTTTGAAGCCATGTTCCAGTAACAACCATTGAACCTATAGGATATTCTATGTTTTCTCCGTCTATAACTGGTGACTCCAATTTCTTTTTGGCCTTGATACAATGACAAAGGTAATAATCTGTACCCTCTTCATTTTTTTCATCTACAATCACTGCATAAATGTGCCCTGCATTGATATGTTCATCTTGTTATATTTATTTACTGAGAAAAATAATAAAACTTGTAAGTAAGATATATTACTTGGTTCTAGTAGATCCGATACATGATCAAAGTCAATGGATGATTGCATCTCCGTGATTTGTAGAGCCATCGGGAGCTGATAAGTGTCAAGTGGGGTTAGAATTCTTACAAACCATTCATCAACCCACTCTGTTGACTCGCAATCATTCCATGATTGAAGTGTACATGCATAACAAAAGCATGCCATCTTCCTTGTATGGATAGTCCATGTACTTGCATTGGAGCTTCTAAAAGAGTGTAGCTCGCTCGATCCTGTTAGTATACAACAATCCTCATATTTTGCAATGTTAGTATCATCTACTAAATGAAAAAGCTACGAACTAAAGGATTACCTTCACTACCTGGACCCATTGAACCATTGCACCACTGGACAATTGGTCTTGCATCTGTCAACTTTACACTGTTTGTGTACTTTAACTCTTCTCATGCTAGGGCTCTTTTGATACATGCACCTGCTTCATCATGCTCCCCCTTTCCATGCCCGACCTTTGAGAAGTTCCACATATGCTAAACACCACTAATCCTATGCATCCTGCTCAACCAGTAAAACATTCTGGCGTTCTTGAATTGTGATGTAGAGTTATTTGACCATATGATATGCTGACTAAATGATATGCCCCTACTAGCCAGATCAGCATAGAACATATGAAAGCAACCTTGAACAAACTTTGTAGAATGTGTGTGATCATCACTGATGTAAAAGTGATACTCCCTCAATACTTTCCTATTTTCCTCTGTACTATCATTTGCATGAATGAATTCTATATGCACAAATATAGAAACCTGCACAGAGTTGTAGTACTATGATTGCACCTCATTTTGTGGTTGTAGTGTGTAGTTCTCAGCGAAGTCAACAACTAAAATGATATGATGAAGTGGAGGGTATGTGCAGGATCATCATGGAAAAAATAGGCCCTTAAGTGGCAAAAAATTCAAAAAAATCAAAGTTAGGCAACTTGACGTAAAAAATTGAATAAGTTATCTATATTATTTGAAAAATATGTAAGAAATGAATTTGTAGAAAATTGAATTTAGTTTCTAAACTACTAGGATTATTTATTTATTTTTTAAATCTATTTGGTGAAAATTTAAAATTTCAATGCATTAGTACTTAAATTTCAGGGAAAAAATAAGAAGTAGGTGTCTGTCTGACCACCCTAATCACAATAAAATCATAATATTTTTTATAAGATTTTAGATATAGGTAGAGGACTCATGTCCCGATGTGATGCATATTTTTTTATAAATTTTTTCCAAGTAAATAATTAATTATGAATTTTTTATTACAAATTTTTAAAAATATAAAAAACTCGTATGTCTGACCACCTTGGTCAAAACTTCATGAAATTCAATTTTTTTTTTTAATCCTAGAGTATGTGAAGCATAGAATGTGATGCATGTTTTGGATTCAAAAATAGTGATACTGTTTGAAAGTTATAGATATTTTTCAATCAGCCTATCAATTAGGACTTTATTCGTAATTCAAATATAAAATGAATAATAATTATTTATTAAATTCAAAGTAAAGCATAATTTATATTGGTGGAAATTTGAGAATCTCCTTTAAAAACCCTTTTCGTTTCATCAATTATGGGTAGAAAAAAAGTCGTCAACCACATGCCCATCATATCGCCACTTTTTGGCCCATCATGATCCTGCACATACCTTGGAAATGTGTCCTTGCATAACTTGAACTGTGAGTCCAAGCATTGTGCTCTGTGTGTATGCATTGCATAATCATAGACCACCTGATCACGAAAAATGCCCATAAACTGATACATTGGAATCTTATCATTGACCAATTCACACTTCTTTGCTTCTTTCCCATCTTTTAGACTGTATGCCACTGTCTTATATTTGCCAAATTCCATAATTTTGTCTCCAATTGTGTGTGTACTAGCCATGTGTTGGAAAATTGGCAACTATTGCATGCCACCACAATGATCACATGTGCCATCCAAACATGATTTTTTGTAAAAAATTTGACCATCCTCTCTTTCACATAAAATGGAAAACAAATTTCCTTGACGATTTAGGTGGAGGCATTATGTTACATTCCTGCAAAACATTGTTAGTATGCATATCTACACATATACGTCGATAAACATCATAATGGTTAGAAAACTCAATATGAACCCTACAACAACAAGTAGTGCGTGTGTGATTTATTTTGACATAAAAAGTCTTTAGAATTTCAAAATACCTTTGACATATTTTAATTTCAGGAAACTTCTGTACAAAATCAACAAAAAATTGGGTTTGAGTGGTATCCAAATAATGCATTGGATGTGGCTCACGGTTTTTATTACCAATTCTCCTTATTACAACATCTCTTTTATTAGGAGAGGTCCTTGTGTTATCTTTCCATTAATTCACAATTAAAGATCTCAAGCCTTGAGCAATTCTTGTGTCTTTTCGTGGCACTCTACCTGAAAATTCCCATAACTCATTGCTATTTGGATCCTCCACTCTTTCACGCCTTCCTTTAGCTCTCATTAGAGATGATCTACTTATTTTCAAAGACTTACTTGCCTTTGTAAGGTTTACCTTGTTCCTTGTTTGACTGCTTAATAGTGTTTTTGTCATCACACGTCGTGTGGCACAACTATCCTTCGTGCATGAGGTGGAACCCACGCTCTTGTATGCACTCATCAAGTTCTTTACAATGGAATTTTCACTTGAGTCATTCAAAAATCTTAGCCCAAGAGCCTTCATGGTGGGCCTAAATATGAGTTGCCTCATCATTTCAACAAATAGTTGGCATCTTCCACCCTCACTTAGCTTCGCAAAAAACAAACTCCATATCCTTTCTGCATATCTTTGACATGTACATTTTGGAATCTTATTTGGCATCCATTTCAAAACATTGGAATCAATATCAATAAAAAATGTAGGTTTTCTATGCAAAACTCTAGGAGGAGTTCTCAAATGTAAATTTGTGTCAATATTGGGAAGGCCAACAACATCGGGGATAGATCGTGTACCTTCAATTGGAGGTGCAATTGATGACATACCTTGAGATTGACATGTAAATGATGTTGTACCTCCAACTTGAGATGTCATTTGTGGAGTTCCTTCAAATAGAGATGTGTTTGCTGATGTACTTTTAAAACACAATGTTTTTGATGGTGTGTCTTCAATTGGAGATGTGATTTTCGATGTACCTGGAAAACCATATGTTGTTGTGAATGTGTCTTCAACTGGAGATGTGCATTGAGCTTCACCTATGGTTGATGTGCCCCCAACTTCGATATCAATTCTTGTCCTTCCATAAACTTTCCTCATTTGTGCCCTTTGTTTTTCTAATTTGACATCTCTCTTAGATTGCACGAGAATTTTTGGATGTATGGGCTACAATTTCTTTGCTTCACGAGCTACATTTTTTTATTCTCTTCTCTTTGCATTTTTAACTACACGTTCTTCTAGTGTTAGAGGCTTCAGTTGTTTCCTCGGCATGAACTTGAATGCTACATGTTCACAAACACACATAGAACAAAAGTAAGTAATGCATTTTACAAAAATATTGATATCGTTGATTACATTGCATTAAATATGAAACACACCAAAGCATTTTATGAAAGAAGGCAACGCGTTGTTTGGAATTATCAAACATTTCTATGCTGCACAATATTTTTCATACATGATGGAGTTAGATGTCTGTAGGGTTAGATATTAGAGTATGGATTAGGAGTGTGTTTGAAGAGTTGTCAAAGTACCTAGAGGTTGATGCAGTACATGTAGGGATCCACAATGAACTTGTTCAAAGATTTAGAGGAAGGCTCTTAATAGACTTACACACAACTTGATCACTTAACTTACCAAGAAACACCATTTTTGATGCAGAGAGGGGTGGAAACCATTCAATACAAAAAATCAATGAGAATCAATCAGATTCCAAAGCAAAACCAAATGTTCAACTGAAAATCCCAACTTCTACCAAGCTTTCCCTTGTAGCATAGGTAACCCGGTTCAAGGGCCTTTTCACCAAGATTTTCCAAAACACTTGACAAAATCAGGGATGTTAAAGATACCGATTTGCAAGTTATAAAACATAGGTAAACCCCAACATCAACTCCTTTGGACCAACATTGACTTCCAATAGACCCACCTTCGAAAAGGCTATTCAATTGGCCTAATTTACAAAGAGAGTACCTTTTAAACTCTACATCTTCACTCAAAATCCTCAAACAAAAGTATTTTATCTGTCAAAACCTCCAATTTCCTGATTTTTTTCCAGGTCCAAGACCTCTAGACCCCTAATACACCAAACCCTCAATTTCAAGAAAAATACTTGGGGTTTTAATGAAACTCCTATCTCCTAGACCTGCTAGACCCATACAAAGCACCAAACACACTTACCAGACCCTACACATGGTGAATAATACATTACATGGACAATCCTTCCCACATTTTGTCAAAACACCACTTGAAGCCCTAATTTTCACCATGAAAAGACCCTGCTACAGTCCTAGAACATTATCACAAACACCCAACCTTGACCCCACAACATTATAAATAGGTTAGGCATGTATTTTAAAAGTTATAGGACCCATTCCACAAGTTACAGTAGGCAGAAAAAATGTAATGGGTCGAATTACATAATGAAACCCCTCAATCCAAGAACACTCTGAAAGTAGGTAGCAACAGTAAAAACAATATAACTTTCGCTATACAAAAAGTTAGATCCTCTAAATAGATGAAAATGAAAGCTAATTCATTAATCTACAATATCCAATTGGTTTCATATCATCTTAGAGTTCGTACAGACCATACAACAACAAGAAAAGTGAGAGAAACCAGTAAATTTCTAGAATTAAATAACATTCTTCTTGATAAAAAAGGGGTACAAATCAACCAACAACCTATCCTTCGAGGTATTGAAGGTTATTAACCATATTTTGATTTCATTCCAACTCCCTCGAACTTTGCAACTTTTGCATCTTTTAGCAACTTTTCTGACCACATTTAGCCAAATTGCAAGCTATGACACAACTGAATTCCCTTAGCTCCAAATACATTATAAAATGGTCTAATTGACCTTACTAAACACAATATACTCAACATTAACTAAAATCCTAGCATTTGACCATGCTTGAACTAAAGATGACGTTTTTGACAAAATTGAGCTTACAAGGCGCTCCTGCACCAGAGGCCTGGAACGTTGATTTTGAAGTTGTGTCTTTTGACTAGAATTATTGAACTTGAACTTTATAAAGGTTATGATGAACAATTCACGGATTAGAGTTTCTAGTAATATTGATTTTATTTCATTCTGTTAGGAGTGACTGTTGTATGAATACAATATTTTGAGCAATAGACTTACATATGGTGGGTTTTGTTAAAATCTTCCAGAGGTTTAGAATGGTAGTCTTCTTGAAAAGCATAGCTTGTTATTTATGGATGATCTTTGTTTTGTTTTAGATGTGAATTGGTCAGTTCGACATTGAATTGAGGTTTTTGAGATTGAAGATTGTTTGAAACTAATCTAATTATGATTGTTGAAGGTTTTGTCTCCCTACTCTACATCACAAACCTAGGGTATAAATTGTTGCCACCTAAATTCAAAAACTAGAGACTCTTGTGTTTATTGTTCTCAAAACCAAATTTTTGATTTTCAACAAAGTCATGAAGAATATGGATTCAAAGAAGGGTTTGTGATGCTATATCTTATAATTATTCACTATTTCTTTGGCAATGAGGTAACTTAGAAAGACAATAAGCATTCTCAACTATGTCAACTCACTTGAATTTATTTAAGCACATGTGATGAAGCTGAATTTTTTATGGAGCAAAAAAATTAATGGACACTTGCATTAACGTTGATGAAAGCTATTAGGTTTTCCAAATTAGTTGAAAAAAGAATGAAATATAGTGAATTCCACTAGCCATTCTTGAAATGGACTACTATAAGCAATGCAAATAGAATTCATAAGTAAATTTATGTTAAGTAAATGTCATGTTTTTATTTTTTCTGTTCTTCAAACTCATAAAAATTGAACTTTTAAATGCAAATCTCATATAATTCAATGTTGAATTCTAAGTCCAATTGTTATGATTAATAAACTCATGAAGGAAATTTAGTTTCTATTGTCAAAAACAAACAAATATACTAAATACAAACATTTCAATTCACCAAAATGAATATATTACCTCAGATAATGTAAAATGATGTAGAAACTTCAAAATTTCTTCTTCTACGTTGTCTACCATGTAGATTGGTGGTAAAAAGGTGATGGATCAAGCATAGATTGGTACAATATGAAGTCAATTGCATAAAAAAAGGTGTTTCTGACTCGGATAAAGCGCTGAACTAGAAAAATACAAGAGAATGTGGGCTTGAATCATGGGGTCAAGCCTTATTTTTACCATTTCAAGATAAAACCCATTTGGCGCTTGCCTAATATGTTCCTCTGAAAAGGAGAGACTTGAGAGAGAGGGAGAGATACAAAGTGGGAGAGAGATAGAGGGAGTGAGAGAGAGAGGAAGTGGGAGAGAGAGAGAGGGGGGTGGGAGGGAGAGACTTGAGAGAGAGAGAGGGGAGAGAGAGGGAGAGAAGCTGGGAGGGAGACACCTGAGAGAAGGAGAGGGAGTCAAAGTGGGAGAGAGGGGGTGGGAAAGAGAGACCTAAGAAAGTAGAGTGGGAGGTAAGTGAGGCTTGACAGAGAGGGATTGTGAGATAAGTGAGGCCTAATCCCTCAACCCTTATACCCTATCAACCCTCAACCCTTAACCCTCAACCCTTATACCCTCTTAATCCCTCAACCCTCAACCCTCAACCCTTAAACCCTTAAACCCTAATCCCTCAACCCCCATACCCTCTTAATCCCTCAACCCTCAACCCTTCAACCCTAATCCTCGACCCATACCTCTTAATGCCTCACAACCCTAACCATTAAACCCTAATTCATAACTTCATACTCTTAATCCCTCAACCTTTAAACCTCTAATCCCTCAACTCTATAATTCTCTTATCCATCAACCCTCAACCCTTAATTCCTCAACCCTTAAACCCTAAACACTCAACCCTCAACCTTCAACCCTCAACCCTCAACCCTCAACCCTCAACCTCAACCCTTAAACTATAAACCCTAAACCCTGTACCCTATACCCTTAACCCTTAAACCCTAATCCCTCAACCCCCATACTTTAATCCCTAACCCTCAACCCTCAACCCTTAACCCTTAATCCCTAAACCCTCTACTTGAGAGAGAGAGAGAGGGAGAGGTGGTGGGAGGGACATGATTGAGAGAGAGGGATAGGGAGAGGGAGAGAGAGAGAGATAGGGAGAGGGAGAGAGAGAGGGAGTGAGAGAGGGAGGGAGTCACTGTGAGAGGGAGAGGGTGTAGGAGGGGGAAACTTGACAAAGAGAGAGGGGAAGATGGGGTAGGATGGAGATACTTGAGAGAGAGAAAGAGGGAGATAGGGTGGGAAGGAGAGACATTAGAGAGAGGGAGAGAGAAAAATTGGGAGAGAGATAGAGGGAGTGAGAGAGAGAGGGAGGGAGAGGGAGTGGGAGAGAGAGAGGGAGAGACATAGAGACAAAGAGAGAGAGTGACAGAGAGGGGGTGGGAGGGAGAAACCTAAGAGAGAGGGAGAGGGAGAGAGGTTGGGAGGGAGACACCCGAGAGAGAAGGAGAGGGAGAAAAAGTGGGAGATAGGGGGTGGGAAGGAGATACCTAAGAGAGTAGGAGAGAGAGGGAGTGAGAGATAGAGGGATGGGAGAGATACAAGGAGTGAGAGAGAGACTTGAGAGATGGAGAGGGGGTGGGAGGGAGAGGGAGTACTTGGGATAGAGGGGGTGGGGGGAGATACATGAGATAGAGGGAGAGAGAGAGAGAGGGGGAGGGTTGGAGTGAGTGAGAGAGACAAAGAGAGGCCTGAAAGAGGGAGAGGGGGTAGAAGGGAGAGACTTGAGAGACAAAGAGGGAGGGAGAGTGGGTGGGAGGGAGAGACTTGAGAGAGAGAGAGGGAGAGAGAGTGGGAGAGAGATAGAGGGCATGAGAGAGAGAGAGGGACTTGAGACAGAGGGAGAGGTGGTGGGAGGGAGATACTTGAGAGATATGGAGAGGTAGACAGAGACAAATAGAGGGAGTGGGATAGGGAGGGAGTGGGACATGGAGGGAGTGACTATGAGAGGGATAGGGGTAGGAGGGGGAGACTTGACAAAGAGAGAGATGGAGAGGGGGTAGGACATAGATACTTGAGAGAGAGAGAGGGGGAGAGGGGATGGGAGGGAGAGACCTGAGAGAGAGGGAGAGATATGGAGTGGGAGAGAGTAAGAGAGAGGGAGTAGGAGAGAGATAGAGGGGGGATGGAGATACCCGAGAGAGAGTGAGAGAGAGAGGGAGAGAGATAGAGTGAGTGAGAGAGAGGGAATGGGAGAGAGTTAGAGGGAGTGAGTGAGTGATAGACCTAAGAGAGGGATGGGGGTAGGAGGGAGAGACCTGAGAGAGAGAGACAAAGAGAGAAAGATAACAACCTAAGAGAGGGAGATGGAGTGAGAGAGATAAAAAGACCAAAGAGGGAGAGAGAGAGGGAGAGTGAGAAAGGGGGTTGGAGTGAGATAGATTTATTTAGGTACCTATGTGGGAGGGAAAGAGACCTGACAAAGGGGATTTGATTGAGAGAGTAGTCTAGGTCACGTGCAAGGGAGTGAGACCTGAAAGATAGAGACTTCAGAGGGATAAAGAGTTATCCAGTTATGGTAACGAGTTAGAGAAGGTATGAAAGGTAAAACCTCGACTATCCATCTACGATCATAAATTGTGCACTCTAAGCATTATCAAAGTTGTTCACCAAAGAGGAAAAATTCTAGTTCTGTGCAAAGCAAGCCATTTGGTGCTCACCAAATGGCCTGCTTTGGACATGTTATTTAACATGATTTGCCAAATTTTCTCATATTTTCCTTCATGCTCCCTGACTCATTTGCACGTCTTTCAATGCAAGTTTATAAAAAAACTGTGATAGCATTAACCTCTCTCTTAGTTATCTAAATATATATAAAAAAATCATTTTGATTTAGTTAAGGTTTTGATCCAAGGCTTCTATTGTAAATGCCTCTGTTTTTGGTCAAAAACCAACATGTACTAGTTTTAGGATAATTTTTTACCCGTTCATCGAAGCGTGAAAAAAATTATATTTTTGAAACTAGACTCCATTCTACACATGATGAAAAAAAAAGAATCAATTTTCGATTAGTTTGTAAAAAATTTAAGGAGGAGCACACTCAAATTTCAGCTTTTCAAGATGTGTCCACTTTGAAAATTCATAAAATATTATATATTCATTAAAAAAATTATCTGAAAGAATGAGGATAAACTACATGGTGTTAGCTAATTTCTCACCATTGGGATTTTTGAAATTCTAAAAAAAAATCAATCAAAAAGGGTAGAGCCCTCAGGCACTATGCTATTTTTTTTGATAAAAACAAGACCTGTTTTGGGCCCCCCCTTTTTGAGACCCTTAATCTTCATTAATTTAAAAAAAAAATAGTAGCTTAGAAACTAGAATCGGAGCACTTCAAATTTTGTTCTTGCCGCATCTTGAAATTTTGAGCATAACTATCTTCATTTTCTCGTACAAATCAAATTTTGTTGATTTCAGAAAAAAAGTGGCATCTTAAGAGCCAAAATTGTGTCACAGATTGGTGCACTTACCCTTAACCATCATTTCCTTCACCTTGGATGATTTTATACCTTGATTACTTCGCTACTTTTGCACTTTCTTTCCTTATTATGACCGAATGATTTTATTTCTTTGTGAATAGGGCTTGCACAAACGATCTGTGCGCCATCTGCCTGGTTATGGAATCTTTAGTTTGAGGGATCTATTACAAGATTGATGCCCGAATAATGCTAAGAGAAGGTTCCAAATAAAAGAAATTAAATTAGTAGTTTTAGTCTTGCTTGAGATTTTTCCTTATTTCTTGTAGCATTGTAATATTGGTTCCATTTTTACATAGTCACAAATAATTTTCTCTACCGCTTGGAAAGTCCCCAGTCACTCTCCCATCATCCACAACCTCAATAATGCTTTAGGAATAAGTTAAAATGTACTTGTATTGAAAGCAAAGTATGTTGTTTGATGATAGTCTCCTTCTCAAGATTTGTATGTTCGATAATGATATTGTCTTGAAGCAATCTGGGTTGTTAAGTGGCATCATTAAAAGTCAGGTATTGCATTTTATTATATAGAAAACGTCTACAACATTTTGTTATTGCCTATGATTCTAATGAATGGTTGGCTTGTTCTTATAGGAGTATTATAAATATCGTATGACAGTATAAGTATTTATATATGAGTGTGTAGGTTTGGGAAATACAAGTGTAACCCTCTGAGAGGTTGGTTTGTACTAAAGGATATATGAGATCATAATATTTAAATGACTCTCAAGATTTCTTCAAGAATATAAATGGGTGCTATCCTATAATTCATATCCATAATTTAATGTTCTTGGGATTATTTAGATATTGTATTTATTATATTGGCGAAACATTAAATAGTTAAATGAAAATTATATAATATTATTGAGTACAAGGGAAAAAGGTTTATCTAAAACTTTGAATAAGAGACAAATGAATTCTTATAGGAAACATAATTGTCTAACCCAAAATGCTTAGTGATGTAAGGGTTCAAATAAGTATTGAGTATTTAATTGTCCATATAGATTAAATATTTTGAATTGGATGGATATTATTAAATGAATAATTAAGTATGAAAGATAAATGAAATTTATTTGTATGATATTTATAATTTAATAAAATGAATAGGATTAGTTTTAGTTGAGAAATGAAAAAGAATTAGAATTGAAAGCCATTGTAGTCTTCTATTAATGTTTCATTTAGTAAATTTATTTGAGATTCTTTAATTTTCAAATTGATATGTATCATTGCAGGAGTTGTGAATGCCTTGCATGGCCATGGTTAATTGATTTGATTATTGAATGATTGATTTCTTTCAGAATTATTTTTATGTGCAAATTCATCATGAAATTAGTTATTAAAATAATTGTTGATATAGACAATTATGAGTTACTATGAGTGACCATTAAGTGATATTCTTTAAAATGTTGATTTTATTGTATTCTCCTATAATTGAGTTGTGGATTGGTTGATTTTACTATTATTTATCGTGGTTGTTTGATATTGAGTAAATTTGTGGTTGTTTTGTTTCGATATGGATTTGTATTATGTAAGTAAAATTTTGTGAGTTAGTCTATTGTTTTAAGTGGGAATGTTGGTGTAAAGTTGTTGAGGTTTCTTGGATAGAGGCTTAGGGGGGGTGATTGATTGCTTTGGTTTCATGATTGTTCTTTGAGATGGTTGGTATTCCACTTGAGATGACTTTGTGAGGGTTTAGCCATGCACCACTTGTTCATTTTATGGTTGGTTATTGTGTGTGCAAGATGGCTCATGTCTTGCCTTATGTGAATGTTCATGTGGTTCTGTGGGTTGTGCAAGTTGGATTTTCCTCGTGTGTGTGTTGTGTCTTCTAGTTTATAGTAGGGGGAGTGTCTTTTAATGGGGCCCAAAACCCAAAGTGGGGACCAAGACAACCCATTGAGAGCTGGATTAAACAACTGATAACATGTAATTAATCAATCTTGGGATGGATTCTTCACACATTAATAAGATATTTGTTGTTGTCCCATTCATAGCCTGGAGTGCTAGTATAGATTCATGATGAGTTGGGAAGCCTGCATGGGTATCACTTGGGGCCCGAGGTCTGGAGTTAGTAGAGGGGTCGGACATGCCGAAAAACCCATAATGATACCATGTGATGAATCTCTTTTCCCTACTGCAATCTAACATACCCTTGTCTTGTGTTTTCTCCTTTGTTATTTGCATACCTTTGGAAGTGATGTCATTGCTATGAGTTGTTTGTGGTATTGGTATGATGGAGTCATGCTAGCCCTGTTATGTCATGTTACTGTTTCTTGACTGCTTTGGTGGTGGGACCTTATTGTCATCTCCTAGCATGGGGTTGGACCTTAGGGTTCCACAGGGTTGGGTGGAACGTGCCATGCACTCCATTGGGTTCCTAGTTGATGTTCGTGAGCATGGATGTGGCACATTATGCAGATTTTCCAGATCTTGTACCAGACTTGAGGATGGAATTATGTATTGTAATCATTTTAGTTGTATCTTATCATGTATCTGATGTATCCTTCCCGCTATTATAAGGGAAGTTGGATGTAAACTTGTAAACAGTGTATTGGTCTACCCCATGTATTGTAAGTTTTATTTGTATTCATTGGTTCATATTCTATTATTTTGAATGGTGTTGTATCTATGGATATATATATATATATATATATATATATATATATATATATATA
>CM021100.1:755675365-756076537 GCA_007115665.2 Sequoiadendron giganteum
ACCTAAGAGAGTAGGAGAGAGAGGGAGTGAGAGATAAAGCGATTGGAGAGATACAAGGAGTGAGAGAGAGACTTGAGAGATGGAGAGGGGGTGGGAGGGAGAGGGAGTACTCAGGGGAGAGGGAGTACTTGGGATAGAGGGATTTAAGAGAGATGGAGGGGGTGGGGAGATAGAGGGAGTGAGAGAGAGAAAGGATGTGGAAGAGATATAGAGGGAGTGAGTGAGAGACAAAGAGAGGCCTGAAAGAGGGAGAGGGGGTAGAAGGGAGAGACTTGAGAGACAAAGAGGGAGGGAGAGTGGGTGGGAGGGAGAGACTTGAGAGAGAGAGAGAGGGAGAGAGAGTGGGAGAGAGATAGAGGGCATGAGAGAGAGAGAGGGACTTGAGACAGAGGGAGAGGTGGTGGGAGGGAGATACTTGAGAGATATGGAGAGGTAGACAGAGACAAATAGAGGGAGTGGGATAGGGAGGGAGTGGGACATGGAGGGAGTGACTATGAGAGGGATAGGGGTAGGAGGGGGAGACTTGACAAAGAGAGAGATGGAGAGGGGGTAGGACATAGATACTTGAGAGAGAGAGAGGGGGAGAGGGGATGGGAGGGAGAGACCTGAGAGAGAGGGAGAGATATGGAGTGGGAGAGAGTAAGAGAGAGGGAGTAGGAGAGAGATAGAGGGGGGATGGAGATACCCGAGAGAGAGTGAGAGAGAGAGGGAGAGAGATAGAGTGAGTGAGAGAGAGGGAATGGGAGAGAGTTAGAGGGAGTGAGTGAGTGATAGACCTAAGAGAGGGATGGGGGTAGGAGGGAGAGACCTGAGAGAGAGAGACAAAGAGAGAAAGATAACAACCTAAGAGAGGGAGATGGAGTGAGAGAGATAAAAAGACCAAAGAGGGAGAGAGAGAGGGAGAGTGAGAAAGGGGGTTGGAGTGAGATAGATTTATTTAGGTACCTATGTGGGAGGGAAAGAGACCTGACAAAGGGGATTTGATTGAGAGAGTAGTCTAGGTCACGTGCAAGGGAGTGAGACCTGAAAGATAGAGACTTCAGAGGGATAAAGAGTTATCCAGTTATGGTAACGAGTTAGAGAAGGTATGAAAGGTAAAACCTCGACTATCCATCTACGATCATAAATTGTGCACTCTAAGCATTATCAAAGTTGTTCACCAAAGAGGAAAAATTCTAGTTCTGTGCAAAGCAAGCCATTTGGTGCTCACCAAATGGCCTGCTTTGGACATGTTATTTAACATGATTTGCCAAATTTTCTCATATTTTCCTTCATGCTCCCTGACTCATTTGCACGTCTTTCAATGCAAGTTTATAAAAAAACTGTGATAGCATTAACCTCTCTCTTAGTTATCTAAATATATATAAAAAAATCATTTTGATTTAGTTAAGGTTTTGATCCAAGGCTTCTATTGTAAATGCCTCTGTTTTTGGTCAAAAACCAACATGTACTAGTTTTAGGATAATTTTTTACCCGTTCATCGAAGCGTGAAAAAAATTATATTTTTGAAACTAGACTCCATTCTACACATGATGAAAAAAAAAGAATCAATTTTCGATTAGTTTGTAAAAAATTTAAGGAGGAGCACACTCAAATTTCAGCTTTTCAAGATGTGTCCACTTTGAAAATTCATAAAATATTATATATTCATTAAAAAAATTATCTGAAAGAATGAGGATAAACTACATGGTGTTAGCTAATTTCTCACCATTGGGATTTTTGAAATTCTAAAAAAAAATCAATCAAAAAGGGTAGAGCCCTCAGGCACTATGCTATTTTTTTTGATAAAAACAAGACCTGTTTTGGGCCCCCCCTTTTTGAGACCCTTAATCTTCATTAATTTAAAAAAAAAATAGTAGCTTAGAAACTAGAATCGGAGCACTTCAAATTTTGTTCTTGCCGCATCTTGAAATTTTGAGCATAACTATCTTCATTTTCTCGTACAAATCAAATTTTGTTGATTTCAGAAAAAAAGTGGCATCTTAAGAGCCAAAATTGTGTCACAGATTGGTGCACTTACCCTTAACCATCATTTCCTTCACCTTGGATGATTTTATACCTTGATTACTTCGCTACTTTTGCACTTTCTTTCCTTATTATGACCGAATGATTTTATTTCTTTGTGAATAGGGCTTGCACAAACGATCTGTGCGCCATCTGCCTGGTTATGGAATCTTTAGTTTGAGGGATCTATTACAAGATTGATGCCCGAATAATGCTAAGAGAAGGTTCCAAATAAAAGAAATTAAATTAGTAGTTTTAGTCTTGCTTGAGATTTTTCCTTATTTCTTGTAGCATTGTAATATTGGTTCCATTTTTACATAGTCACAAATAATTTTCTCTACCGCTTGGAAAGTCCCCAGTCACTCTCCCATCATCCACAACCTCAATAATGCTTTAGGAATAAGTTAAAATGTACTTGTATTGAAAGCAAAGTATGTTGTTTGATGATAGTCTCCTTCTCAAGATTTGTATGTTCGATAATGATATTGTCTTGAAGCAATCTGGGTTGTTAAGTGGCATCATTAAAAGTCAGGTATTGCATTTTATTATATAGAAAACGTCTACAACATTTTGTTATTGCCTATGATTCTAATGAATGGTTGGCTTGTTCTTATAGGAGTATTATAAATATCGTATGACAGTATAAGTATTTATATATGAGTGTGTAGGTTTGGGAAATACAAGTGTAACCCTCTGAGAGGTTGGTTTGTACTAAAGGATATATGAGATCATAATATTTAAATGACTCTCAAGATTTCTTCAAGAATATAAATGGGTGCTATCCTATAATTCATATCCATAATTTAATGTTCTTGGGATTATTTAGATATTGTATTTATTATATTGGCGAAACATTAAATAGTTAAATGAAAATTATATAATATTATTGAGTACAAGGGAAAAAGGTTTATCTAAAACTTTGAATAAGAGACAAATGAATTCTTATAGGAAACATAATTGTCTAACCCAAAATGCTTAGTGATGTAAGGGTTCAAATAAGTATTGAGTATTTAATTGTCCATATAGATTAAATATTTTGAATTGGATGGATATTATTAAATGAATAATTAAGTATGAAAGATAAATGAAATTTATTTGTATGATATTTATAATTTAATAAAATGAATAGGATTAGTTTTAGTTGAGAAATGAAAAAGAATTAGAATTGAAAGCCATTGTAGTCTTCTATTAATGTTTCATTTAGTAAATTTATTTGAGATTCTTTAATTTTCAAATTGATATGTATCATTGCAGGAGTTGTGAATGCCTTGCATGGCCATGGTTAATTGATTTGATTATTGAATGATTGATTTCTTTCAGAATTATTTTTATGTGCAAATTCATCATGAAATTAGTTATTAAAATAATTGTTGATATAGACAATTATGAGTTACTATGAGTGACCATTAAGTGATATTCTTTAAAATGTTGATTTTATTGTATTCTCCTATAATTGAGTTGTGGATTGGTTGATTTTACTATTATTTATCGTGGTTGTTTGATATTGAGTAAATTTGTGGTTGTTTTGTTTCGATATGGATTTGTATTATGTAAGTAAAATTTTGTGAGTTAGTCTATTGTTTTAAGTGGGAATGTTGGTGTAAAGTTGTTGAGGTTTCTTGGATAGAGGCTTAGGGGGGGTGATTGATTGCTTTGGTTTCATGATTGTTCTTTGAGATGGTTGGTATTCCACTTGAGATGACTTTGTGAGGGTTTAGCCATGCACCACTTGTTCATTTTATGGTTGGTTATTGTGTGTGCAAGATGGCTCATGTCTTGCCTTATGTGAATGTTCATGTGGTTCTGTGGGTTGTGCAAGTTGGATTTTCCTCGTGTGTGTGTTGTGTCTTCTAGTTTATAGTAGGGGGAGTGTCTTTTAATGGGGCCCAAAACCCAAAGTGGGGACCAAGACAACCCATTGAGAGCTGGATTAAACAACTGATAACATGTAATTAATCAATCTTGGGATGGATTCTTCACACATTAATAAGATATTTGTTGTTGTCCCATTCATAGCCTGGAGTGCTAGTATAGATTCATGATGAGTTGGGAAGCCTGCATGGGTATCACTTGGGGCCCGAGGTCTGGAGTTAGTAGAGGGGTCGGACATGCCGAAAAACCCATAATGATACCATGTGATGAATCTCTTTTCCCTACTGCAATCTAACATACCCTTGTCTTGTGTTTTCTCCTTTGTTATTTGCATACCTTTGGAAGTGATGTCATTGCTATGAGTTGTTTGTGGTATTGGTATGATGGAGTCATGCTAGCCCTGTTATGTCATGTTACTGTTTCTTGACTGCTTTGGTGGTGGGACCTTATTGTCATCTCCTAGCATGGGGTTGGACCTTAGGGTTCCACAGGGTTGGGTGGAACGTGCCATGCACTCCATTGGGTTCCTAGTTGATGTTCGTGAGCATGGATGTGGCACATTATGCAGATTTTCCAGATCTTGTACCAGACTTGAGGATGGAATTATGTATTGTAATCATTTTAGTTGTATCTTATCATGTATCTGATGTATCCTTCCCGCTATTATAAGGGAAGTTGGATGTAAACTTGTAAACAGTGTATTGGTCTACCCCATGTATTGTAAGTTTTATTTGTATTCATTGGTTCATATTCTATTATTTTGAATGGTGTTGTATCTATGGATATATATATATATATATATATATATATATATATATATATATATATATATATATATATATATATATATATATATCTTTTAATGAAGTGGTTGTAGATGCACTCTTGTTATTAGTTATTTTTTGATGTATGTTTAGATTGGATAATTGTTATATTCTTAATGCAGTCATGAGACCCTAAAGGACATAGTTGGTGGATATGTACATGTAGTTTACATTTTATGTAATTGATAGTATTATCTATATGTTGTTTCACTTAAAAAAAAATAGTGTCGTAATTGTTAGATAGATGTGTTGTCCTTCAGGGTTTCATGGCGGGGCGTTACACCTTCAAGGTCAATAGTTCTTGGTTTGGGGACAATTTTATGATTGCATTCTTGTTGTTTATTTGTTGAGGTAATTTTTGTGAGTTTATTGTGAGAGTTTGAAGGCATTGGATTGGAGATAGGATAGATTAGAGAGGATAGCCAAAAAATTTATTCTTCAGAAGCTTTATTACTAGGCATGCTTATTCATTCTATCCATTACTCTTTTCTATGTTGAATCTATGTTTTTGTTGATTGATTGCAAGTGCCTATGCAAGTTATCAAGTTTGGTTACCATAGTTGTTGAATCAAGCTTATAGCTAGATTGGATATAATTTGTTTTGTGGTATCTTATTAGTATGATACATATATAGAGTTATTATGATTGTCATGGTTGTATGATGAAATTATTTTAAACTATCTAGAAGGTATATATATGATACCTAGTTGATTACATGTTACATATATGCTTGCATAGATTATAAAGTTAGTAATGCAAAGGGATTGATACCATGTTAGAAGTATTATATCATCATTGTTAAGGTATGATGATATGCAAACCTATGATTGGTAGTTTATCCATGAGTGGAGACCTATGTTCTCAGTTACTTATATTTCCTCAAAAGTAGGAGAATACTCTATTCCCTATGGTTAGGGTAAATGCTCAAATATAAAAGTTTATATTTAATTTTTCAATGAAAGAGTTAGGTTACATTTAAAATGTCTTTACTATCTTCTGATTGATAAGCTATCTTATACATAAATGACCTAGATTTTATTAATGTGCCTATTCACAATATTCTAGTCTTAAAGATGAGGACTTTACGTCTTGACAACCCAAAGTCGTAATATGAGGGGATTTTAAGGTGCAAAAGCACCAACTCCTCTCAAGTTAATAATGTCCTCCAAAATGGATATCGAATTATTATCCATTTTGAACATGTGATTATATGTTTTGAATATTGAGGGACAAGTTATGTTATGGTTTATGAACATACAAATATAGGAATCTTAAATAAATGATGCAAAGGATAACTTGGAAAGAAGCGTGAGGGAATTGGAGGTAAGTTGAAAGGTTCTTGGTTGAATTTACTAGAGGTTAAAAAGCTTTTTATGTTGAATTACTATTATTTGACAAATACTATGAACATGAGATTTTATATAAAATTTAATGTCAAGGATAACTAGATTGGTTATGGTAACCTAGAAGGATGGAGCCATATTAGATATGACATCAAATATTTTGAACTCAATATGAGGAAGTAGTCTTTAAATCAAGTTAATTTTGAATTTATATGCTTATATTGATAGTACTTTGGATTAACACTAGGTGTCCAATCAGTGACATGGTGCCATTAGTATTATTTAGTCATGGACTAGGAGAGTCTTTACTCCCATGATTAAAGGAAAGAACTTGAATAAGAGGCAATTTCCAGTCCCAAGAATGTTACATATGTGTAACATGACATTAAACAGGTTGGGTTTAATCTATTTGGTCAGTTAGATCAACTAAGTACATGACATCAATTTTTAGAATGAAATCTTGTTATATTATATTAAGGTTGAAAACCTAGTCAAGAGCTATTTATGGTCAAAAGAGTTTCCAAGTCGAGCAAGGGGGTAGGTGAACATACGACACCGCTCGAAGTACTAAGCATTTTTACTTATTATATATGATAAATCTTTGGCCAAAGCAAGTGTAGGTTCCACTACGTACACTTTATCAGTTCACTATGAGCTAGGAATTGCATAGCTAGTAGGAGTGTCATGCATGTTAGGTAGATATCCAGTGTATTGAAGGACTAGTTATGTAGGACACAACACCATGCTTAGGTAGGTGTTATTTATATTAGAGGGTTTCCATACCAAACTCTTTGTTGAAGGGTAGGGCCATCTTACTGGTTAGGAAGATGTGTGGGGGACCACATTAAGTCTATGGTTGGTGAAAAATCACTTGGTTGATGCTCTCCCTCATGCAACTGGTAGCCAAGACTTGTGGGAAACAAAAAAGGATGAAGATATGTGTTCCAGGTGTGGAAAACTTGACCAATGTACTCTTGTACCATTAAGCTCTTGAAATATATGTAAGCTCTTGTAAGCTATGATTTGTAATTATGATCTTGAGTCTATTTGGAAAATGTATATGAAACATGAATTCATTACTTGGGATTATGTAATGTTACTTTATTCATGCAATATGTGAAAATATGAAGTTCACCAATGTCAAATATGAGCAATGTGTTATTGAAAAACAGTTTTAGCTCATAATGTGAAAAGATCAAGTGTTATTAAAATACATGGAAATATGAGCAATGTGTTATTGGAAAAGGAAAATTTTATTTCCATGTATTAGTGAACTTGATCTTTTCACATTTTGAGCTAAAACTTAGGTGAAATCAATAGGGTAAACTGTGGGGTATGTTATAGTGGGGATTAATGATAATAATAATTAGAATATGTGAGGTCATGAGACAAATGTGGGAATGAATACGCCACTTGTAAGCTAATTATTACATTTAGGACACTCTAACCAAAGCAAGCCAAAAAACATAAGGGAAAAATACATGGGTATGCATTTTTTCCCATAAATTTTTTCCTCCACTTTGATGTACATAAAAACTACTAGGAAGATGCATGTCAAAGAAAAAATAACAATCAACATGAAAATTAAATATTTTAGACAATCAAAAGGTGAATAACTTGTATAAAGTAATTGATCATTCTTCAATTATTCTTGTAATGAATGCTCCATAGAAACTTACAAAATAAAGAAAACTTACAATTAGTAACATTTTTTACACATTCTGAGATAAGAATTAATTCCAACTTTCTTGAAAAGGAAATGTCTTAAAAAATCTAGTAAAATTTAAGATGATAATGATGGAAAATTTTGTTCTAGTTGAGAAAAGTGATAAGAATTCTAACTAAGTAGAAATGTAATTTAGGAGACCAATCATAAAAATGAGGTATCAAAGGTCTTTGAATAGATGTAAGAGAGGGGGACCAACCACTACAAGGCCCTAGGTCACAAAAGGCCAAGAAAAGTATGGCTGCCCTAACTTACCTCAGTTTAAAGGAGTGTTAGGATGGACATGATGAGAATGATGAGGATTATAAGGTCCTTCGATCACTTTGCAAACCCGAGAGTTGAAAGGAGACTAGGCGAGTCAGTTTTTAGGGTCAACTCTGTGTCTCAGATACCTCTTTGTCAGAGGATAGAAGTGAGATTTTGGGATGATAGCACGACACACTGACATCTCTCAGGTGCACCGGCGTCCTTACGAATAGAAAAATGAGGAGACAAGGTATAACCTCTAAAGAACTGACTAGCAGCCTAGTTTAAGAGTTTCTAAAGGTGCAGAATAACACTATGAAATGTGAAATATAAAGATGAATGTGATAAAGGAAGTATATTACTGCAAGGGTGACGAAGATGATCTCACACAATAATCCTTTCGCCAGCTTGCTCCAAGATCTCTCCACCTACACACAAAAAAGAGGGAAAATGTTGGGGGGCTATTTAGGGGTCTGCCTCAGTTAGACCCCTGTTTTGGTGTTTTCACCTCCACGGACAACCAAGTTTGCAACAATGTAGAAATAATGTAATAAAGAAGGAAATAGAAGCAAAGTACACCAAAGACAGTACAAAACAGTAATGTGCTAACCCAACCAAACAATAGAGAAGATGAGTGAGGAGCTTACCACCTTCGTCCAAAGCACTCAAGGCTAGTGGAGGAGAAAGATTAGAGGAACTCAAGCCTCTGCTGTAATGGAGTCATCCTACGCTTGCTCTATTGAAGTGATGGAGTGAAGAGATTGTTGATATGGGGTGAGAAATGATGTTGCAATGCTTGTGGATGAATGCTAGAATGTTGAGAGATTGTGTAAAGACGGTCTAGAGATTGTGAAGAGATCAACTAGCTTTCAAATGGATGAATGAGAAGTGAATATGAAGAGGAGAGATGAAGAAACAACCATATTCGAGTCGGCCAACCGAAGGGAGGCGTTACACTTTGACTTCCAATAGAAAGTGTAATGTCTTTGCAAACTCCAGTTGCAGGAGTTTTCCAGGGATGTAAGCACGTCGTGCAGACGTTTGTGCATCGCGTGGGCATCCATGTAAAAAATTCCTCCACTGACACACATAATATGTGCCAAGTGGGTGAAAAGCAGCGGGCTTATATGGAATTAAGCCTCTGAGTTTGGTTTTCTAAAGTGGAGAGGGGTAGAAGGGGAATTTGCATTAGGGGTGCAAATTCGCTCCTATATAATAGATATAAACCATAATTACATCTAAGGATATCATGATAAAAGATCTTCATTTGAATACAATAATGAAGCTTCATCTAGTACCAAAAAATGATCATAGGTATATCACTACCATCAAAATCATGAAAATAGTCAATGATAATATATGACCCCTACAATTGGTTACTTGCATAGGATGTACGAAATTGGAGAAGGGGAGAAAAATATATAAGCATGATTAATCATGTAATAAAATAAAAGATATCATCACATGATTTAAGCATGTAAGCATACAAATTGGACATATTCATCAAGGCGTGTATAAATGGTTGTCCCTATAATAGGAAAATTTCAAGACGAGGATGGTCATAATGATGAGATAAAGATCTTGTAAATATCAATAGGATGTAAAGGTTGTGGACATGACAAGGGTCACAACATGTAAGAATGATGAAGACGAAAAACATAGTATCATAAGTGTGATAAATATTATAAAAATGAAAGCATAAGATGTAAACATGATAAGGTACCTATTTTTATATAGATTGTGTCCATGTTCCTTTTTAGTTCATGGGTGCATTTATTTTAGAGAGGGTACGCTTTTTATAAATTTATAAATTTTAATCTCACAACTTTTATTTAGCTTTAGGATTGGAAACTCAACCTTTAGCATTGGACTTACAAGTATAATGTTATGTTAACGTTAAGATTAAAAAATGACTTTAATAGTATGGTCGATGATCTATTTTTTATAATTTTTGGACTAAATTAAAACCACTATAGATGCCAATGTCTAGTTCTCAAGTATCTAATTTATACTTATTATTGGACATATTTATTTATTTATTAATTATTATTTTTTAAACATTTAAAAGACTCATAAAATTGAAATGATATATATTTATTTTTTAATAAATTTTGATTTTGATTTTTTTAATGTTTGACCAATCTAGACACCAGTCTCTACATGGCGAAAAAAATATGTTATGATTAGTTTAGCTAAAATTATGTTGGTCATACGCGAGGGGTTTTAAAAACATAAATTAGAGCTAGTAAAATATTAATAAAAAATATTTTTTAATTTTAAATAATATCCTAACCAAATTTCACCATCATATGCACCTTTCCAAAAAAGGAATGAAAAAATACTTTCATTTAGGTCAAATTATGTTATTTTTTTACATATGCATGTTTTGGCCCAAAACATATTATTTTTAGAGTCACTTTTGTACACCTTGTACAAAATCAACTTTCATCATTTGGATATTAGAATAAATTTATATATTTGAAAAAAGAAATAAAATATTATATTTCATATTTTTAATCCATGTTAATATTCTATGTGTAAGTGTCTTAAATCTTTACTCTAACTATGACACACTTTGATTTTAAATAAAAATACTTCCACTTTTTGGTCAAAAAGTGGACCGAACTTCTTGCACTTATTATACAGATATATGCAATGTAGATATGATACGGATCATATATGGGCAAGAGCATAATAGTGAGTCAAAATTTTGTGTCAAAATGAAAAATGTGACCAAAAATCACACTTGAAATTTTGTGGGGGTATAATTGAACCTGACACTACATGGTGAGACTAGATTAGATTAAAGGGGTTTTGATCAAATCTCCTTCAATTGAAGGACCTTAAGGGTTATAGTTTAAAATGTGATTGCAAACAATTATTTGGCATTTTCATGTGGAAATTTGACCAAATATCTCTTTGCACATCAAGTTCTTTGCTTCAATTGTAGAAGCCTTTTCAAGTATTCTTCTTTTATTTTCTTGATTTATTGTATTTTTCTCTTCTCATTTTTAATGAATTTTTCAAAAATTTCTATAATTTAAATTAATTTTCTTTATATTTTTGAAAAAATATTATTAGTAACTTTATTTAAATATATATAAATTTTAACTTTTTTAGTTAAAATTAAAAATTAAATAATCATAAATTTTAAAAATAGTGAAAATAATAAAATTACCCTAAAATTTCCCCTTTCGAGAGGTTTTGATGGTTCATTCTTCTTTTACAAACATGTCAAAAGAAAAATGGGAGGATCCAAATTCCTATCTAAAGCTTAACTTCAATTACCCCTTAGGTGTTAGTTTTTTATCTATGTGCCTCAGGTGTTGGTTGATTAATCAAGAATATGAATAGTTCTATAATCTGTGTAGCTTCTAAGACACTAAGGATGGTTCCAACAATAAATAAGCCTCTCATTGACTAAAAATTCCCTCCAATGAATGTCATTATCAGAAGGGAATCAATGCTTATCATAAATGTGATTAACAATTTAAGAATATGACTAATTAAAAGTTGTACAATATTTTGTAGAAATATTAGAATCTATTGGAAAGGCATCCCAACTATGAGATTAGACATTACTTTAGAGAAGCAAGATGAAAAAATAAGATAGCTAATTTTTCTATTGATGGTAATCAAGAGATTGTGATCTCAAAAAACTCTAAAGATTGGCTTCTTGATGAGAAAACTTGTAAAATGCAACATGTAAAATAATAAGTGATGATGTGAGAAGATTCTCACATGACCAAATAAGACCCCACCCATGTAATTATTTCATTGGATATAAGCTAACTTCTCTACATGTGAACCTTTTATTTGTAGGTAACTTAGTGAGATTTCATTCAATGTTAGTTTTAGTCTCCTTCAATGGATTATGATAGGGGTCTATGTAGGATCATGAGGGGTCAAACAATGGCAATGCAACAAAAAAACATAACATGAGGAAGTGAAAATCATGGAATTCACGTCTGATTTTTTGGTTGGGTTGGTAAAAAAGTACATTTGGTAAGGTAAACACCGCTTTTTTAAAAGCAGATATTCGTTAATAATGGATATCTGATATTAACAATAAAAAATGGATATCTATTTTATAAATCAAATATTCGTTCTTAGAAAATTACAATTTCTTTTGAGACTGAGCACATGTATATAATAATATAATATTATATATTATATTAGTATTATAATATATATTATATATATCAATATATTATAAAATATCCCATCTCATATATTATTAATGTTAATATATTATAATATCCATATATATAATATATATTATATTATTAATATATATTAATATTATATCATGTCATATTTTAAAAAATTAAAGTGCTACGAAACGAATATCCATTTCTAAAAAAATGGATATTCATTTTTCAGAGCTACACAATATCCATTTTTAACAAAACAAATATCCATTTTTGACTGTATAAATAAAATTTAGGCAGTATTTAAGTCATTTTTACAATGATTGTGTCCGACAGAGGAATCAAAATGGATATCCGAGATAACAAATATCCATTTTGTGCCCTCCAAAGCTAATTTCCATTGCAACCTTTCAAATTTTATTAGCAAACAATCCAAGAGGTATGTTAAAATGCATTTTTTGGATTATTTTAATTGTTTTATATGTTTTTTTAACAAGAATATTAGTTTTTTTGTAGAGATTTTAGGAATTAATTGAAAATTATGTTAATTTTAAAAATTATAATTATTAACAAGGTTTAAATGGGAAAATTTGATTTAGAAAACCCTCCTCCACCAAACACTCCCTTAATTTAGGATATAATTGAAATAAATATTACTGAATTGAGAAACATTGTTGAGAGATACCGTAACCACTAGCATTTGTGATCAATCGCACCTAATATAGAGGCCATAATTAGTCATGTTAGGGACATCACTAGGCATCATTATTCATTTCGATATTGGAGAGATGCGAAGAGGTTGGAATATGCAAATGGTTTGGGGTATGATGAAATTAAACAATTAGAAATATCTAAAGTTGATTTAGCCCAATATTTTGTGAACCCAAAAATAGGACATGTTGGTTTACACAAACGAAAATTTTCCATAAAATGGTGCACCTATCAGGGCATAACTGCAAACTTTTGGGATCATTGGTGGATGGTGTTTGATAAACCACCCAACAACAATCTTGATGTGCCTCTTTATTTTCTCCACAAATTATATGCGGAATTCATTTTAGGAAGACTTGTCAACTATTTTGATTTTAGTTATTTTGAGGGATTGGGTATGGGAATGCCCCAAGATAGACCTTGGGCAATGCATATCATGCAAGGTCTTTATGTTACCCCTCCTCTTCTTCCTTCCCCACCTCTAGCATCCCATCCAAATCTTGTTGTTGATGTGACCCATCACAGTCTCTTGGTTGTATGATCTTTGACTGGCCATTTGACTACATAATCGTTAGAGTTTTCCCAACTACCTGATGTTGTGACTCCTCATGCTTCAGTTGATGCTAGTGTAGCATCATCATCTAGAGATATTTGTGTTCCTCATCAATGTAGTTCATGAAGCCATATATGTCTAGGTCCTACGGGAGATATGGATGAGCCTCCCCTAGACACATCTGAGTATGTATAGCATGAATTGTCACTTGGAGGATATGAGGCACTAGTGCATACTACAGATGTAGTGCCATCTACCATTGGAGACGAGGAGCAACAAGAGCAATCTTTTGTAAAGGTAAAACTTTTAAATTTATTTCATAGTGCATTTCATTTAAAATTATTATAACAAATAGTACATGTTACTAATGTATATTTAAGTGGGATTGAATAGTTGTTGACTAAGAAAGAGATTAGAGATGCACATCATGACACTCTTTTGGCCATTGAATTTGGCCTACACACATTGGTATAATTTTGTTCATGTAACACTTTTTTATTGTACACATATCATTTAAATCACGAGTAATTAAATACATACTAATTTATATCTTGATCTTATTCTACTTTTGCAGTCTACTTTAGATGTGACTGATGCAACACCTTTTACCATGATGAGTTCTTCTCAATCAATCTCAGTTGCATCACTGATTTGGGTATATGGTTTTTTTATATCTATTAGATATATAAGTTTCTAGATATATATGTAGGTATATGTTAGATAGTTTATTTTTTTTTTCAGCAGTTATATATTAATTTTGTCATTTTTATTTTTCTTCTTATAGAGTATGCCCCCATCCACATTTGTGGATCCAGGACCAAGACAATATGGTAGGACCCCTAAGCATCCTAAGGGACCATCATTTGCTGAGTGTATGTTATCCAAAGAAAAAAAGCTTGAGGTAATGAAGAAATGAATTTGAATTTAATTTATAGTTTAGTATAGTGATTAGATGTTTGAAAGTTATAAAAAATAGTAGATAAGTTTCTATTTAGTAGTCTAAGTTATTTACCATTGAGAGCTAATTAATCTAATTTTTGGTTTGAATTGTTTTGTGTAGGCATCTTCTCATCCATTAGGTAGCGTGAAGAGGCTACATTTTGGTGATCCACCACAAGATTAGAATTTTCTTGACGTGAAATAGTCATTTGACATATACATTATATATATGGGTATGTGCAGGATCATGATAGGCCAAAAAGTGGTGATATGTAAGTGATATGATGGCCCATGTGGCTGACTACATTTTTTTCCCCCAAAAGTGATGAAATGAAAAGGGTTTTTAAAGGATATTCCGAGCTTTCCACCAATATAAATTATGCTTTACTTTGAATTTAATAAATTATTATTATTCATTTTCTATTTGAATTACAACAAAAGTCCTGATTGATAGGTTGATTGAAAAACATCTATAGCTTTCAAACGGTATCACATTTTTTGAATCCAAAATATGTGTCAAATTCTATTCTTTGCATACTATAGGATTAAAAAAATAAAATTTAATTTCATGAAGTTTTGACCAAGTTAAGGTGGTTAAACATACGAGTTTTTATATTTTTTAAAAGTTGTAATAAAAAAATCATAATTAATTATTTACTTGGAAAAAAATTACAAAAAAATATGCATCACATCGGGACATGAGTCCTCTACTTATATATAAAATCTTATAAAAAAAATTATCATTTTATTGTGGTTAGGGTGGTTAGACAGACACCTACTTCTTATTTTTTCCTTGAAATTTAAGTACTACTACATTGAAATTTCAAATTTTCACCAAATAATTTAAAAAAATTAAAAACAAACCTAGTAGTTTAGAAACTACATTCGATTTTCTACAGATTCCATTCTTACATATTTTTGAAATAATATAGATAACTTATTCAAATTTTTACGTCAAGTTGCCTAACTCTGATTTTTTGAATTTTCATCACCACTTAAGGGCTTGTTTTTTCCATGATGATCCTGCACATACCCATATAGACCATGAGATGACATATGCCACATTTTGTAAATATTATTTTGAGTTGGCATATATGCCAAATTTATATATTGACATACACAATTACTTTACACTTTTATATTTAAAAATCGATATTCGACATATTTTGTTCATTGTGTGCATGGTTTCCTATTTTGAAACCTAAAATTTGAATGTATAATCACTTTATAATGGTTGAGATATGATGCATAACATGTTATATAGATATTGATTTCTTGCAATCTTTCACTTTAATAGTTTATGAATTACATATCATTTTCACTCATGTTAAATAGTATTGTTAAATTTGGTTATCTTGGGAAACTTCACCAAATTTGATCCCTTTATCATTAGTCTCTATAGCTGCAACATCCTTTACCCTTTGATTCATTGATCTGTTAACATCCTTAGTCCATATAGTTTCATTTTGGTATTTATCCTTTCAATAAAGTTAGATTTCCCCTTTAGCAATGATGGATATTTTGAAATTAGTGGATCAAAATAAATGACATATGTTGGGTGGGGTGCCTATACCTTTTCCTAGTTTGGGAAAATATTAAAGTTGACGAGGGAACAAATATTCTCTAAGCACACCAAGTTGCTCAAAAAATAGGATGGGATTGGTATGAATGATAATATCCTCTTCTTACAAATTATGAATTATTCTTGATCTATAACCAAGGCACACCAAAGTGCAAGGGATACACAATAATATTATTAAATGTTTTGATAGATTTGATATCTTTTATTATTTTTGAATTTTGTAGTTATTTTGATGCCAAAAATTATGGTACCAACTATGAAAATAAATTATGTACAAGAATGTAATATTCTATTGTTTTCTCTTGATAAAATGAATGCAATTAGGAATACAAATATTTCCTAAATGACCTTCCTTGTAATTTTTTCACTAATACAAGTTCACTAGTTTCCATACTTTTAATAAGACAAGAAAATAAGCTTTCACAAATACAAAAGTGAAAAAGATAGTTTGCAAGGAAACAATAGTAAACTATTCAAAATTTATAATTTCTAGTATGCAAGCTATGTGATGCACAAACTATGGTATGAGTTGATGGAAACAATGAGATCAAGTACTAAATATGATATGATATGCTATGATTGAGACAAATCAAGCTTTAAAACAACTACCACCCAATAGAAATATTAAAACACGAGTTTACAATGATCTACTAACATGAACAACAATCTAAAGCATTCAAGGTAATATATAGACAACGAAGAAAGAGCGTGTTTTAAAAATAAAGTGAGAAACAAGCTAAGAAATGAAACAAAGTGACAAGAAAGCTTGTTTCAAAATAAGATAATATGAATGAGATATTTGTACTACGGGAAGTCAAAATTCATTGAAAATAGACCTAGAAATATGAGACCAATGATTCTAGGAGCTTTGCTAGTAAGAAATAAGGTCAATTTAAGGTTTGTAAGGATACAAAGGGATATTATAGCTAAGTAGCTATCCCAATATTATGCAAATAGCTTGGAAATAATGAGGAATTATAAAAATAAATCCCAAAGGAGAATGTGCATGGTCCCCTATGCAATCAATCTAAATCTTCAATGAAGACACCAAAAAAGAAACCCCCAAAGCTGATCAAAAATTTGCTGCAAAGCTACATAAAAGTATTCAAGACATTAAAAACTCTATCCAAGAAAATGGATGTTTCTATCTTAAGGACTGATGAGGGATCAACTACTTCAAATTTTAAAGTAAAAGATATGAAAAAGAAGTTAGAAGATCATGAAAATGAATAAAATGTTGCTGTTGTCCTAAGGCCTGATGAGAGAGAGCTACAATCTTAAAGACAAGTCCAAAATCTTCACCATTGCTTGACTATTAAGTAGGCACCAACATGAACCAATGTAGGAATTTGTGAGTGATTTTTATGTGAAAATATATACACGTGAGATTCATGAACATACATAAGTAGGTGCATGTCGCATAATATTTGTTAGTTTATATGTCTTGTCATCATAATCATCATTAATTGCATATGTTAGACACACTTGATTGTGATTACACATACATGTGATATTTTTCAACATACACATGACATTCATAATAATCATAACACAACATGCATTCTACCATCAATATAACCAATAATTCTCATATATCATATTTTTCATGTCCTCATGTACAAATACATCTTATACCATTTTTTAAGCATCATAATCATCAATACAACTAATAATGCCATATAATTTTATCGATGTCCACATGTACAAATACATCGATGCATCTTTCTATAAAGCTATCAAAAATACACAACTGATATATGCCCCTGATATCCTCACTCCATAATGCACATCTCAAATCATTGCTACTCTCATAGACACCCGCATTGCAATATTACAAAAACTGTTAAAAAATAGAAAAAACACAGTGTACAAGTAATTGAACAATGAAAGCAACATGAATTTCTCCAATGTTGGATGCATTTCCATTGAACCTCACGTCCTACTCAAAGCTTGCATTGAGTAATTCCTGCATATAAATATTAGAAAGTATGGATTATAAACAACATGAAAAACAAAGTAAACTAGTCATTCTTTGAAATCAAATACAAAATTATAAATCAAGAGATTAAAGTATATGAATAAGATACCTCGTTATGAATTACATTGAATGTGTCCTCAATGTTGAAGCAAAATGTTATAACTTTTATTTTGAATTTCTTCTTGACATAATAGTATTGTCCACCAAAATGACCTACATTTGTTAATAATTGTTAAGAACAATAAACTTGAATCTACTATTGACTCAACAATGGTTAAAATTAAACATGAATATTGGAAAATCCAAAAATTGTAATTTTTTTAGTAATTCTGGAAAAGGGGCAACGTGGACACATTGATGTAGGTAGGTAAATACTAGGGAAGGTCTCTTTTCATTACCCAAGTCACCTGATTATTTGGGGGTGCTCTTTCCGGGGTAGTCTCTTAAGAGCCCTAAAAGCCAAAAAAAATCAAATTTTGACGGAGTCCTTCTAAGAGCTTGTGGCACATAGGAATAATTTTCTTGGACCTACAGGTGGATATCAAATCCTTCAAACCAAATTCTCTCATTTTGGGTCCTCAACACCATTTGTGTGTTCCAGTGTCAAATGCATTCCTGCAAAAAATTATCAATGGAAAGTAGTGAAAATATGGAAAGAAGCACTTTTTTTGTTTTTTGTATCATGGAGTGAAACCAAGTATACCAACATATCAAGTTGGGTAGGTAAATGTAATGAAATAACTTTCAAAATACAAGATAATGATATGAAATATGTTGCAAATTATAATAACTATGAATAGCAAGCCACTTCAAGGGGGAAAAACTCCAAATATCTCCAATGAGAACACAATTCACAATCTGATGATGAAATAAGACTCACAACCTCTTATATATACCTATTTATTCCTAGGATATCACCTAGGCTGACTTAGACAACCCTATATAAGCCCTAGGCCGACCTAACTAATTAAATATTAATATAATAGTGATAACATGACTTAATTAGGAGTTAAGATAGCCACAAGTTGACTATTCATAACCTGATGTACACTAATATTAAGGGAATAGTATGATCCCCTCTTTAAATAATCATTGTCCTCAATGTGAATCAAGTTTGGATTCTTCTGAATAAACTCCTCATCTTCCCATGCAGCATCTTCAAATGCAAAATTCTTCCATTAGATGAGATATTCAATGAGTGTTCTAATCCTTAGCTTCTTTGTGCATGTTTGACGAATGCACTTTGGTTCCAAGATGATTCTTCCTTCTTCATCAAGCTCTTTTAATAATGTTTTAGTAGGGATATTGTGCCCAATACCTTCTTCAAGCAAGAAACATGAAAAAGTGGATGTATCTTTGTTGTAGGTGGCAACTCCAACTTGTAGGTGACACTACCCATCTTTTGCATGATTTGGTACGGGCCATAATATTTTGGAGACAACTTATTATTATTTTCTATTGCTTCAGTGAGATTTTCTTATAAGGTTGCAATCTCAAGAAGACCCAATCCTTGACTTCAAAAATTATTTCACTATGGTGTTGGTCTGCTTGTTGTTTCATTCAATTTTGTGTCATGGCTAAATTATCCTTGAGTCCTGAGAGTACCTATTGTTGATGAAGCAAGTTCTCCTCCACTGCTTGAAATCTTGGTGACACCTTCAATGATGATGTGATGGAATGAGGTTGATATCTGTATAGTGCCATAAATAGAGACATTTTTGATGAACTGTGAAAGGAAGTGTTATAGTGCCATTCTGCTAGTGGTAGCCAATCTACCCATTGAGATTCTTTATCTGATGTAAAACAATGTAGATATCCTTGCAAACACTTATTAACAACCTTAGTTTTCCCATCAGATTGAGGATGGTATGAAGAACTGTGAGCCAATTGAGTACCCAAACATGAGAATGAATCTTTCTAAAAGTGACTAGTGAAGATAGGATCACGATCACTGACAATAACCTTAGGTGTACCATATAGTTTTTCTATGTTCTCCAAAAGATATTTTTCTGCTATACTTGTTGCAAAAGGATGTGATAATGCAATGAAATGTGCATATTTAGTGAGGCGATCTACTATTGCCATGATAACATTATGACCCTTAGATTTTGGAAGTCTTGTGATGAAGTCCATAGATACCTCTTCCCAATGTTGGCTAGGAATGACTAAAGGTTGCAAGATACCTAGTGTCTTAATTTCCTCCCCTTTATTTCTTTGACAAATCAAACATTTGGCCAAAAAAAATTGAACACCACCTTTTAGCCCTTCACAAAAAAAATCTTGCTTGACTCGATGGCATGTCTTCAAAAATATTGAATGACCCCCAACTTGAGACTGATGAATTTCTATGAGAATCTTTTGTTTAAGAGTGGAATCCTTACAAAGATACAATCACTCTTTATACCATAGAGCATCTCCCTTCCAACAAAAAATATCTGAACTACTAGGATCACTCTTTAACTGTTCAATGAGATTACTTGTAGCAACATCATTCTACCACCACTCTGCTTTGGCTTCAACCACCTAATCTTCTTGTAGTATTGAAATGAAACAATAAGGCTTCATCTTTCTCATTCTTCCTAGAAATTGCATCTGCCATGACATTTTCCTTCCCTTTCTTATATACAATCTCAAAGTCATATCCCAACATCTTAGTGACCCATTTGTGTTTCTCTTCATAAGATAATATTTGTTCCAAAAAATATTTTAGGCTATCATGATCTATCTTAAACTTGAAGTGTCTACCCATTAGATAATGCCTCCATTATTTTACTGCATGAAGAATAACTAGAACTTCCTTCTCATAAATAGGTTTGAGCTGATTCTTACCCTTTAATTGACGACTCTCAAAAGTAATTGATCGACCCTCTTACATGAGAAATTCTCCTATCCCATTTCCCGAAGCATCACATTCCAAAATGAATTCCTTTGTGAAGTTAGGAGTGGCAAGCACTGGAGTTGTTCACATAGCCTCCTTCAATCTATCAATTGTTGTATTAGTGGATTCATTCCAATGAAAATAATCATTTTTCAATAAAGCGGTGAGGGGTGCTACTATACAACCATAATTCTTTACAAATATTTTATAATATCCCATCAATCCCAAGAAACCCCTCATTTTCATAATGGTTTTAGGAATAGGCCATTCCATGATAAACTTAATTTTGTTAGGATCCACCTTTACCCCTTCATGTGAAACTATGTGTCCCAAGTAGTCCACCTCCTTGAGACGAAAAGTGCACTTGGATGGATTAACAAAGAGTTGATGATCTTCAAGAACTTGTACTTCTTGATCTACATGCCATAAGTGTTCTTCCCATGTCTTGCTATAAATCAATATATCATCAAAGAACACTAATACAAACTTCCTTAAGAATTTTTAAAAAATAGAATTCATCAAAATTTGAAATGTAGATTATGTATTTGTAAGACCAAATGGCATCATCAAAAACTCATTATGACCCTCATGAGTCCTAAATGGCATCTTACAAATATCTTCTTCCTTAATTTTAATTTGATGATAACCAGATCTAAGATCTAACTTTGTAAAATACATAGCTTCATTCAATTCATATAGCAAATCATCAATGATTGGAATAGGAAACTTATCTTTGATGGTGTACAAGTTGAGCACTCTATAGTCTAGGAATATGTGCGAAGTTTCATCCTTCTTACACACTATCACCATGGGTGAGGAGTAAGCACTTTGGCTATGCCTGATAATTCTTGCCTCTAGCATCTCTTCAACAATATTTTCTATCACTTTTTTGTATATATGGGTACCTATAAGGCCTGATGTTGGGTGGCTTGCTCCCTGGAACTAGTATGGCATGATCATGATCCCTCTTTGGAGGAAGTCCCTTAGGAATATCTCCTAAAACCACTGAGTGACGATCAATTATTTCTTGTAAATCTAGATGGGTGGGAGCCTTAGACTGAGAGACTTCTAATGAACATAATCGGGCCACAAATCTATCAACTCCTTTCTTATTAAAATTTTGCATTTGATGAGAGCTTACCATTTGTGCAGACCTTTCCTTCAATCCTCTTATATCTACTATTTTTCCTTATGATTGAAATTTCATGAATAATTCTTGGAAGTTCATCTTAATTGTTCCCAAAATAGTAAGCCATTGTACTCCCAAAACAATATTTTCTACACCATGGATATCACATACATTGGGCTATCAAGGTGATAATCTCCCATGGATAGTTTAATGCTATGAAAATTCCCTGAACAATTAACAGTACCACCATCTGCAATCAAAATAAAAAACTCTAGAGTTGGATATATAAAACAATTTAGACGAATAGCCAACTTTTTGTTGATGAAATTATGAGTACTATCAAAGTCAATCAACATTGTTACTTTTTGCTTCTTTAAGAAACCCACTACCTCAAGAGTTTGTGGAGCACTAAAACCTGAGAGTGCATGATAAGAAATGATTGGTGGGGAATCATGTGATTTCTCATTTAACTCCCTTTCATCCTCTAATATGGGTTCCTCCTCTTCTTCCTCACTTGTACCTTCAATATAGACTAATTTCTTTTCACTACATTTATGTCCTCAATTATATTTCCTATCATAATTGAAACACAACCCTTTTTCTCTTCAATTTGTTGTGGAGTCAACCTAGTAGGTTGAGGAAGAGATGGTTTTGAATATCCTTTCTCCCTTATCACATTAGCCCCTTGCTTCTTAGGAGTCATGAAATACTTCTCCTCTATTGTACGTGCTAAGATAAAAGACTCATTTATAGAGCTAGGACTAAATTGTAAGGAAGCTAAGGTAGCAGAACAAATTCCTACACTAATCTTGAGAGGAGAATAATGCAAAAATTTTATAGATCTTTAACAGTTATAGAAACTTAAACAAAAATAGACATAACTATCATGCATACCACAACACAATGATTTACATGGGGAAAACCCTTTCAGGAGAAAAATTGACACTCCAAAAGCCGCCCAATATATTATTCAGAAATCACAGAGATTACAATATACTTATAGAGAAATCTTCTCACAAGAGTATCACCACTCAGAGATCCAGAGGCAACATGACCACTATAAAAATCTTATAATACATCACCATACACACTTGTAATACAATTCCCTCATAAAATAGGTTGCCTTCTAGGGAAATTCAAGCTTAATAAATATCAGTCGTCAAATATGAGACATGATGATGAAAGGTCCATGCCCCTTCCCCATCATCATCGGATGAACAGTACCTTATGTATCAACAATACCTTATGTAATTGTAAGGTTGAGACACCTTTTCTCAAAAAATCTCCCACTTGTTGAACACCTTGCAAGGAAAATGGAAGGGTGTCATCATCATCTCTTAATTGCTAGGGGCCAAAAGTCCCATAGTCTCTGAACACCATCTGAACTTCTTTGTGCTCACAGGCTTAGTTAAAGAATCAACAACATTCATTAAATTTATCTTTGATCATATCTCTAACAAAATGATATTGTACATCAATGTACTTGGTCCTGGCATGAAATGTCGAGTTCCTAGCTAGACATATTGCACTATGGCTACTACAATAAAATATCATTGCACCTTGTTTTATTCTAATATCTGAACACAATCTCTTAAGCTAAATGGCTTCTTTAAAAGAATGAGTAGCTATCATATACTCATCTTCAGTAGTGGAAAAAGAAACCACATCCTGTCGTGTACTCATCCAACTAATTGCACCGCCAAATAAAGTAAACACATAAGAACTGATGAATGTTTTTCTATCAACATCACCTACCCAGTCTGAATCTGCATAACCATGAATATCAAGGGAAATATCATCTTCAATCATATTACTATGATAAAATAAGGAATAATCTAAGGTCCACACAAATATCTGAAGACTCTTTTAACTACATCCCAATGAACTCTACCAGGATTAGACATATATCTGGAAAGAACTCCCACTACTTGGGAAATGTATGGTCTAATGTAAATCAAAGCATACATCAAACTTCCAACTGCACTCTGGTAAGGCACTCTACTCATGTCTTCCATCTTTTATGGAGATGTTGAAAATTTTGAAATAGATAACTTTGTTCCAAGTAAAATAGGAACACACAATGTTCTACAAGCCTACATATCAAACCTCTGTAAAATTGTGTTGACATACTTACTTTGGCCAATCCATAGCTTTTTGTTTAGTCTATCTCTTTTGATTTCCATCCCAAGAATGTGTTAAGCTCCACCAAGATCTTTCATTTCAAATTTAGCAGCAAGTTGAGATTTCAGTTCTAAAATCATAACTTTCCCTCTACCAATAAATAACATATCATCAACATATAATGTAATAAATAGGAAACAATCACCACTAGTTTTATAATAAATACAATGATATGATTTAGAATGCTCAAATCCCAAACTCAACACATATGTATCAAATTTTTGGTACCACATCCTAAGACTCTGTTTGAGGCCATACAAAGATTTCTTCAATTTGCAAACCAATTTACTTTTACCTTTCACCACCTAGTGCTATGGTTGTGTCATATGAATATCCTCCTCCAAGTCACCATGAAGGAAAGAAATTTTCACATCCATTTTCTCAACCTCTAAATCATAAGCAATAGCAATAGAAATAAAAAATCTAATGGATGTCATTTTTGCAATAGGAGAAAATATCTCACCATAATCAACACCCTCAACTTGAGAGTAACCTTTTGTAACCGACCTTGATTTTATTTCTCAATACTTCCATCTGAACCAAACTTTTTCTTGAACAACCATCTGCAACCAAGAGGTTTTCATCCTTCAAGAAAATGGTATAAGGTCCCATGTATCATTCTTTTTCAAAGCTGTCATTTCTTCATCCATAGCAATCTTCCAGGATTCAGCACCATTCATACCTAATGCCTCTTCTACTGATATGTCTACTGATATGGGTTCATCCACGTTAGTATTCAAATAAAAAATACACATGTAATCATCAGGTGAATACCTTTCAGGTGGTTGTTTGTGCCTTGTAGACCTACGAACAAGCTGAGTTGGAGGATCTTTCTCCTCTTCTAAAGATTCAAAGCTAGATGAGATCTCCTCAACTTCTTGTATATCCATGGGCCTTGATTCAACTTTCTTAGGCATAGAAGGAAATTGAATCACATATTCCTATTTACTTTGTCCTGGCTGTAATGTAATAGAAGAAGGCTTAGTTTCTCTAAAAATAATACTTCGACTATGTATCACCTTCTGTACAACAGGATCTGAAAGCTTGTATCCTTTGACACCATAACTATATCTAATGAAGATACATTTCATAGCCTTTTTCTCCAAATTTGTTCACTTCTCCTTTGACACATGTGCATATGCCTCACAAACAAAAACTCCAAGATGTCTTAATGAAGGCTTGCGACCTGACCATGCATCTATAGGTGTCTTATCAACAAGAGATAATGTAGAAGACATGTTAATCAGGTAACAAGTAGTGGCAACAACTTAGCCCAAAAACTTTGTTCTAGACCAACACCACTCAACATAATCCTAGCCTTTTCCATCAATGTCTTGTTCATTCTTTTTTCAACTCAATTCTGTTGTGGAGAATATGTAGTTGTATTTTGTCTGTGAATAACAAAATATTTATAGAATCTATCAAAAAAGTTAGAGAAAAATTCACTAAGGAACATCTACAAGACCAAACACATTAGAATGAATAAGATCCAATACACCACAAGATTTATGAGAACTCGAGTAAAATTGAATGCAGTTTTTTTTTCTATAAATTCAATGCTCATAGAAACCAAATTCAAGATTACAATAAAAAAAAACCTCAATGATAGGCGTAGTAGTAAGTTCTATGAAAGGCCTCCTTTTTTTGCCCAAGTCCCTCTGTGATTTTGGAGTGCACTAATCCGAGGTAGTCTTAAAAGTGTCGTACTAGAAAAAAATAAAAAATTGCTAAATTTTTAGTATTTGTGACAAATGCAAAGTGTGGTCATGTTGAGGTAGGCAGGTAAATACTAGGGAAGGTCTCTTTTTTTTTGCCCAAGTCACCTGATCATTCTGGGGTGCTCTTTCCATGGTAGTCTCTAAAGTGCCTTAAGAGCAAAAAATACAAAAATGTTTTTTTTTTAGTTATTTTTATGAATGGACTATGTGGAAATGTCAAGGTCGGTAGGTAAATACTATGGAAGGTTTGAATTCATTTCCAAATTCACTTGATCATTCTGGGGTGCTCTTTCCGAGGTAGTCTCTTAAGAGCCTTAAAAGCCAAAAATTATCAAAATTTGATGAGGTCATTTCGAGAGCTCATGACATGTAGGAATGATTTGTCTAGACCTATAGGTGGATATTGAATACCTTCAAACCAAACTCTCTCGATTTTGGTTAACTCAACACTATTTTTGTGTTCTAGTGTCAAATGCATTCTTGTAAAATTGTTTGTGGAAAGCAATGCAAAAAATGCAAAGAACTATTTTTTTGTTTTGTGCATAATGGAATGAAACCAACTATACCAACACATCAAGATGGTCAGTACAATGCTATGAAAGGACCCCTTTTGTCACCCAAGTCTCCTTGTGATTCCATAGTGCACTAATCCAGGGTACTCCTGAAAGTGTTGTAAGAGAAAAAATACAAAATTATAAAGTTTTCAATATTTTTGAGTAATGGGTAGTGTGGACACATCTAGGTAGGTAGGTAAATACTAGGTAAGGTCTCTTTTCATTACCCAAGTCACTCGATCATTTTGGGGTGCTCTTTCAGTTGGGGTAGACTCTAAAGAGCATTAAGAGGAAAAAATACAAAAAATATTAGTTTTTTAGTAATTTTGATGAATGGAAATCATGGGCACATTAAGGTAGGAAGGAAAATACTAGGGGTCTCTTTTCATTTCCCAAGTCACTCAATCATTTTGGGGTGCTCTTTCTAAGGTACTCTCTAAAGAGCCTTAAGAGCAAAAAATGCAAAAAATGTAAAAATTTTAGTAATTTTGACAAATGGGAAATTTGGACATGTCGAGGTAGGAAGATAAATAATAGGGAAGGTATATTTTCATTTCCAAAGTAACCTGATTATTTTGGGGTGATTTTTTCGGGGTAGTCTCTTAAAAGCCCTAAAAGCCAAAATTTGTCAAACTTTGACAAAGTCATTTTGGGAGCTCGTGGCATGTAGGAATGCTTTGTTTGGAGCTATAGCTAGATATAAAATCCCTTAAAACCAATTTATCTTGGTTTGGGTAAACTCAACACCATTTGTGTGTTCCATTGTCAAATACATTCTTGCAAAAATTGTCAGTGCAAAGCAGTACGAATATAGAAAAAAACATTTTTTATTTATGCATGTTGAACAGTGCGGAAAACTGAGAGGGGTGAATCAGTTATCCTCAAAAAAACTCCTTTCTTTAATTAATCTGGAGAAATCATTGACCATTCATATGTTAATTAAAATAGACATGAACATGCAAGCACCAAACAACACCATGCACAATAAATACCAGAAATTACGTGGAAACCCAAGATGGGAAAAACCATTTCTCAATAATAAAAAACCTATTAAGGTGACATCAGCTAAGATGATTTTTACAAGCGCTCACTGCAGGTAAGGCTCACTATCGGGTGGCTCACTGCTGGTGGGATCACTGCCCAAGATATGAAAACCACTGATTACAAAAGTGGATAAAAATGAACTAATGAAGTTGCATCTATATATGCATGAATTTAGTTCCAGTTAAGAGCACAACATCTGATTGTAGCAGATCTGGTTAAGAATCTTCTACTAACATTCCTTCCACTACTTCAACAAAAAAAATTACTTCTACTTGGCACTTTCCTTCACTTCCTTCTTTGATCCTTGTCGCACAATCCTTCACACCTTTATCACTATTCTCACATTCCACACTTATTGTATTCATATGCTTTTTAGATGTTCCACATACATGCATATATATATATATACACCCAGAGAACAAAATGAGTTGACCTAACAAAACATGTCGGCTTGAGGAACAAATTTGAAGTATTCAATAAGGCTTGACACACTAGCACCGAACCCAAAAGATAGGTCGCACATAAGGGATCTTCTTACCACGTTACTCTAGGACCCATATAGGGGTCATGCATAAGATATAGAATTATTACCAAAAGATAGCTAACATTGAATTCTATGAGATATATTCCAGATTCAATGGGAACACCACAACTAAGACCGAATCTTGATTAACATCAATTGATAGGAACACCACAACCAAGACCAAATCTCAATCAACATCAATTTCAGTACCAACCAGAGAAATGCAGTCAAGCATACCAAAACTTGTGGCAAGCAACATGAATTTTTGGATAGAAAGGATACCCGAAATAAGCTCTAGATACAGTAGCCTATAGCAAAAGATTAGTCTTCAATATTTTGCATTAACTATCTTCCAAAGATATCCCAAAAAAAGAAGTACTACCATTATCCGAATCGAGGATACCAACCATACTACGTAACATTATAGGATAGATCATTTTTGTATATCATCCAGAGCACAACCTTTCAGATCAAGGTTTTGACAACAATAAAAATTAATGCTAAACCATCTCAACAACTTCTCAACAATCTCCCCCTTTCGAATTGATTGAAAAACAATAAAAGTTCAAAAACACAAAACTCCAAAACTCCAAGCACCCCCCCTTAGTTAAGAAATTCAAAACCTCTTCTTGTTTTTATTTTTCTATTCATTTTCTCCCCCTTTTTGCCATCAAAGGTAGAGGGCCAAAATACAATCATTTAGGAACTCAAGTAGAAATAACACTTTTCACATGAAAAATATTCTTGTACCTTTCTCTTACAGTTGGAAGAATTTTCTTCCAAGCTAGCACTGCAAAATATATTCTGGTACACATGCTATCTAGTAGAGTCAACATCGTAAATGAGGATGATCAGTCCAGAGACATGCATTGTCATTCACAATCTTCTACATCAGAAAGTATCCCTGAGAGATAATCCAACCGGACCTCAACAATTTCTTTGACCAACCAAAAATTTCTAACCACATTTTCCCTCTGTCTCTGAATAGACAATAACTTAGCTTGCAACTCTCCAAATCTTATTCTTTGTTTTCCATATTTATTTTTGAATAAATCAAAACTCTTTCCAATTCCATTCATCTCAAATTCAATAGCTTTAATTTTGCTTCCAAAGTTATCAACCACAGTAGGCCACCAAAGACAATACCTATAGATGTCAGCAATTTCCTTGATACATTCTATTGTCTCACCAATGTGTTTGGATAACTTATGTTTGGATTTGACACATATTCTCTCAATCATAGCTTAGAACTTGTGTCCTTCAAGTCCCTCCAACAACGTCCTTTCTTCAACAACTTCTACTAGATCATCTAGTAATGAGTCAGAAACATATGAAACAATAATACGCTTTCTGAGAAAATAATCAACCAAGGCATCATAAATTCTAAGCCTATCCATCGGAGGGAAGGCACACCACATTTCACCAACCTTCTTCATATCACCTTCATTCAACATCAATCGAATTTCATCTAGATTGAAAGAGTCAGATCTAGGCAGAGATTCATCTTCCTTTCCCTTTTCTTCTAAGACATCTGTTGTGTTAAATTTCCTCCTTTTAGGTTCTAGATGGGAACCACCATTGACAGCCTCTAACTCCTTCTTATTAGAGGAGGAACCCTCCTCAAATTGAATGTTGGGCATAGAACTAGACACTATCACACCAGAGCTCAGATTCAACTACAAGGATGAGAAATAAGCTTTGCACTTACTTTATCTTCCAAATATTCCAAATATCTGTAAACTTGCTTTTTGATAGGGATGTTAGACTTCCACTTAACATTCTCCTTTGATGGTAGCAAATTCAAAATGTAGAACACTAAGCACATGAGTAGAGTCCCAAAATGGAAGGGATAACTCTCAACCACAAACATTCTGACATTCTCAATTAGGTTTTGCATTACTAGGCTACATAGATCAAATTTTTTATTTTCTTTCACCATCTTATGTGAAAGAAACATAGCAATAGCAATGTAGAACCTTCACGATTTTGGAAATAGATTTTGTATGAGATACCATAAGTGACATACCTTACTGCAGTATCAACAATGGTATTTATCAGTAGGGCTCAGAGGTCTTTGTCAATACCAATAAGTTCCTCCATGTCTTTGTATTTCACGGTTTTCTTCCCAAGGAGGTCACCAACTCTACACAAAAACTTCAATGGCTTCCTTCTTGACCTGATAGGGTTTGTCCAAAATGATGCTGCCATCCTTGAAACAACTCAACAAGAACAAGATAGATTCTTTATCACCAAACTAGGGGAATTATCCCCACAAATCCATACCTATGACACCCACATTCTACAATTCATTAGCCTTCAACCCTAGCTCTATTTCCTTCATCTTTCATTGATCAAACACATCCAACTCAACTCTCTTCATCTTCAATGGAATACCACCACTAGATTCGCTGCCAATCAACATAGATTCGATCGTCACGCTTAGCTTCTTCAATCTTTTATCGCTCAACGAAAAACTCTTCTTATTCTTTGCAAACTATGGGAAATGATTTGAAACTTCATCTTTTATCCTTAATTTCTCATGATGACTTCACCACCAAAACATGTATCGATGATGCCAAAAATTGTACTTCACTTTTCAATCAGCTGGGTTAACCTTCATTATGCAACATCACTCGGATCCAGCTTATTCATGCCGAAAACAAATCAATCTTTCTTCAAATAGGGGGAACTGACAAGATATGCATTGCAAAACTCCCCCTGAGCCAAGGCGGTTGGCTCAATTTCTAGAAGAGCTAGTATCGAGATCAGGTACCATAGAAGGGCTCTCCACACTTGTTTCCTTCTTCTTCCAAATGGTGACGGTATTCTTTTTATATTAATCTAATTCTACAACCTTGTTTTTGTCTTTACTCCTTTTCAAAGTGACATATCTGCATGTTTTAGCATAATTTCTGAATTCATTGCATTTGTAACATCTTTGTTTTGACCTAACTGGGTGAAAACTGGATATGCACTGATTAGATTTGTGGCCATAACCATGGCATAAGTAGCAATAACCATGAAAGAGATTGTTCATTTCAATCCTTCTAGCTGGATTGGATAATTAACTTCTACAATGACTTTCTTTGTGACCAAACTTGTGACAATTAAAGCATTGAATATTTGGTTTCTTCCCACTTCTACACTCTACAACCTTATGTCCAAAATTTTTGCATAGAAAATAGTGACCATTGAATGATAAGTAACTTTGAGCATTTGGTTACCTCATCGAAGGTCTTTTTATAGATCTTCTAGAGTTTCAAACTTTGCTTGTTACACCGGATCTTGCTTCAGCTTCCACTGCATTTTCTTTACCCTTAGTGTTTAGATTTGAGTTTTCACCTGAGAAGTCAAGTCCTTCCTTATCCTTGTGATCTTTCTGTAGGGACAAAAGTTGATCTAGAATCATGCTACTTTCACACACTCTAGCTTTTGATTTCATCCTCCTTAACTCTTCATCTAACTTATCATTTTCTTCTTCTTTTTGTTTGATGGTATCTTTGAGGTTTTTTTAATCTTCTTCCATTCTTTTGTTTTCTATTTGATGGTATCCTTGAAATTTTCTTCGGTCTTCTTGCATTCATACAATGATAGCTTTAAATTCTCAATACTTTCCTTTGACTCTTTTAATTCCTGACTGACCTCTTTGTGTCTTGCTTTGATTTTTTAGATTTTCTCCCTTAGCTTTGAGATGCAAGCATTTGCCTCGTTGATGTTTTGTTTTAGTTCCTCATTCTCAGATTTTGTACTCTCCATATCACTTAATATTGTCTTTAGTTCTTCCTCCAAGTAATAATCTCCTGCCATTTGGTCAAGCTGCCAAGATCTCCCTCAAGCGGTTAAGCTTTATCTACAAGGGACCAAGCTCTGATACCAATTTTTGAATAGTCTGCATAACTGAGAGGGAGGATGAATCAGTTATCTCAAAATAATTTTCTTTCTTTACTTAATCTAGAGCAATCATTAACCATACATATGTTACTTAAAATAGACATGAACATGCAAGCACCAAACAACACCATGCAAATGAACAATAGAAATTACGTGGAAACACAAGATGGGAAAAACCATGAATAATGCTAATTCTCAATAATAAAACATTGATTAAGGTGATTTTTACAAGGGCTCACTACCAAAATGCTCACTGCAGGTAAGGCTCGCTACCAGTGGACTCACTACCCAAGATACAAAAACCACTGATTACAAAAGTGGACAAATGATGAACTAATGAAGTTGCATCTATATATGCATGAATTCAGTTCTGGTTAAGAGCACAACATCTTATTTTAACATATCTGGTTAAGAATCTTCTGCTAACCTTCCTTCCACTACTTCAAAAAAATAGATTACTTCTACTTGGCACTTGCCTTCACTTACTTTTCTGATCCTTGTCGCACAATCCTTCACACCTTTATCATTGTTCACACATTCCACACTTCTTGTATTAAGATGCCTTTTAGATGTTCCACATACATGTATGTTGGAAACATGCTACACTAAGAGGGGGGGTGAATCAGTGTTGTGCAAAATTAAACTTTTTAACCTTTATCTTCAAAGCATTAACAACATTCAACGATAATTTATAAACATGAAGCAAATGAAAACAACACCATAACACAAGGATTTTTACGTGGAAACCCTATTAGGGAAAAAACTATGGTGGATGGCCAATGCACAAGTTAATCTTATTATACTCAAATGAAGTTTACAATAAGGGAAATGCACTTGCATTCAAGCACACTGCCTAGAGCTCACTGCTCAAGGGGAAGGCTCACTTCCTTACAAATAAAATCATATTAAAACCATCTGAGAGTTTGAACTAAGAAAAGTAACATCTACATATGCTTGATTACAGTTCTGATTAAGCACAATATATAATCTTTTATTCTGCAGACTGGTTCTGCACTTCTACTTTGTTCTACTCACACTCGCAATACAAATTCTCTCTGTGCAAGTGAAACTGCACATTATCGCTCTTTTGTTCTGCTCTAATTTTCAATTCACATCAATACACAACTCATACATCATAAAAAATGATACGGATGATCTAATATATATATCCACAACATAGAATTCAATTACACTTTGTCGACTTCAATAGAACACAAAAATAATTACCATCGTTGGCTAGATCCTTAATTAAATCTTTATGTGCATCCTCCAAAGTTGGTTAAGACATAGAGAGGACCCAAAAAAATATATACAAACACAAAAATACTTAGCCAATTGCTTCTCATATATCTGCGACATGATACATTCATGAAGTCGGATCCAATACAAGAAAAACTAAGAATAAGCCAACCGAATCTTCTAATTTCCACATGAATTGATACGAGCCACTGCACTTCAGTAGTAACATAGATAATATACCAAAAGATATTTCCAGAGATGCACAACATAAAATAATAAAATGAAATCTTCATACAGATCGATGGACACTATGCTATTGGATATGTTCTTCCTTGTCAGTCTTCAATCTGTATGCCGGTGTGATCGAATGATAGTGTGCGTATCTGATCATCGATTAGAGTTTCCATGAATGACAACACCAAGTGATACTGCAGTGTTTCTTGCCAACAATCTCCCCCTTTGGCATTGATGGCAACACTTAGTGAAAAATGAGTAAGTGTCAGATCAATACCAAGATAGACTACACTGCCATCTCCAAAATTCCAAAAAAAAAATAAATTCTCCCCCTGAGATGATTAAGCATTTTTCGCTCCACTTTTCTCCCCTTTTGACATCAATGAAAAAGGCAGGGATCACATACAAAAATGGATCAATCAAAATTGTTGTACAAAAATGCTTCTTTAACTTACATAAGCTGAAAAATGTCTACAAAATCTTTCTTCAGCTGGATCAAATTAGCATCCCAAACTCTTTTGAGACTCTCCATGATTGTTATGTGACCACAGATTAGGTAGGACTATGTCTCTACAGATTCCAAGTTGGCCAGATCACCAACTACCATAGTGTCCTCTCCTTCCTTTAGAGCGTTTGACATTATCTCAATTTTAGGACCAATTATGCCTATGAGTTCACATGCTCTAGCAACAATCTTATCATTCTCATGCTTCAATCCTTTTATATTGTTAAGCACAAACATCACTTCACCTTCTATTTTCCCAATACCACTGGTTAGAGGATCAAATGCTTCAAAAATAGTACTTAATTGTTTTTCCAGATCTTTGATCTTCTTCTCATTAGCTTCAGTAAATTTTGAAAAACACAAACATGATTTGTAGATCTTACCATCTTTTGATAAAGCATTATGTACATTCTTTACACAAGTGGCTAAAACAATTTTATCTTTAGCAATCAATACTTTCAACCCACTAAACCTTTTGACTTCAAATTCTTTTTGTACTTTCACCATAGTAGATTTTTCTAGTGACTCAAAGTGTGTACTAACCGAGTTGATAAGATTTTTTAATTCACTAGAGGAGGAACCTGTCGGATCTTTCACATAGGATGGAATTATCTTCTCCAATACTCTGGATGCAAGATTTAGTAGCTCACTATCTTCAATGTGTGACTTTAGTAGCTCTTCTTTGTCTTGTGCTTGAGCAAACGAAGCTACCTTCATCTTCTCGATTGGACTTAAAGTGGACGGGTCAATGGGACCTTGAATCATTTTTGGATCTAGTTCTTCTTTCTATTCAACCAAAAATTTCTTCACTACCTCAACTGGGATTGGCTTTACATCATCTTTCTTTTCTTCAACTGTTACTTCCATAGTTGTAAGGTTTGGTTTACCTTCAGTGATTTCTATTTCCTCAACTGATACATTTCTAGGTATCTCAACTTCCATAGGGATTTATGTGTTGTCTTCTATAGGAGGAATATGAGAATCCTTAGTTGTACCAAAAATTTCTTCTTCTGCTTCCTTTTCCAGACCTGATGGAGCATCAAAAACATGTGTTTCCTTAGCTACAACATCAATTCTCTCATTTAACAGTATGTCCCTCATAATTTTTTTTGTTTCTTTTGTACCTTCATCGGTTAGACCAATCATTAGCTTGTTAACCCTTGTTTTGCTTTTAAATTTATTTTTAGCCTTGTTCAAGAATGCCTTCATGTCATCCATAGACATCATTCGACACAATTCTACAAGAATCCTTTCTCTCATTTATTCTTCTTCTGTTATGGCATTAAGTCTCCTCATTTCCAGAATGTCATTCAAACTTTTGGGTAGACTTGGCATAATTTCAATAAAAATTTTATTGAAAATATTCATGTGTTTTATTGTTGCTTCTTCAAGAATTCTTTTATCAGAATCATCAAAAGACTCATGCCATTTATAGAGAGGTTTGAGATTACCATCCTTGAATAATTCCTTTTCAACCTCTGCAACTGACATACCTGAACTGTTAGTCTTTGTCTTCTTCTTCGCTTGAACATCTTCACTGGAGGGTTTTCCCTTTGTGACAATTTTTGCCTTAGTGCCTTGATGTTTAATTTCTTTGACATCTTCATTAGACTCAGTTTCCTCATCATTAGAAACTGCCATATACACTCTTTTTCTCTTGTCTTTCTTCCTTTTGCCTTCTTTTCAGAATCCCTTGGCTTCAATTTTTACAAGGATGGACTTTGTTGTAGGAGATGAATGGGGTGCAGAGCTTCTAGTTGTTCTAGTTTGGGTAGATGGTGTTACCAGACCAACTGATTGAGTTTTGGTTGCCTCCTTAACTGCTTTCTTTACTGCTTCTGCTTCTTCCCTTTTCTGTCTAGCTTCTTTTAATAGTTCTGTAGGTATGCCCATACTCTCTGCAATAACTTCTACCTCTTTTTTGACTCTTTTAGTAACCACAGGTTTTCTAAGCCTTTTGTGAACCTGTATGTCCTTCTCGGCATAGGTACAGAGCCTTTCTTCTGTTGGATCCAGAGGTTTACATAGCAAGTGTTGTGCATACATGACCAAAAATTTTCTCTTCAACTTCATACCCCATAGGCATGATCCAGATTGTTCTTGGATCAGCAACTTCCATCATACATTGATCAACATCCACCATGAAGAAAATCAAATCTTTTTACTTCTCTACAATTGAGGTGGGGATCATCTCCCTCGCTTGCAACATAGCCTAAAAACTTTTAAAGTATCCCTAGATAGCCACATTCTTTGTTTTGGTATCTCCAAATTGTATGACAAATCTTTGATCTATGCGGCTACTGGCTTGTCCCTTTGCTAATGAACCTTTCCAACTCTCAGAACTTCACCCATGAAATAACAAAATAAACACAAAAGCAAGTTACCATATTTGAAATAATTTTTCTTATCTTTCTTAATCTTTGCAAGATTTTCCATTAGTTGACTTCTCAGCAGTTCACAGAGATCATAATCTACATTTTCCTTCACCATTTGATAGGTAGCATAAATTGTTGTGTCAGACACAGAGTTGTCTCAGCTAGAATGATAAATCTTGTATCCAATGACCAAAGATGCAAATTTGACATCTATATCGATAATGCTATCAATAGTCATTTCCCTTCTGTCATATGTAGAACCTATAGCATCAATGACCATTTGGTTTTTCACTAAATTCAGAATTGGTAGTCCACCAGAAAATTTTAGACCGGTTACTGCACTGATAGCTTCCTTTATAATTTTGAATGGAATTCTAAGCCACATAAATTCATCATGCACTCGACTCAAAACATAACAAACCAGCTCTGACTCTTCAAACACGAGAAATTTGATAATTTGTATGAACTTCTTTGTTTCTGGGATTTTATGTTCTGGCTTTACATAGTAATCTTCACAAATGATATGATTATTGTACACAATTAGTAGTTGATAACTTCCTAATTCTTCAATATTGGTGTGAATATAAACCCTAATGTCTTATGTGTGTAATACTTCATACGAAACAGATGAAAATGCTCCTAATGGATCAGTCTCAAGAGACTTGTAAGGATTCCATTTGAATTTAGGATGAGGTCTATCCTTGACTTCAACTACCAAAGGAGTATTCATTTTGACCAAATCACAAGTTCGTGAAGTTTTCTGAAAAATACCTTTTTTGCCGGATCAGAATTTGTTTGTTGAATCGATTCCACGCTTGAATCTCGCCTCAATTCGTCAAAGTTCTCCTATGAGCTCTTCAAACTTCTTTTCTTCCAAATGCAAAGTGAAAAGTGAAGAATAGAAATGACTTTCTATCACTTGCATACCTAACCCTTTTGTCGTAATAAATACTTTAACCCTAATATGTATCCAGTTACTCTGTTTATGTGCACTGTGACGAATAAAACTTCTGCGGACCTCCAATATGGCATACCACTTCCTCCAATGAGTTCAACAAAAAAAATTGAGCATCTATGCATCTACTATACACATCCACATCTGGTGTTACTTACCGGTTAGGGGATTTTATGATTTTCTTGATTGCTCCCCCTAGGCCAAAGGGCCTAAAACTAATTCCCAAAGGAATTACCAGAAGCAGGTTCTGATGTAGGCACACTTTCTTCAACAGAGGATTCTTTCTTCATCCATTTCTTCTGCATCTGTTGTCTAGCCACATCTGTAGTGACTTTTCCTTTTCCTTTGATATCCTTATGCATGTTTTTCCTTTGATTTACCAGACCTTTTTTGTTCCAACAGAATGTATCAATGTGTCCAATTTTGTTACAGTTATAGCACACAACATTTATTTTTCCTGGCTAGTTGTTCCACTGATTTCCTCTTGATCTGCACTAATTAGCAGTATGTCCAAATCTATTGCATGTATATCATATGATATTTTTATGAAATTGATTCATCATATTTCTGCATTCATTTGACTTATGACCAACCTTATGACAATTAAAACACTGACCTGAGAATGATGGACCACTTTGATTCATTCTACTTCTACATTGAGTAGCCATGTGTCCAAATTTATTACAACTAAAATAGTATCCATTAAATCTCTGAGCATTAGGTTGCTTTACCAGATACCTTCCAGATTTGTTCATTTGATTTCCTTGTCTGAATCTCTTTTGCTCGGATTTGTAACTTTCTCCTTCTTCATATCCAAGACCTCGCTTATCACCATGTCCTCTGACTGCTAATTAGTTCATCAAGCATGGCAAATCTAGCTTTTAACTTCTCTTTATACTCATTTGCAGTAGCAAGTTCATTTATGAGATTATCCATCTATTTTTCAAGTGCCTCTTCACTATTTTTAGATTGTTCAAATTCATCATCCAATTGACTGCGTAATTCATATTTTTCTTTTAGGGATTGTGCTAGGTTCTCTTCTTTCTTCTTTTTGTCTTCAATCTCCTTGGTCATTGTCATCATGATAGATTCCATCTCATGCTTTAGGACTATATTATCTCTGGTAATCTTTTCAAATTCTTCTATCTTTTCTTTCAGGGCTTGACTGAGTTTTTCTTCTTCAATGCTCTTACTGTCACTCTGCTTGATCTGATCACAGAGTTCCTTTCTCTTCTCTCTAGACTTATCGATTTTATCTTTCAGAGACTCAATGAATTTCTTAGCATCTGAGAGGTTTTCTTGCAATTTATGAACTTCAACCTTTGACTGATCAAGATCATCCAAGGCTACCAAAACTTGTTATTGAAGACTGCTTGAATCCATTAAATCACCTTCCAAGATATCCTCAAGTGATTAGACTTCTTACAGAGGAACTAGCTCTGATACCAATTGTTGGAAACAAGCTACACTAAGAGGGGGGGGGGGCAAATCAGTGTTGTGCAAAATTAAACTTTATTAACCTTTATCTTCAAAGCATTAACAACACAGCATTCAACCATAATGCATAAACATGAAGCAAATGAACACAACACCATAACACAAGGGTTTTTACGTGGAAATTCTATTAGGGGAAAAACCATGGTGGATGGCCAATCCACAAGTTAATCTAAGTATACTCAAATGAAGTTTATAATAAGGGGAATGCACTTGCATTCAGACACACTGCCTAGAGCTCACTGCTCAAGGGGAAGGCTCATTGCCTTACAAAGAAAATCAGATTAAAACCATCTGAGAGTTTGAACTGAGAAAAATAGCATCTACATATGCTTGATTACAGTTTCAGTTAAGCACAATATACAATATTTTGTCTTGCAGACTGATTCTGCACTTTTGCTATGTTCTGCTCACACTCGCAATACAAATTCTCTATGCACAAGTGAAACTGTGCATTATCGCTCTTTTTCTCTACTCTAATTCACAATTCGCATCAATACACAACTCATACATCATAAAAAATGATACAAATGATCATATATACACATCCACAACATAGAATTCAATTACACTTTGCTAGATTCAATAGAACACAAGAATAATTACGACCGTCGGTTAGATCCTTAATTAAATCTTTATGTGCATCCTCCAAATTCGGTTAAGACATAGAGAGGACCCAAACAAAGATGTAAAAACACAAAAATACTTAACCAATTGCTTCTCATACATCTGTGACATGTTACATTCATGAAATTGGCTCCAATACAAGAAAATTTGAGAATAAGCCAACCGGATCTTCTAACTTCCACACGAATTGATACGAGCCACTGCGCTTCAGTAGTAACAAAGATAATATCCCAAAAGACATTTCCAGAGATGCACAACATAAAATAATAACATGAAATATTCATACAGATCGATGAACACTATGCTACTAGATACTCTATTCTTCCTTGTCAGTCTTCAATTTGTCTGCCGATGTTATCGAATGATAGTGTGTGTATCTTATCATCAATTGGAGTTTCCATGAATGACAACACCAAGTGATACTGCATTGTCTCTTGCCAACAATGTATATATATATACACACACCTAGAGAACAAAATCAGTCGGCCTAGAAAAACATGTTAGCTTGAGGAACAACCTTGAAGTATTCAATAAGGCTTGACACACTAGCACCATACCCAAAATATAGGTTGCACATAAGGGATCTTCTTACCACATTACACCGGGACCCATACATGCATCATGCATAATATATAAAATTATTACCAAAAGATAGATAACATTGAATTATATGAGATATAATTCAAATTCGATGGAAATGCCACAACCAAGACCAAATATTGATTAACATCAATTGATAGGAACACCACAACCAAGACCAAATCTTGATCAAAATCAATTTTAGTACCAAGCAGAGAAATGCAGCCAGGAAAACCAAAAATTGTGGCAAGCGACATGAATGTTCAGATAGCAAGGATACTCAGAATAATCTTTAGATACAATAGCCTATAGTAAAAGATTAGTCTTCAATATTCTGCATTAACTGTCTTCCACAGATGTCCCAAACAAAGAAGTACTACCATTATCTAGATCAAGGATACCAACCATACTACACAACATTATAGAATAGATCATTTTTGTATATCATCCAGAGCACCTTCTGAATCAAGGTTTTGACATCAATGACAATAATGCTAAACCATCTCAACAACTTCTCAACAATGCATCATGGAGTGAAACCAAGTATACCAACACATAAAGGTGGGAAGTCCAATGCTATGGAAGGCCTCCTTTTGTGGCCCAATTCCCCTCATGATTCTGAAGTGCACTAATATTGGGTAGACTTGAAAGTGTCATGAGATCAAAAATACAAAATTGTTAAATTTTCAATATTGTGACAAATGGGCAGCGTGGAAAAGTTGAGGTAGGCAAGAAAATACTAGGGAAGGTCTCTTTTTATTGCCGAAGTCACCCAATATTTTGGCGTGCTCTTTTTGGGGAGATAAATATGACAGTCAATACCTAGGCATGCTATCTTTCCAAATAAGCATTCCATAATTATTAGATAGTGAATAAGAGCCTTGGTAAGTGAAAAGCATGAAAGGTATATAAAAAAGGGAAAGAATAGTGCTTAAGTATGAACTAGAGGAAAAAAAATGTGGTTGATGGATTTTGAATGGGGGTATGCACCTACACTTTTCCTCCTACTTTCATTAGGAAAAAGAGATCCCCTAGGGAAAGATTGACTTTCAACCCTTAGGTGAGTCAACTTTGATGGAGATCTTGTTGTTTTCCTTATGACTTACGATGGGGTAAATCAGCCTAAAATGTACTCTTGGGAGATGAATGAAAATACCAAATGAATGCAATGATGCAATGTAACACATAAAACCTCTAAATTAAACCTTAAAATGATAAAATGTAGAAAGTTTTTGCAGATCTGAGAAGGGTGTGATTTTATGCACCTGTCATAAAAAGGTTGTGTTGAGTGTCCTCCTGAGACTCATTCAACCAAGGGTGAATGGGTCTTGCTACAAGAATTGAAAATATTCTTTCACAATCCTCTATTCCTTGGTCTGCACTCTCGATTCCTTTAGGTTTCAGAGTTGAAAATTTATATTTAAATTTAGAAAGTGAGTTTCCATGGCTTGATGACAATATTGACAACTTTGACAACTTTTGAAATTTTGCACTTTAGATATGTCTTCAATTCTTCTTCAACCTAAGATCTACAAAACAAACAAGAGGGAAAAATTAATTATTTTTGGTGAATGGGGGTTTTCTTTAGTCAAACCCCATTTCGGTAATTAAAGCTAGAAATAAAAAAATGAAACATGAAATAAATGATGAATGAACAAGTTCTATGTTGCAACTCACCAAACCCTTGATTTGAGACCCTTGAAGGACTGAAACTTAATTCATATTTCCAAGGCCTAGATCTTGCATGAATGGCTTGATTCATGATGTGATCTTGATTCTTGAAATTTGACTTGAATGCTTGAAACCTACATCATAATGTTAGCTCCAAAAACATGCATGAATGATGATAACTTTGACATGATTCTTGAGATAATGAATGCTGCAAAAAATGCTTGATAAATATACCCTTTAACACCTTTGACAATAATCTTTTCTATACTTTTTGCTCTCATGAATTTATAGGTTACTTCTAGGATTTGAAATAATAAAAAGACCTTGCTTTTATAGGTAATTTTCTAATTTCACAAAAAATTAAACATTACAAGCCGACATTTGAGATTGAATTCGGGATCATAAAAATGACACCAAAAACATACTAAAAATTTGAATTAAGCAACTAAAGGGGACCCATCCTAACCTAAATTATCGAGACCTATTTATTTTGAGGTGTTAAAAATGATAATTGCATTAAATAAATCATGATTCCCCTTTTGGAAATTGCAATTATTTAGGCTTGTAGATGCATAATTTGGCTAATTAGAGGCTTAAATAAGCCCAATTAATTAAGGGACCCAAACATAGTGTGAAAATGTAAAGGAGTACATATTTTGACACTACATTTAGCCCCCACTTTAGTGAGAGGATGAGCCCTACACACAAACTCACACTAAAGTAGAAAAAAAATCTCATCAAGAGAGGTCCAATTGTACAATCATTGGAAAGATAAGACAAAAAAGGTCAAGGAGGGTAATCAAGGCCCCAAGATCTAAGATCTCACAAAAACCAACAAAGGCACAAAGAGACACATACCTTTGTTAAATATGTAGAAAAAAGACAAGATACACAAGCATACAATGTCAAAATTAATGATAAGAGAAAGAGAGGGGAGAGGGGGTTGGATCAATCCTCAACTATTTTTCCAACTAGCATGGATCAAGCCTTAGGTATTTGTCCAAAAAAATTTACAAGTGGAAACCAATTGTCCACTAGGTGAGCCCCAAATAGTGGCTAATGGGAAAGTCGTGCTAGGTCTAGGCTCCCATTGTAAAAGTTATACATCCTGATAAATTGATAAGGCACCATAGAAATGGTCACAAGGTGAGCAAGCTACCTTATGCTAGGCACTTATGAAAAATGCTCCACTGGCAAGAAAGTTATTTTATGCTTGGTGGCCTTGAAAAACATAAAGGCTCCACTAGCAAGCAAGTTGGGTTATTCTTGGTGGACTTGATACATGCAATAGGATATTCAAAGGGGTTTTTCTTAGTTCATGAAATGTCTCACCTTAGGGACATCATGCTTAATGTCTCCAAGAGATGACTAGTCGAGGATAAAAGATTCACAACTTAGGGAATGCAATCAATAGCATCACCACTAAGAGGAATGTCATATGCTCAGAAAGGTCACATTATTAAAGGACATCAAGCCCAATGAAACCACGAAAAAGCCACATCATGTGAAGTTAGAAGACCACACTTTGAAGAAAACAATGATCAGGGACACGTATGCCCCCACTTTAAAGAAATTGCTAAATACCATGTCGTGAGCAATTACTTTAAAGTAGAATGTGATAAATGCTAATACATGAGAGATTTATGTGAAAATCCCTATGTAACACACATTTTTCCAAGTAGAGCTACATGATGGAAAGGAGTCTTTCCCCCATATGAAATCCTAATATAGCACATAAGGGATCCATGGATCTCGGGTTAGTGTTTGTTGTTGCTGTAGTAATATAATCAAGCTTGAAACTATCATCATTTCCCAAATAACTCATGGAACAATGAGAAAAAAGTAAGAATGACACATAAAGAGAGAGAAAAAAGGAGAAATTTTGGGTCAACATGGAAGAGACTTGAATGTCTTGATACCTTGCATCATCCCCGAAAGGAAAATAGAAGACAAAATATAAATGGTTAGAAAAAGAAGAAGAATGTAGATACAAATAGAAGAATGTCATGACAGATTTGCTTCCTTTGTATCCTTGCACCAATGGAGTGACAAGGGTAATCCAAATTCAGCTCACAAACATATAAATACATGCCAATAAGCATTGTACGTGGGATCACATTACACACATGCAATCACAAAGAAAATGAAAATAAATACAATACTAGTATGGCACATGCGATTCAACCTATAGCAGGTCATCCACATCCCAATCTTGTTCATCATATGCAGAAGGTAGATAACTAGCCAAAGGGACAACAACAATTGCTATACTAGGGGTATCACTAGGTTCAATATGTGGTGAGTCACTCTTGTTAGGAGGATCATCACAGTTGTTATCATCTAATCTTATGAAAGAGGAAAACAATAAATTGAACTCTCTATGCACTTCCTCATTAATTTTAGCAATCTCATCATCATCATCCAATTACATCACAATAGGAGGCCTAACAACAATGTCCATTGAAGTTTCTTCTTGTTTTTTTTGTGGTGAAGGTGGAGAATCATCATGCTTTGTTTTAATTGGTGTTTGATCTTGATTTTTTGTTTTATTTTCTTCTTCTAGTTTATGAGCAATAACACGATGTCTATGCCTATGCTCTTTAGAATTTCTATTTATTTTTGTATATTTTTAAGGTTGTGATTGTGTAGGAGTGGGTTTATCAACCATAGGTTTCTTTTCTTCCCACAAGGAAGGGATGAAAGGAACCATGGGAGGTTGTTCAACCGCTTTCTCTTTAATTGCAAATTTATTTGATCTTAGGAGGGACAATAGGACTTAAATTATTATCTCTTGGTCTTTTATATGAAATAGATGAAGGATTTATTATGGGTTGGTATTGGTTACTTGGAAGGGCTTTGGGTTCAATCATGGTTTCATCTATGATAGGAGGCTCAATCATGGGTTGAGGCATGTTGCTAAGGGATAATTCTGCTATGTGCTTTGCCTTAAACTTTTGATAAGATTTTAAAAAGAAGTCTTCACGAGGCTTAATAGGTTTTATAGGTTTGGGCCAAAGGAAATCCAATGATAAATTACCATAGGAAGACAAAGGATTAAAGCCACTATGATGCACAACAAAGATATCATTGCCAAATGGTAACTTTAAGCATTTATGTACTATTGATGGGATGAAATCTATGGAGCGTAGCCATGGGTAACCAAGCTTCACACAAAATTGGTTTGACGATGGGATGATGGAGAATGAGACATTCAATTGTTTCAGTACAACTTTTAAAGGAAAATTATTCGAACCTATTGTAGGGAAAACAAAACCATTATGTGTTTTGATCCATGCTTTCAGTTGTTTATAAGAATATTGATAAATTTCATGCACAAATAAGAATTTATTGGTGATCACATTCTCTACATGCACGGGATCAATTAATATCCCATTAGTGAGCTTCTCATTGATTCTTTCGGTGATATAAAGAGGACCATTGGGTGCACGTCTAATTATGTTATTTTGTGAGAAAGTAATTTCAAGGGGTATTTTGGTTTGGCCCTTATGAGGTTGAGCATCTGAAGCTGACCACACATTCCAAGTTTGGCTCATTTATATTATCATTATTTATATCTTCAAGTTTAACAACATTCATCACATCGTTCTCGGCATCAGTATCTTTCACAAAAGACATTATGATTTGGCATGGGTCTGGTAAAGATTTGTAAGTTTTGGTTGGGTGGGGAAACAAACTTATTTCCTTGACCATTAACACCACCAATTTGGATGTGATTAGAATCAATTAGGTCCATATTGTCGATGATAATGGAAAAATGAATTCGAGTTAAAGTTTGGAGGTAAGGGCTTAGTTGTATCAATGGCTCTAAAAGGAGGCAAGGTAACTAAGTTCTTACTTATAAGTTGCAACATGATGGAGTGAAGGGTATCGAGTAAAGGGGTAAATTGTCTACTCCTCTCCCTAAATGAATATGGATTTTTCATTTTTATAGAAGCCACTTGGGAGTTAACATGTTGACTTTTTTGAGGTGTATTCATTTGTAGAAAGCCCTTATTTTGTTTCTTGAAAGGTTGAAAATTGTTTATGGTACATGAATTCAGATTTCTTAGGATGGTTAGAAGGAGTTTTTGTTTCATGATGACTAACCAAATTTTGATAATCACGAAGGGCTATGCACAAGTGTGTAAAGGAGGGAAACTTCAACATCTCAAGTTTAGCTTGAATATTGGTATGCAAATTTGATATAAAATTTATTTGAAGGCCAACATAAAGAATCTTAATGTTTATTTGTGAGTAAAGAACAAATAAAGAGGTGGAAATGGTTAAGAAATTATTCAAATTGAGGGACCTTTTCATCTTTGTTTTATTTACATTATATTAAATCAGCTAAGGTCATCTTGGGACCCATGTGCACTTGGAAATGGTTAAGAAAGGCATCAACAAGTTCATTGAATGAACAAATTGAGTTATTCGGTAAGGAACAAAACCACTCCAAGGTAGTGTCTTTCAAGGATCTATGGAAAATTTTAGCCAAGATTTTATCCTAAAAAATGAAGTCACTACATAAGGCTATATATGTTGATACATGGTTACTATGGTCTCCTTTTCCACCACATTTCTCAAATCTAGGAATCTATATGCCTTGTTCCATTTGTACTCTCAATATCTCCAAGGATAAAGGGTTTCATTTGACATATTGTGAAGGTTGGCCATTTTGACTTTGGTTCAATGTGGCAATTTGTTGTTGGAGGGATGAAACAGTTTACAAGAGTTGGTTAAGGATGTGATAATTGTTTATGTTGTGAGATGGAGGTGAATAAGGTGGAGGTGTATATTTACTAAGAGGACAAGTGAATTGTAAGTTTGTGAGGGGAGGTGGATTAGAAGATACGATATTTCAATGTACAAAGCTAAAGGGATTCCCAGTGGAAATACCTAAGGTGGTATTGACATTGCTAGTGGGTTGTTTAGTTGTTGTAATAGAGGTCATAGTTGTGGAAGAAGGAATTGGATTTCCACCTTGACTTTGAGTGAACCCCAAAATTTAAGCAAAACTAGTCATTTTAGGGACATGTTTATCAATAATATGAGCTAGGCTACACACAATCTCTATTCCTTGTTCATTATCAAGCACTTTCCTCATGTTATCTACGACGAGAATTATAGTACCAATAATGCATTCAGAACTCACAAAGTTTTGTAATTTTTCTAAGTCTTAATCCATTTATTTTAGTTCTTCTTGAGGGACATTAACAACCATTTTGTCAACATCAACCACATTTTTTGTGGGTAGGGTGGTCATGGGAAATGAGGTATCAAAGCTATGGTCCATAGTGGGTTGACTAGTATCAACACTATGAGTGAAAGAGTTGGAAAACTCAAGATCCACGACAAGTGTAGTAGTGCGAGATAGTTTGAGTCTCAAACTACATCTCAATATAGTATTAGTAATATGACACCAAGTTGTGAAGCTCATACAAGTTTAACCAAACCTAAGTGCACCCAAAATAGAGAATAGGCACTAGATAAATGCAATCAATCACCCTAGAATATGAAGTGCAATGCAAGTGTAAAAAGTGATCTCAAATTTTAGATTTTAAACAAGATAATTTACTGATTATGCTATGTAAAAACTTGAAAATGATGTCTTTTAATGATAATTTTGATTTTCACAAAATGCACTCAGTTTGACCAATTGTTCAGCTAATGCAAACAATGACAAATTTTTCTGATTTCTGAAACTAAAACCCAGATTTAGCAATACATCAAAATGAAGAAAACAAAGACAAATCACTATCTATAATTTTGAAACAACACTTGTACAAGGATAGATTCACCCTAGGTGAATGGGTCTTAGCACAAGGGTTGTAAAAATTTAAATTTGAGTCTAAAGTTCAATGCTAGAGTTTCCTATTTTAGACTATAAATTGTGGTCTCAGTGACTGATTTTCTAGATTTTGATGTCTAAAAGCAAGTAAAATGAATGAAAAATGTTGAACAATATGACACTTTTTGAAATCCAATTTTGATCCTATTCATGAATGTGAATGATTGAACATACACTAACATGTAAGTACTATGCAAAATTAATGTTATTCATGTAAATTTTTTATTTTTTATAGATTTTAAAGGATAGAAAATGAAAAAATAAAACCCTAAATGAGATGAAAACTAATACAATTTAAAAAACCCTAAATGAGATGAAAACTAATACAATGGAATGCAAAGTAATGCAAGTCCTGGATCTAGGGTTTGAATAGATTCCAAATTCAATATTTTGATGTACAAGGTCGGGTCCACCAAAATGAAATGGAGGAAAAAAGATGTGGGTGATGGATTTTGAATAGGGGTATGCACCTACACTTTCCCTCCTTTCATTAGGAAAAAGAGATCCCCTAGGGAAATATTGACTGTCAACCTTAGGTTCAAGTCAACTTTGATGGAGATCTTGTTGTTTTCCTTATGACTTAGTATGGGGTAAATCAACCTAAAATGTGCTTTCGGGAGATGAATGAAAAATACCAAATGAATGCAATGATGCAATGTGACACATGAAACTTCTAAAATAAACCTTAATTTGACATAATCCATAAATTTTTAGTAGATCTGAGAAGCGTGTGATTTTATGCACCTGTTATAAAAAGGCTACGTTGAGTGTCCTCTTGGGACTCATTCACCCAAGGGCGAATAGATCTTTCTATAGGTGTTGAAAATTTTCTTTCACAGTCCTCTGGTCCTTGGTCTACACTCCTGATTCCTCTAGGTTTCATAGTGAGAAATTTAGAATTAATTTCAAAAAGTGATTTTCTATGGCTTGATGATAATATTGCCAACATTGACAACTTTGACAACTTTTGCAATTTTTCACTTTTGATAGATATTCAATTCTTCTTCAACAAAAGATCTACAAAACACACAAGAGGGAATTTTTTTTTGTTTTTGGTGAATGGGGATTTTCCTTGGTCAAACCCCGTTTCGGTAATTAAACCTTGAAATGAAACAATGAAACATGAAAGGAATGATGAATGAACAAGTGCTATGTTACAACTCACCAAACCCTTGAATTGAGATCTTTGAAGGATTGAAACTTAATACATCTCTCCAAGGTCTAGATCTTGCATGAATGGCTTGATTGATGATGTGATTTTCATGCTTGAAATTTGACTTGAATGCTTGAAACCTACATCACAGTGTTAGCTCCAAAAAAATGCATGAATGATGATAAATTTGACATGATTCTTGAGATCTTGAATGCTGCAACAAATGCTTGAGAGATCTTCTCTTGAACACCTTTTCCAATAGTCTTTACTATAATTTTTTCTGTCATGAATTTCTAGGTTGCTTCTAGGATTTGAAATGATAAAAAGACCTTGCTTTTAAAGGTAATTTTCTAATTTCTCAAAAATTAAACATTAAAAACCAACATTTGAAATTGAATTTGGGATCATAAAAAGGCCACTAAAAAATTATTAAAAATTTGAATTAAACAACTAAATGGAACCCATTCACTAGGGGCGAATGGGTCCTGACCTAAATTGCTAGGACCTATTCATTTCAGGGTGTTAAAAATGATAATTGCATTAATTAAATCATGATTCCCCTTCTAGAAATTGCAATTAATTAGGCTTGTAGATGCATAATTGTGCTAATTAGAAGCTTAATTAAGTACAATTAATTAAGGGACCCAAACATAGTGTGAAAATGTAAAGGAGTACATTTTCCAACACTACAAAGTCATTTGAGTGTGCCAAAGCATGACAAAGAATGTATAGTCAAGTGTAAGGACAATCATGACAAAAGACTCTTTTGTGGTGTGTGAGTAGTTGTCAATTGTCAATGACTATCATGGTCATTCAAGAAAGATCAAAATGCATTATATCCAACTTTCCCTTTGACCTTAGAAAAGTACATGAATCAAATGATAACTAGAAGTCTCTACTTAGGAGTTAGATTTTTTAAAGTTGTGAGAGGATTTATATTTCATTCCAAGAAAGAGGCCAACATTTTAGTAGGTGATCATAAAAAAATAAAAAAAAATAGGAATAGGAAGATCCATTGAAAATATTATTTTTAGAAAAACAAAATAAGTTAAGTTATGCTAAACAAGATGCAACATAAGAATAACAACAAAATATTGAGAAAAATCCAAATTACCAAAGTTGTTAACACTAATAAAAAATGGAGAAACTTAACAAAAATAAGGGATTGGAGCAAGTGTACACAAACAAAATCACCTCAAAGAAATTAAGATGAACAATGCTAGCCAATGGTAAACCTCCATGAATGAAATAGATTGAATGAGAGCTCTCACCCTACAAGTTAAACAATAATACCTTCAAAAATTTAACAATTGAGAGAATGTGAGAATACTCATTAGAAATGGGGTCAAAGAAGAACCTGCATATGAATAGAGACAAATTGTTGAGCATAAGCAACGTGAACTACAAAGTTTGAACTAAACATTGTCTCAAATCAAATATGTACCTTGAAAATATATTGATCTACATGATCCACCGTGGATGTTTTGATTTGAATTGCTTGAAAATATACCTTTGTTCTCTAATAAACCTACATTTTACATATTAGTTATTTTTTATGCAAAATTTTAATGTACTTTTAATCAAACCCATAGAAATAAAATGAATCTAAATAAGATGAACAATATCATACTTGTCCCCTACAAAAAATGATCCACTACTCAAGTGTGCCTGAAGGGTCATCTTTTACCTTCAAATTATTGATTATTGCATCATGATCAGTACTACTGACTGTCCATAGTTCCTTTGTTCTTGGTTTGGCATGATGTCTCGATAACTTACCATTGTTGATATAACAAGGTGTGAATACATGAGAATGGTTTTGTGTTTCTCGTAGACTTCAAATGCAAGTATTCCATTCTTTCTAATCATATACATTCGCAACCAAGTTTTGGAAACAACAACTAAACCTATAGGATACATGAATCCATCATCATATTTCATCGGTTATGTTAGCTTCTTCTTTCCTTGTACACATCATTCCAACCAATAGTCTGATCCCTCTTCATTCTCCTACGGTGCAACAACTACATAGACATGTCTTAGTTGTATAAGATCTGAAAGATGGTTATAGTCAAGTGAAATTTCCATTTCATCTTCTAAAGAGGATTGTGCTACAAATAAAGGGGTTGGGTGCTATGGAATCCATGTATCTACCACTCACTTGACTCGCATTGATCCCAATCAAACTGAATAGAATTTTGATAAAAACAAGCCAACTCTCATGTCCATATGGTCCATGCACCTACACCTGAGCTTCAAAATGAATGCATCTTTGAAGATTATTTGATTGTTTGACATTCCAATTTCTCTCCCATTGTGCCCCCTTCAACCAACCAAAAGAACCTGGACACTTGTTAATCAAGTGTCACTCCTCGTGACAATACATAACTACACCAATAAACAATAGAATGTGCATCATTTAATTTTTCAGCACCTCTAATCTTCATGTGTTCCTTAACCAGAGTTCTCTCCATACATGCACCTATGCCATCATGCTTGCCTTTTCCATTCCCAGCTTCAAAAAAGCTCTAAATATGTGATACGCCCCTCTGTACATGCAACCTGCTCAACCAATTAAACATACGAGAATTTTTGAATTGCCTTGTGCAGTTATCTGACTAGATGAGATGTCCACCCATTACAATACCTTTTTCTTTCAAAAACTCAAAAAAAAAATCAAAATAATGTTGCACAAACTTGAATGAATGAGATCTATCATTACTCACATAAAAATGGTACTTCCCAATTATCTTCCTATCCTCTTTTGTACTATCAAGGGCATGTCTATATGTTATGTGGACAAAAATAACAATTTGAATAGATTTGTAATATTGTGATTGTACCCCATTTTATGGTTGCAATGCATAATTTTCAGCAAAATTAACTACGGATATAATAGTTCCAATCGAGAAAGAGTCCTTACACATCTTGAATTATTGATCCAACCATTGGGACTTGTGGCTATGCCTTGCATACTTGTAGAAAATATTTTTCTTAAAATCAAAAATAAAATAAGCAACACTTACCTCTCTTGTAACCAAATCGTATCTAGAACCTTCACCTCCACTCTTCAAATTGTATTTGGTTGTCTCAAACCCTTTTTTATCAATAATCTTGTTAGCAAAATCATGTTTGTTGTCCTCATGAAAACATGTTACAAACTTCAATAAACCGCCACATTAAAAACATGTTTCATTTAAACAATTATTTCTATAAAAAAGGCAACCATCACCTCTAACACATAAAAATGAATCTAACAAGTTCCTGGATGACTTTGAAAATTACATTGCATGACACTCTTGCAACAGTTCATTAGTATGCATAGTAGAACAAATATTGCATAATAGTTCATGATACATTGAAAAATCAACATGGTATTTACAACAAAATTCATTACAAATATTAATAGGTACACAATAAAATGACTTACAAGATTCAAAAGCCCTTTGTGAAATTTTTAAATTTGGATGTGCCTCACAAATTTTTTTGTACAATATTGTTTGGCTACATTCCAAGAAATGTTTAGGATGCATTTTTCGATCTTTATTACCAATTCTTAACTTTAAAAATCCTTTACATTCGGTGATACTCTAGATTGAGAGTGCCAAAATTATTCAATTTCATTCTTTATGTTATCAATTATCTTCTTATCAACACGTGGAAGCCTCCCTCTAAAAACCCATGTATCATTTTGAAGAGGAGTATGGAGTCTTCCTCTTCTTGAGAGTGCTCTAGACAATCTTTTACAATTTAGATTTAAATCAATACAAATTTTCCTCATTAAAAAAGCCTTTCTCAAATGATGGCTTACTAGCTAGGTTTTGATCACTCTATGAGCAACTCTTTTATCTTTTTCCTTACTAGTCTTTCCTAAAGAAGTTAGAGCATTAAAATTATTTTTTACAATAATACTATTTTTTTTTGAACTTTTTGGTGACGCAAATCTTCAATTTATTTAATAATGGTCTCATTTTGTAAGACTTTAGCAATTGTACAAAAAAATGACATTGTTTGATTAATATCTTATTGGAAAAGTATTGATTGAATATTTGGGTGGCCCACAACTGAACCATTCATGATGACCTTTTTCCATCAATATTATCTATTATGTTCTCATCTATTTCAATTAACCATTTTGAGGTTCTTGAGTATTGAGCATTTTCATTGGATTCATTACAAATAGATGGATTTAGGATTTTATTTTCTTCTTTGCAAATATCCTCTTCTTGCATAATTAATAGATACATTGACATTCATTGTTTCATTTGCACCTATTTCATGTTCAACATTAATCCTTTCAGTTTCATACTCAACATTTAAAAATGCATGTTGAACATTTTTTTTCTCAATTTCATGTTCATACTTTTCAATTTCAATTGAGTGTTCAACATTTTAAATCTCATTTTCATGCTCAACATTTACAATTTCATGTTCAACATTTTTCACCTCATTTTCATGTTGTAAAGTTTCAATTTCAATTTCTTCTTCAATATTTTCAAATTCAATATCATGGTCACTTTCAATTTACTTAAAGGTAAAGAGGAACCTTCTCTTTGAAAATAATTTAGCATACCTCTTCTTTCTAGCCTCTTATTTTCTCTATCTTTCTCTCTACTTGCCTCAATTGCCTCTGCTTGACAATTCCTCTTCATTTTCACTTTACAATGACTATTGCTTCCCATTATCCCAACCCAAAGAAGTACCAACTAATTGAAAGAATAATTTCTTTGTGAAAAGGAGTGCTCCAAAAGAAAATTATTGTTTTTAATGCACATAGATCATGATATTCTTGACAGAGCAAAGAATGCAGTGACTCTTGGAATGGACAAAATTGACTTTTATTCATTTTCTTCACTCAAACAAAATGGATATCCATTTTTTGAAGCTTGTTATGTTAATATAAATAATATAATATTATTTATTCATAATATTTTGATATTGTATTTATTATAATATCTTTATATATTAATATTATAATTATAATAGTACTTATATAATAAATATTTAATATATAATATTAATATATATTAATATATAAAGCAAAAATAGTATTTACATAGATGAAACAATTACCTGTGTTTTCAATAATGGATATCTATTATGTACACATAATGGATATTCATTATGTGGAGCTCAAAACAAACTGGGCATGTCTCTAGAAATACAGAGAAGTTGTGCTGCAAAAAATGGATATCCATTTTTCAATAAAATAGATATCTGTTGTATGAAACTTAGAAAATCTATTATATATTAAATATGATAACTTATATAATATATAATAATATATTATGTATTATATGATATATTGTATATATTTTACATATTATTATCTTTTAATATATATTATATTTATATATATTAATGTATTTTAATATATATTATATATTGTATTATTATTAAAAAATCTAGACAGAGTTAGGTGAAAGTGAGGGATATGTGGAGAGAGGTGGGGTAGAAGAGGTAGGTTGGGAGGAATAAAGAGAGAAGGATATAGGGATTGGTAAGGTGGGAGGGTGAGAGAGGGAAGGAGGGAGATAGGGATTGGTAGGGTGGGAGGAATAGAGAGAGAAGGAGATAGGGATTGGTAGGGTGGGAGGGAGAGAGAGAGGAGATAGGGATATTTGGATTGGTAAGGTGGGAGGAGAGAGAGGAGAAGGAGATAGGGATTGGTAGGGTGGGAGGGAGAGAGGGAGAGAGGAGGGATAGGTGGAGGAGAGAAAGAGGGAAGGGGAAGAGAAAGAGGGTAGGAGAGGTATGTATAGATAGGGATAAGGAGAGGAGGGGTGGAGAGAGAGAAAGTGTGTGTGTGTGTGTGTGATGGAGAGAGTGAGGATACGTGGGAGGGAGATAGGGAGTGGTAGGGTGGGAGGAATAAATAGAGAGGAGATATGGATTGGTAGGGTGGGAGGGAGAGAGAGAGAGGAGGAGATATGGATATGCAAGGTGGGAGGGAGAGAGATAATGAGATAGGGATTGGTAGGGTGGGAGGGATATGTGGAGGGAGAGAAAGAGGGAAGGAGGGGGAGAAAGAGGGTAGGAGATGTATGTATAGATAGAGATAGGGAGATAGGGGGTAGGTGGAGATAGCTCAAGTGTGTGTGCGAGGGAGAGAGGGAGGGACAGGTGAAGGGAGAGAAAGATGGGAGGAGGGAGAGGAGTGGTAGAGTGGGAGGAATAGAGATAAAGAGGAGATGGGGATTGGTAGGGTAGAAGGGAGAGAGATAAATAAGGAGATAGTGATTGGTAGGGAGATAGAGAGAGAGAGAGGTATATATGGATTAGTAAGGTGGGAGAGAGAGAGAGAGAGAGGAGATAGGGATTGATAAGGTGGGAGGGAGAGAGGGAGGGATAGGTGGAGGGAGAGAAAGAGGGTAGGAGAGGTATGTATAGATAGAGACAGGGAGAGGGGGAGGGGTAGGTGGAGAGATTAGAACCTCTTAAAATGGAAGAGGGTTTGTGAGGATATGTACTCACACCCACTTTTTAAGGAGATTCCACTCAAGGACAACCCTGGAGATCTCAATGCAAAGGATATTAAAATCTTACAATAGGGATGTCCTATGGATTGAATGGTGTTTAATGAGGGGTTCAACATCAAGTTTAGACTTGGAACAGATAATGCAATGCAAGTTGTAAAACAAAACCCTAATTGAATGCAATCTAACACTAAATGACTTAGAAATATGGAAAAAATATAACAAAAAGCTATGAAACTGAAAGTGTGCACCTAGGAAACTGAAGAAAGTAGGATGGAGATCTGGATCACTAAAAAATCTACCATTTATGTTGACTGGGACTCATTTTCCAAGCGAGGTGAATCAGTCCATTTTTTGGGAAAATGTGCAAAAATAAGTTTCAACCAAAAGGGTATCCAAATCAGCAAAAATATTTGTCAGGCTTGTACAGTGGGACTCATTCGCCAATAGTGGTGAATCAGTTCACTTTTGCATTTTTAAAGTTCTAAATTGGATTTTGTGTCTCTCGGTCTTCTCTACTCTTTTTGAGTATTTTTCGGATTTGAATCTACAAAATGCCACCTGTAGGTCTTCTAAAAGCTTCTCCAAGGCTTGATGACAATTTTGACCACTTTAGAGATTTGAAAAAGTTTCTTCAACTTGGCTTCTTGACAAATCTACAACCTAGCCCAAACCCTAGCAATAAGGTGTTGCAAACATGTAAGTAATGGTGCAAATGGATGTAGACTTGGAATCTTGATTGATGTTGATAGATATTTGAATGAAGCACTTCCTTGAATCGCAAACCCTACATCACAATTGTTAGCTCTAAAACAACATGATGCAAGCAATCTTTGGCATGATGATTGGCACTTGAAGAATACTCTAGAATGCTTGATAATTTTCCCTTGAATGCTTGAATGCTCTTGTGAACTCAATTATGCTATAAAGATGCTCTCACAAAAGTCTTAGATCACTTGATTGCTTGTTAGGATAAAATGAGTGAAACAACCTTTTATTTATACTCAATTATGCAAGAATTCCCAAAATTACAACACTACAAGCCGACATTAGATCTAGGAGAATAAAATCCCACTAGAAATTTGAGTTAAATTTGAATTTTGGTCACACGGGACTCATTCTCCCTCATTCTCCCAAGGTGGTAAATGAGTCCCATCACACATAATGTATGGGACCAAAAATGAAAAGTGCCTAGAAATGTGTGAAACTTGCATCGGGGCCAAAAAGATCTAGGTGGGACTCATTCACCCAAGATGGAAAATGAGTCCTAGACACTAATCTAGGCCACACAAGCCAAGAACACCTGAATTATGATTGGTTACTAATTGGTGTCAGGATTATCCTAAAAAAGATGCAATAAATGAGGCTTGTGGATGCAAAATAGGGCCAATTAAAGCATAAGAAAGCCTGATTATTAATGAAAAGCCTAGAGGAATGTGAAAGTGTGTTACAACACTTTACAATACTCTAAATAAGGAAATATTAAGATTAATTATGATTAAGATTATGCTTAGCTATTCGATCAAACCCTAGAAAAGTGTGAAAGTGTGTTACAACACTTCACAACACTTTTACAAGGCACCATTAAAATCCATTAGTTCACAAGGGCCCAAGAATTAATTTGAACATGTTATCCACATTACAACACTAAATCAAGGCAAAATTAAGCCAAAATCACAAGGAGGGTCTGGACAAGCCAAAAAAAATAGAAGGGATACTTTTTCGGTGGTCACATTTAGCCCCCACTTTAGTGAGAGGATGAACTTGCTTCAAACTCACACTAAATTAGAAAAACACGCACCAAGAGGGATTCCAATGTACCAATGTCAAAAAGATGAGATGACACCAATCAAGAGGGGTGATCAAGCCCCCAGGATCAAGATCCCATGACAAACCAACATGAGCACAAAGGAAAACACATGAAAATGATAAAGAGAAACAAAAAAGGACAAACATACACTGCCAAAGATGAAAAAGAGAAAAAGGGTGAAATAAAAGAATTAGAACAAGCTTCAACCATTTGTCCAATAGGATGTAGATTAGATCTAAGTTGTTTTTCCAAAAACACATACTCACTCTAAGGCGACGAAGCTGTTGGCTATCTGCTGGGTGAGAAGTCCTAAAAGGTGAGACACATACACTCATGGTTGGTATGCACTCACACGCACACAAGTGGCTATGGGGAAAGTCATGCCTTAGATTGGGCTTCTCACTCAACCATACCAAAGTTATACCTCCTAATAACTTTGATAAGGCACCACACAAAAATGATTTGATTTTCGAGCTTCATGAGATAAGAAAAACTTTGTATGCTTGGAGCTCATGAACAAATAGGATGGCTCCATAGGCATGAAAGTTGTGTTATGCAAGGTGACCATATAATAGTAAATTAAAAATGCAAAAATATGAAATATTCAAAGGAGTCTTTCTTAGTTCATGCAAGGTCTTTAATTTAGGGAACATTGTGCCTAATGTCTCCAAGAGAGGACCAATCAAAGAATAGAAAATTCACAACTTAGGGGATGAAGTGTGTCTCATCAAGCCACTAAGAGGAATGTATTACTCTAAGAGAGATCATTCTCATGAAGGAAATTACACCCAATGTCATCCACAAAGCGAAAAACACATCGTATGAAGTAAGAAGGTTGCACCAAGAACCGTGAAAAAGCAAAAGAATAATGCCAATGTATGCCCCCACTTTAAAGAAATTTCTAAACACCATGTTGTGAGCAATTACTTTAAAGTAGAAAATGATAAATCAAAACAATAAAGAAGACATGAGAGCCAACTCAGAAAGCTCTATGCCAAGTCATATGTTTCCAAGTGAAGCTATGTCATGTGAAAAAGAAAAGAGAGGGGCTGCCCCAAAAATGAAAACACATAAGGGATCTATGGATTTGGGATCATATGCAATGATATTAGAGAGCTCAAAACTGTCATCATCCCCCAAATATACATAGAACTAGAAGAATGACACAAAGAGGGTGAAAACAAAATGAAAAACCTTTTGGGTCAACATGGAAGAGAGATAAGGTGTCTCGATGCCTTGCATCATCCCCAAAAGGAAAACACAACACAAATGAAAAAGAGATAAATGAAAAGGAAAAGGAAAAGATAGCCTTTGGGTCAACATGGAAGAGACATAGGGTGTCTCGATGCCTTGCATTATCCTCAAAAGGAAAACACAAAACAAATGAAAAAGAGATTAAAAAATGAAAGAGATGCACAACAGAGAGAAGAATGTAGGTACAAATAGAGGAATGTCACAAAGAGAGAGAACATCAAATAACACATCATAGGGGGATCACATTATGCACATGCAATCACACAAAATAAAAATGAAAAATAAATAATGCAAAAGACTAGTAAGTAAAATGCAATTCAACCTATGAGTAGGTCATCTACCTCCCACTCATGTTCATTATATACCAAAGGTAGGAAACTAGCTAAAGGGACAAGAGAAAGTGTTGAACTAGGAGAGGTACCAAGTTCAACACTCTTTATACTAGATTTGTCATTTAAGCTCATGCAAGAGGAAAACAATGTATTTAGCTCATTATGCACCTCTTTGTCAATTTTGGAAACCTCATCATCATCATCTAAGTTGATCACAATAGGAGGTCGAAGGATAATGTCCATGGAAGAGTTCAATTTTTGTTGTGGAGGTTGCATTGAATTGTATTGCTTTGGTTGGGAAGGAGGGTCATCATGCATTGCTTAAGTCAAGTTTGGATCTTGATTTTCTTTATTTAATTCATCATGTAACTTGTGAGCAAGGGAACGATGTCTACGTCTACGCTCCCTAGCACCTCTGTTTCTTTTGGGTTTGTTTTCAATTTGAAATTGTATTGGAGCAGGTTGATCAACCAATATTGGTTTCTTTTCTTCCCTAAGGGGAGGAATGAAAGGAACCATAGGAGGTTGTTCAACTGCTTTCTCTTTGAATTTGTAAACTTGTTTTATTATGGGAGGTGTGGCATGGTTGGTTTCATTATTTCTTGGCCATTTATAGGATGTGGGTGAAGGTTTTGTTTTAGGTTTTTCTTGGGTGTTTTGGTATTGTTTAGGTTCAAGCATGGTTTCATCAAGGATGGTGGGCTTGGTTTTGGGTGGGGACATGTTTCAAAGGGATATTTTTGCTATCTTCTTTTCCTTGAACTTTTGATAGGACAAGAAAAAAAGTCTTCTCTTGGTTTTATGGGTTCCATGGGATCGGGCCAAAAGGATTCTAAGGAAATGTTTCCTCTAGAAGACAAGGGGTTAAATCCACTATGGTCAATAGTGAATATTTCATGGTCAAAGAGTAACTTTAAGCATTTATGCACAATCGAAGGGATGAATTTCATGGAGTGAAGCCATGGGTGGCCTAGCCTCACACAAAACTAGTCTGACTGTGGGATGATGGATAATGTGACATCTAATGTTTTTGGTCCTATTTGCATTGGGAGGGTGATTGATCCCAACATAGGGCAAGAAAAACCATTGTGTGTCTTGATCCATGATTTCGGTGTATCATATATATCTTGATAGAGTTCATGTAAAAGTAAGAATTACTTGATGATCACATTCTCTCCACATGTGGGATCTATTAATATCCCATTAGTGGTCTTGTCATAGATACGGTCGACTATGTAGAGAGGACCATCAAGTAAATGTTTAATTGTATCCTTAGAGGAGAAAGCAATGTCAAGAGGACTCTTAGTTTGACTCTTATGAGGGATGACATCTATCGCCCCTACCATTTCATCTATAGGATTGACATTGATAGTATTATTTAGAATAGAATCATTTTTTTCATCTCTATCAACATTCATCACATCATTCTTTATAGTTTCATTGGCTTTGATAGATGAAATATTATGTTTTAGCATGGGATTGGTGAAAAAATGAAAATTTTGATTCAGAGGGGCAACATACTTATTGCCTTGATCACTGGTACTTGCAACAGATAGACAATTAGAATCAATGAGGTCTTGCACAAGATGTTTAAGACGCTTACAATGTTTTGTATCATGTCCATTTTGTCAATGATAGTGACAATAAGCATTTGATTTAAAGCTCAGAGGTAAAGGTTTATTAGGGTCGGGTGTTCTGATGGGAGGTAAGGTAATCATTTGTTGGTTTAAAATTTGGAACATGGTATTATGGAGGGTATTGCGCAAGAAAGTGAATTGTCTTTTTGGATCTCCAAAACTAAAGGGCATCATGGCTTTGACAATGGCTACTTGTTATTGAAATTTGGAGTCATTTGTTGAGGGGAGTTTAATTGAAGGAACCCTTTATTTTGTTTTCTAAAAGGTTGGGAATTGTTTTGGTGTGCGGGCTCAGATCTCTTGATTCAGGTAGAAGTGGACTTTCTATCTTGACTACTAACCAAACTTTGATAATTATGGAGGGTAGTGCACAAGTACATGAATGATGGGAATTTCATCATGGTAAGCTTATCCTGGATTTTTCTTTGCAAATTTTATATGAAAATATTTTGAAGGTGTGGGTCGGGGATCTCGACATCGATTTAGGAATAAAGCAATTGATAACGTGAGATAAAATCAGTTGTCTTTTCTTCTTATGCTTGTTTGCATCTCATTAAATTGGCCAAGGTCATCTTGGGAGTCATATGCACTTAGAAATGGTTTACAAATGCCTCAACAAGTTCAATATTGAATGAATGAATTGAGTTGTTCGGTAAAGAAGAGAACCACCCCAAGGCGGTATCTTTTAAGGTCCTAGGAAAGAGCTTTGCCAACAATTTATCATCAAGGAAAAAGTCACTAATAAGGCAGTGTAAGCATTGACATGGTTAGAAGGATCTCCCTCCCCTCCATATTCCTCAAATCTAGGCACCTTTACACCTTGTGGCATTAGTGTTCATAATATCTCCAAGGATAATGGACTTCTTTTGACCTAATATGTGGGTGGTCTATTTAGATTTTGGTTGATGGTGGAAATTTTCTTTTGAAGGGATGACATAGTTTGGAAAGTTGAGTTGTGAGAGGGTCATTGCTTGTGTTATGAGATGGAAGTGAAAGTGGTGATGGAGTGTATGTGTTTGTGGAACCAGTGAATGGAATGCTTATAGGTGGTAAGGTAGGAGATATAACTTGTGATGCCACATAGGAACTAGAGATGCTAGCAAGAATACCTAGGGAAGGAATCACATTACTAACTTGTTGCATTGTTGTTGTGACTTGAGGAGGGGTGTAGGTAGGTATTGAGGCTATTGTTGTGGGAGGAGGAATTTGGGTTCCTCCTTGACTTGGAACATTGCTTATTGGTAAAGGACAACTAGTGGTTGAGGGGGTATGTTTTCCAAATATTTGCACTATGTTTTCCACAAGGTCAAGGCCATCTTCACTTTCGAGCATGCGATGAATGTTTTCTATAGTAGGAATTGTAGTAGTTGAAATTTTTTCAAGGCTTATTTGATGTTGTAAGTTTACTAAATCCTCATAAATTTGGATTATGTCCTCTTGCGGGATACTATCATTCCTTGGTTCAACTTGCATGCTACTTGAAGGAAAAGAGTTGCTAAGGGTGTTATCCATGCCTAGTGTACTGGTATGAATACTAGGAGTGGAAGCTCTAGATAACCCAAGATCCACAACGATTGTGCTATTACGAGATGAAATGATTCTCAAACTTCTTCTCACTATGGTATTAGCAATAGGACACCAAACACTCATGCAAAGGCTACTAAATACGGGGTGAATGCAAATGCTTGATGTAAGATAAGAATAATGAAATTCTTATAACTAAAATTCTGGAGAGTGAAATGCAAAAAAAACAAACAAAAACTTAGAAAATGAACTAGAAGTGCCAAAAAATGTTGTGAAAAATATGTAGAGGGATTGATTTGCCAAAGGTGGTGAATGAGTCTAGGTACTATTTTTTTTTTAAATTTCAAATTTTTTGAATTGAAGTTTATGATTTTTATGTTTTATGAGCTATATATGAGATGTAAATGCAAAATTTGATTAATTTTCAATAAATTTAAGATGCAATAATTCAAGCTAAATGAGATTTCACTAATGCAACATTTAAAACCCTAGAATGAAAATTAACAAATACAAAACCTAATGCAATGTTAATGCAAGCTAAATCTAGGATGTAAATGCACTCCACATTAGAATAATGATGTCCTAAATGCAGGTTCCCCAAAATGGAACCTCTGAAAATGGATGAGGGTTTGTGAGGCTATGTACTCACAACCACTTTTTAAGGAGATTCCACTCGAGGTCAACCCTAGATATCTCAATGCAAAGGAGATTGAAATCTTGCAATAGGGTTGTCCTAGGGATTGAATTATGTTTAATGAGGGGTTCACCACCAATTTTAGACTTGGAAAAGATAATTCAATGAAATTTGTAAAAACAACCCTAATTGAATGCAATCTAACGCTAAATGACTTAGAAAGATGGAAAAAATGTAAAAAAAGCTATGAAACTAAAAGTGTGCACTTGGGAAACTGAAGAAGGCAGGCTGGAGATCTGGATCACTAACAAATCTACCATTTATGTTGATTGGGACTCATTCGCCAAGTTGGGCGAATCAATCCAGTTTTTGAGAAAATGTGTAGAAACAGGTTTTATCCAAAAGGGTATCCAAATCTAGAAAAATCGTTGTCAATCTTGTATAGTGGGACTCATTCACCAATAGTTGTGAATCAGTCCACTTCTACTTTTTCAAAATTTCTAAATTAGATTTTGTGTCTCTCTGTCTACTTTGCTCTTTTTGAGTGTTTTTCGGATCCGAATATGAAAAATGCCACATGTAGGTCTTCTCCAAGATTCTCCAAGGCTTGATGACAACTTTGAAAACTTTAGATATTTGACAACTTTTCTCCAACTTGGCTTCTTGAAAAATCTGCAACCTATCCCAAACCCTAGCAATAAGGTGCTACAAACATGTAAGTAATGGCTCCAATGGATGTAGACTTGGAATATTGCTTGATGTTGATATATCTTTGAATTAAGCACTTGATTGAATCACAAACCCTACATCACAATTGTTGGCTCTAAAAAACATGATGCAAGCAATCTTTGACATGATGATTGACACTTGAAGAATGCTTGATAATTTTCCCTTGAATGCTCTTGTGAACTCAATTATGCTATAAGGATGCTCTCACAAAAGTCTTAGATCACTTAATTGCTTGTTACGATAAAATAAGTGAAAGAAACTTGTATTTATACTCAATTATGAAAGAATTCTCAAAATTACAAAACTAAAAGCTGACATCCGATCTAGGAGAATAAAATCCCATTGGAAATTTGAATTTTTGGTCACACGGGACTCATTCACTCAAGGTGGTGAATGATTCCCATCATACATAATGTATGGGACCAAAAATGAAAAGTGCCTAGAAATGTGTGGAACCTGCATCAGGGCCAAAAAGACCTAGGTGGGACTTATTCACCCAAGGTGGAAAATGAGTTCTAAATACTAAATCTAGGTCACACAAGCTAGGAACACTCGAATTATGATTGGTTATTAATTGGTGTCGGGATTATCCTAAAAAAGATGCAATAAATGAGGCTTGTGGATGCAAAATAGGGCCAATCAAATCATAAGAAAGGCTAATTATTAATGACAAGCCTAGAGGAATGTGAAAGTGTGTTACAACACTTTACAACACTCTAAATAAGGAAAGATTAAGATTAATTATGATTAAGATTATGCTTAGCTATTTGATCAAACCCTAGAAAAGTGTGAAAGTGTGTTACAACCCTTCACAACACTTTTACAAGGCACCATTAAAATCCATTAGTTCACAAGGGCCCAAGACTTAATGTGAATGTGAGATCCACATTACAACTCTAAATCAAGGCAACATTAAGCAAAAATCACAAGGAGGGCCCAAACAAGATAGAAAAAGTAGAAGGGTTACTTTTTTGATGGCCACAAAGAGGTCAAGTGTGTGTGTGTGTGAGGGAGAGGGGGAGGAATAGGTGGAGGGAGAATAAGAGGGAAGGAGGGAGATAGGGAGTGGGAGAGTGGGAGGAATAGAGAAAGAGAAGGAGATAGGGATTGGTAAGGTGGGAGAGAGAGAGGAGGGATAGGTGGATGGAGAGAAGGATATAGGTACCCCTCTCTCTCTTTCCCTCCCACCCTACCAATCCCAATCTCCTCTCCCTCTCACTCCCACCTTAACAATCCATATCTCCCTCCTTCCCTCTTTCTCTCCCTCTCTCTATCCCTCCCACCCTACCACTCCCTATCTCCCTCCCCTCTTTCTCTCCATCCACCTATCCCTCTCTCTCCCTCCCACCCCACCAATCCCTATCTCCTCTCTCTCCATCCCACCCTACCAATTCATATATCCTTTGATCTATCCCTGCCACACTACCAATCCCCATCTTATTATCTCTTTCTATTCCTCTTGCCCTACTACTCTCTATCTCCCTCCTTCCCTCTTTATCTCCCTCCACCTATCCCTCCTCTCTCTCTCTCTATAGGGATTGAGATAGGGATTGGTAGGGTGGGAGGAATAGAGAGAGAGGAGATAGGGATTGGTAGGGTGGGAGGGAGAGAGAGGGATATGCAGAAGGAGAGAAAGCGGGAAGGAGGGAGATATGGAGTGGTAGGGTGGGAGGGATAGAGAGAGAGAGAGAAATATGGAAGGACGAAGATAGAGAGAGGTAGGATAGGATGGATAGGTATAGAGATAGTTAGGGAGGAAGGGAGAGGTAGGGTAGGAGATGTAGGTATAGAGAGATATGGGGAGAGAGGGAGGGGTAGGTGGAGAGATGTTGTGTGTGTGTGTGAGGGAGAGAGGGAGGGATAGTTTGAGGGAGAGAAAGAGGGAAGGAAGGAGATATGGATTCATAAGGTGGGAGGGAGAGAGGGATTGGTAGGGTGGGAGAGAGAGGGGGAGGGACAAAAAGAGGAAAGGAGGGAGATATAGAGAAGTAGGATAGGATTGATATGTATTCCATATCTCCTTCTCTATCTCTATTCCTCCCACCCTGCCACTCCCTATCTCCCTCCTTCCCTCTCTCACCCTCACACCTTACCAATATCTATTTTCTTCTCTCTCTCCCTCCCACCCTACCAATCCCTATTTCATTCTCTCTCTCCCACCCTACCAATAAGTATCTCCTCTCTCTCTCTCTATTCCTCCCACCCTACCAATACCTTTCTCCTCTCTCTCTCCCTCCCACCTTACCAATATATATATCCCTCCTTCCCTCTCTCTCCCCCCACCTTACCAATCCATATTTCCCTATCTCCTTCTCTCTCTCCCACCCACCCTACCAATCCCCCCTCTCTCTCTTTGTCTCTATCTATCTATCTATCTCTCTATTCCTCTCACCCTACCACTCCCTATCTCCCTCCTTCCCTCTCTTACCCTCCCACTTTACCAATCCCTATCTCCTTCTCTCTCTCCCTCCCACCCTACCAATCCCTATCTACTTCTCTCTCTCTAACTCTCTCTCTCTCACCCTACCAATCTCTATCTCCTTCTCTCTCTCCTCCCACCACCAGTCCTATCTCTCTCTCTCTCTCTCTCTCTCTCTCTCTCTCTCTCTCTCTCTCTCTCTCCCACCCTACAAATCCCTATCTCCTCTCTCTCTCCTTCCCACCTTACCAACCCATATCTCCCTCCTTCCCTCTTTCTCTCCCACACTCTATCCCTCCCACCCTACCACTCTCTATCACCCTCCCACCCTACCAATCCCTACCTCCCTCCTATCCTACTTCTCGCTATCTCCCTCCTTCCCTCTTTTGTCCCTCCCTCTCTCCCTCCCGCCCTACCAAACCCTATCTCCCTCCCACCTTACCAATCCCTATCTCCATCCTTCCATATTTCTCTCCCTCCCTCTATTCCTCCAACCCTACCTCTCCTACCCCACCTCTCCCCACCTACCCCTCCCCAACTCTCTCTGCCTCTCTCCCCTATCTCCATTTCTCTGTCTAATTTTTTAATAATAATACAATATATAATATATATTAAATAGATTAATATATAATTTATTCATATAATATATATTAATATTATAATTATAATAATATTTATATTTAATAAATATTAATATTATATATAATATTACAATAATTATACTAATATATTATATTATATTATATATATTATAATATTACGATATTATATTATTATATTATTTATGTATATTAATACATTAATTTTAATATTAAAGAAAAAAATATTTACATAGAACAAAATGGGTACCTGTGTTTGCCAATAACAAATATATGTTATATGAAACTTTAAAAACCTATTATATATTAAATATTATATTATATATTATATATTATATGATATATTGTATATATATTACATATTATTATTATTTTTAATATACATTATATATTATATTATATTATATATATTATATATATTATATATATTAATATATTATATATACTAATATAAAATATATATAAACATTTATACTAATATTAATATTATAACATTTTAATTTTAATATATATCGATTTTATATATTAGTTTTTTTGGTTTGAATAAATGGATATTTGTTTCTCAAGTGTGAATCATGGATACCTGTTCTTATTGGATATCCAATAGTAACGAATATATCCATTTTGCTTCAGTATTGCTTTGGTATTTGGCTTGGGGGCAACCAACTTGAAAAGTCAACTTCTAGGACATGTTTATAGGGGTTGCAAGAGTTTTTTGAACTTCAGCCTTTGTGCTGATGACATTTTTTCATCCGGTTTTGATGAAACAAAAGGGGTTTGTTCAACAAATTGACAACATTCTACTGATATAAGATATGCTTTATTTTGAATTTAATAGGTAATTATTATTGATTTTCTACATGCAATATGTGTAAAGTCCTAATTGATAGACACATTGAAAAAAATCTATAATGTCACACCCCATCTTGTTGTTACTAAGTTACTTTTACCATCATGGGTAAATAGGATGATGAAAGCAATCATGATTTTGATATGTTTGTTAAATGAATGAAATAATGGAATAGGTATTAAAGATGTTATTACTTTGGAAGAGTAATTATATTTACATTGATGAAGAACATGTATTGCTATATGAATATTCTAATGTTTTATGATGCTTGTGGATTTATTATGAATGTCTAACTAGCTTGGTGTTGTACTAAGTTGGTTGTTGGAATAGGTTCAATCCTCCAGAAGGGAGGAGAAGTATCACTCAGGAGAAGTGATTGGTTGGGTAACCCTAAATGAAACCTTTCTAAGCTTACACACACTCATGACCTAGACTTGGTTTAAAAGAGTTGATTCAGTTTGGATTTGGTAAGTGAACCCTTCATCTTAGTCTTGGCTTATTGGAATTGGGTGGTCGTCCTTGATTGTGTTAATTATTATTTGGGTTGAATTATGTGATTGAGTCTTTGGGCTTAATGAATAGTTATCTTTACGTCGATTCATATGTAATTTAATTATAAACATGTATAAGGGTATATATATATATATTGATCCATGCATGAGAGCATGAGTGAGTGCATATGTATGTAAGTATAAATACTTATGAGTATACATGCACAGGGAATCAATTGTATATAAATGTGTATATATATACACAATGTATATGCATGTCGACGAGGATGAGATTATATGTGTTGAGTTATGGGTATCAAAATAATGATATGTATCTATAATATTTGTATATGTATATATGCATCACATGAATATACGTCTATCAATAGAATAAGAAAGTATATATGATTGATTGTATAGCTGAATGCATATTTGAGATATATGCATATATATGCACATGTTGATATACATGTATGTTGGATATAATGGGATGTCCATACAAGTATGTCAACATATGTATAATTATGCATATGTGTATATATAGGTATTAATATGATGTTATATGAGGACATAATCATTTGAGTATCAAATGGATTATTTGATTATTGTATTGCTATAGTATATATATATGAGTGTGCATATATATACATATAATATATACACGTAAGCATTAATTCTTATATAGAGGTGTGTATATATACATATATACTATATATAATATATATAAATGTTGATTCATTATATACATGGAGGCCAATTCATTTAATATATGAAGGCTGATTATTACAAATGCATAGTGCATGATATAGCTTGGGGTATATATTTATATATTACTTTGGATGCTTTATACTCAAAGCCATGCGCTGAGTAAAAAAAGTAAAGCACATTAAATAGAAAAGGAACTATGCGTGGAAAATGTACAAGGAAGTATTCAACGCTTACCTTAATATTAATGTGTTGTTATGTGTAAAGAAACTTTGCAAGATATGTTGACAATCTACAAATGTTGATTATGTGAGCAATGACCAAGTCAAATGAGTAACATGCATAAGTTGTGTAAATGATTGTGTATACAACAAGCTTGTGAATAGGAAAGTAAGTGAATGCTTGGCAAAATAATATGAACTCATAGAATCGATAGAACTCTATCATACTTGCAATTTGTTTCTCATATATAGAACATGTGCATGATCGAATTAGTCAAGTATAGCTAGCATGCAAGAAGGTCGATCTGTTGTTTACTAGGCTAAGTGTAAACTTAGAAGGTTGCCACCTTTTTCTGTATGTGTTGAGTCGACTTGCATGGTTGAAGTGGTGTCAATTGGCTTACCACTTCTATAGGAATCGATGTCTCATTATTTAGTATAAATAGATGAGCCTACTCTCTCATTTGGAATCCCATTTATTAGTGGCATTTTGTTGCTTTTATGCCATATTTATTCATTTATTGAGTTGGATTTATTTTGTGAGATCAAAATGAGGGAGGTTCTTATGGGATATTGCATTGAGTGGTTTTAAATGTTTTGAGGAGAAGATTGGAAAGTTGTCTTGGAAATGAAAGAAGTAGAGAACCAGTTAGGTCAACTAGAATATAGTGTAAAAAGGCATGGCATTCTATCCTCTTAATGTTTTTTTTTTTTCATGAAAGATTGAATGTCTTGATTATTTTCTTGGGAATTGCATTAGATTTCTTGAATATATAAATGATCTATTTGCTTTATGGAAGGAAAATAGTCACGTATTTATGATTTCCTTATGAGTGTCTTTATATACTCCACATTAAGGAGAGAATGTTATCATCAATATTACATACTAGGATTGATGAATATGAATAGCTTGAGAAGCATATCGAAACCCTAGGTTAAGAACTAACCATTAAGTTGAAGTATATACTTGAATACCCATTGGAAGTAATAGGTTGAGCATAACCTAATTGGATGGGTTGTGTAGTTGAGCTTTGTTGAAGCTTAAAGATTGAGTTTAAACTACACAATCAAACTGATTGTTGATTATTGATTATATCCAGGAATTAGGGTATACCAAGGTTGAGACCCACCTATGTGATTAAAATGATCACTTGAATTTGTGAATTACTATATAATTGGAGCCATAGGTGGGATTACCTATTGAGTTAGATTTGTAACCTGATTGGTTATTTTATACTCTTGATATGAAGTCATATTGTTGACAATATTCTACTCTTTGAATAATCCTTTTTACTAAGGAGATTACACTCTCGAATGGAATCATCTATTGATATGATTATTCTTCGACTGAGTTCATTCATTGATGAGACTATACACTTGATTAGAATCACTTATTAATGTGATATATTACAGAATGGAGTTAGTTATTTATGAATAATTTTTCTATGATAAGATGAAGCTTATTTAGCTATACTTTAGATTATAAAGATATTCCTAGGACTAGGGCGTCCATTGAAGAGAATAGCTTGTTAATGCAAATTTAATTTGTAGACTAGAAAAAATCATATGTTATACTTGGGATTGGAATATCTATTGAAGGGGGTAACTTATGCTTATGCTTTTTTAGTAGAGATACCATTGTGTTTTGGGAAAAGGGGAATAGGTTATTTCTGAGGTTAATGATTACCTATGGAAGGAAATTACCTATGCATAGTATATGAATGATCATAATCCAAACTAAGCTAAGGTAGTGTATGTGAATAGGAAGATTGTCACTCAAAGTACTGGGTGAGAATACTTTGGCCAAAGTAGTGTAAATTGTTATTGGTTACACTATCAATTCACTATGTTCCTTTTATGCATTCTAGTTTAATATTTTCATACTCGTAGGGGTAGCTACTGTGTGATTAGGTTCTGATTTATAGGACACAAATATTAAGCTTAGATAGGCTATTGTTATGGGGTTTTACCAACCAATCTCTTCATCAAAGGGAAGGGCCATCTTGCCATATGTGGCAGATGTGCAAGAGACCACATTTGAGTTCATGGTTGGCAGAAAAGTGCCTGAGTGATGCTTCTCCTCATTAGTTAGTGGTTGAGGTTTGTAGATGTTTGCACTAGTATTGGGGACAACTAGAGTGTATGCACCAATGAGCGAGGACATCTAGAATGTATGCACCAATGTGGTGACATTAGGACCAGTTTGTATATCTATTGTCAAATGGAGCTCAGAAGATCAATGCATGTATCTTGTACCCATTTATATGGAAGAATGTAATCATGAATGATAAACTTGAGTTTATTCAATATGAAATCTATGTTATGGAAAGATTTGAGAAATTACAATGAAATGCAATGGAAGTTTAGAAATAGTGCTATTTCAAATGTGCATGTAATTTACATAATGGAAAGAAATTTTTTTATTGTTATGTTATGGAATCATGGATCATTCACCTAACATGAAAACTTTAGAATTTTACTAAGTAGAACACCGGGTTTGTTACATATAACTTTTAAACAGTTAAATATTTTTTGAATCTAAAAGATGTGTCACACACTATGATTCACAAATTATAGTTTAAAAAAAATCATAATTTTTTTTTACCAAGTTAGGGTGGCCAGACAAATGGTTTTTAATATTTTAAAAAATTCCTACTAGAAAATTTATAACTAATTATTTACTTTTAAAAAAATTACAAAAAAATATGTGTCACATCCTGGCATGTGTCCTCTCCCCTAGAACAAGAGTCTCCTAGCATGGACATATTTGCAAATGATCAAGCTATAACTGAATTCAGTGGGCTCTATGACAATGACCATGAAGACGGTTTTGACATAGACTTGGAAGCACCAACAGAATCATCAGAATTTGATATGACAGGAAATCAAATCGAAGATGTCAGTCAAAAATCTGTCCAATATGTCAATGAAGCTACAACATCCTATCAATTAGGATCATCTATCTTTGTCAGAGCAGGCTTTCTCACAGATGAGAAGATTTCAAGCAATCATTTCCACAATAAAGATGGGTTAGCATCTTGCTTCCACAATAACAAGTATCCCATCGCCAACAAAATCTGTCAAAACATGCATTATCAAGGCAAAGGATTAGGCCTACATGAACAAGGCATTATTGAACCTATACAAGTTCAAGCAAATTACAGACATCAAGGTCTTGGTTATTCATCAGTCAGAAAATCTAATGATGTTAATGATACCTCCTCGATATTGGGGGCAACTTTATCTAATACAAACATCAAAATGGACGTCATGAGTAGTCCTTGTCATAAGGTTGTTGCCAACACTCCTTCCATCCACACCATACATCGCCATTCCAACAAGAATAAGCCTTCCATTTGGAAGCAACAAAAGCAAAATTATTACAAGTCTAAAGTCCAAAATCAAATGTCAAAGGCCATCAAATCAGACAAAAAGTCAAGTGGACGAATGAAGCTAAAATGGATCCCAAAACAAAGTGAGTCAAGTCAAGAAAAGAATAAACCAGGCAACGAAAATATGCCCAATCCAAAAGTTAAGAAAAATGTGGAGCCACAGCATAAGAGGACTCCCACATATAATCAATGTCCACCTCCTTCAAAATGGCCATCAAACAAGACATATAAAAGTGTTGGTTCCAAACGCTATCAAAGATCCAACCTCCATCATCAATTAACCCAAGTTTGGAGAATAAAAACGGCTACATCCAAACATCCCACCAACCCGTCCATGTCCACCGTCATCTATCATAATCCTACATCATCCTTAAAGACCAAACGTCCCATGTCACAAATCCATCGCATCTTGGCAGCAATGCTTTATCATAAGGACTCTCATGACACTCTATCACGATGTGCGTATTTTGATAAGGCCAACTCTAGTATCAAAAATGATCACAATGACATCAATCAGCTCTATGCAAGTGCTATCATCCTGACAAGGCAACTACTCCAGAAAGATCATTATTGGCATGTCATGACACCAGTCTCTACATCGGAATCATCAAAAGCTTCAGCATAGTCAGAGGTCATGTAAAGCATCAAGGCTATTCGGCAAAAATTCAAAAATACAAAAAAATTGACAAAGATAAAAAAAGACAAAAATAATTTCATCCAACGGTGAAAACCTGGCAAACAGGCGCTCTGATAAGTACCATGATGAAAACCTGGCAAACAGGCATCACGTGTAGAATAAATCATCTATGTGGACCATTACACTTGGGGGCAAGTTGTCTCATCTCCCATGCATTTCCCATGACATTTTCCATTCACCCATCTAAACCTTATCGCGTCCATCCATTTTTCCCACCTACTTTGATCTTGACAAAGACTGGGGCAAAAATACAAATCATGCTTTGGAAATTTTTTTGACATGTCTATCTTTTGGTCATACACTAGTCACAAAGTATCATGTCATTACCTTCATAGCCTCTATTTCACTATGCTACATCATCCTTGGAGACCATATGATAATTCTCCTAGTCCAAGTCATCAGTCTCTCTTGCTTTATACCTATCACCCATCTTGGTTTCCCTTGTCAATGGTTTATAGATCCTCCGTCATCCCATTTAGTCCTCACTTAAGTCATTCAAAATGCAACAATATGGAAAACCTGGCGCATTATCCAAAACATTCCTTGGCTTTGTCCCTAGACCTACTGCAGACTTTTATACTCTTGTCAAATAATATCATTGTCATCTTCACGTTGTTTCGGGATGTGTCCTTCCCACGTCAAACAACATTTGTCATTTTCAAGTTGTTTCGGGATGTGTCCTTCCCACGTCAAACAACGTTGTCATCGTCATCATCACCTGTCCGTCGGTATTCAGCTTGGCTAGCAGCAAAATCATGGTTGTCCTTGGATTCATGCGCGTCGGCATCATTCACATGCATTTGTCATAATTTTCGTAAAACATCAAAAAAATCATAAAAATCTGAAAAAGTCCTAAAAAAATCCTAAAAATTGTATAAAGTCCTGAAAAAAGACCTAAAAATTGAAAAATGTCTTGAGAAAATACAAAAACATCCAAATCAATGTCAAAATCCCAAAAACAAAGTCAAAGTCAATCTGATCAATTCAATCAATCACATCAGTCAATCTTTTGTCCAAGTCCGAACTACGTTGTCTCTGCGCATTTGCTACGTAGGCAAGATTCATCTTTGAATCCCCGAGACATTAGGTCAGTCCTTTTAGGTTTGTCAAAATAAAATCATAAGTCAAACATGGTTGCGTCAGTCAAATAAAGTGGACATAGTCACACTTGACACAAGACAGTCATTCAAAACGTCAATGTCAAAATTGGTCAATTTTAGACAACATAAGCCACTCAATCATACAGTCAAAATCAGTCAGCTTGCCAAAGCATTAGTCAAAATATCAATCTCGTCACCTTTTTGGTCCTCTTCAAGATGTGTCCTTCTTGGATTTGGACCTCGTCAAAATGTCATTTGCCTTTTCAGGATGTGTCCTTCCTGACCTTAGGCACCGTCAAACCGTCAAACTGTCAAAACTGTCAAACTATCAAAACAATTAATCTTCGGCAAACAAACATTGGCAATACAATTAAATGGCTGTTAATTTTTTGGCTATTTTGTCTTATCTTTTTATTGACTTGTCTTTTGGTCATGTTACTAGCTACCTCAAGGATGTCCCCTGAAGGATTTAGAGGTGCGATGACGTCTCATTGACCTATTTTATTTTTCTTCGACTATTGTCTGTGGATTGTCTTGACAAAAGGACTGGGGCAATTGGGCGTCTAGTATGAGTTAGGACATTCCTTGTCTATGACTGTCTGTTTTGGAAGTGGATGACCTTGCACACCTTGGTCTATGTCATACCATGGTGTTTGTTGTCCATTTGTGTCATTTTTTTACCGCCCAATGATGATTCGAGCAATTAGTACTCTGGCAAACGTTGAAGGATTTGATTTAGGAACTAACATGCATCTCATGTAGGCATTGCATTCATATCATCAACCATATCTTTTTCACTAATATTTCTTTTTCTCCGTATTCTATTCTTCTCATTCCATTTCGAGAGCACACTTGTGTTCTTGAAACCCAACTGTCCTCTCGAGGGGGCATACCGCAACCCTCCTCGTCATTCTTCCTCATCTTATCTTGCACTGGGGCATATTTTTGACTTATTTTCTTTGCCACAATGCGACAGGCTGCATTATGACAAAGAGGGGCAAATGTAGACACATAAAAATGAGCTAGGCTTGCAAGCTCTATTTCTAATCTCTTTCTTCCTAGCATAATTAAGACATTTTAATTATGTCCTTGGTCCACATTCGACTATTAATTAAATAATTCATGATTATTTAATTAATTCATATCTTTTTTATTCTTCATGATTATTAAATAAATAAATTTTATTTATTTATTTAATTACGTCACTAATTGTCTAATGTCTTTCTATAATTAAATAAATTTCCTAATTTATTTAATTATCCTTGTCCATTATGTCTTCTTGATTATTAAATAAATAACTTTATTTATTTAATATGTCTCTAATTTAAAGTCCTCTTGTAATTAAATAAATTCTTTTATTTATTTAATTATGGCCATCTTCACATTCTCCTCATTTTAAATAAAATCTTATTTATTTAAAATAAGTCCCACCACCTAAATTAAATAATTTTATTATTTAATTTCTCCTCTTTTATTGTGCTCATTTTAAATAAATCTTATTTATTTAAAATAAGTCCCTCTTTAAAAATCCCTTCTTTTGTAAATAATTTAATTTAAATTATTTATTGTCACATGACCCCACCCTTTTTGAATTAAAATAGTTTTTAATTTAAAAAGTCAACAACCCCTCTTGAATTAAATAATTTTAAATTATTATTTGATTCCCCAACAATTTCGGTTTGTGTGCCTTGTCACATGCATTGTCAACCCTTGATTTGATTTTTCTTAAAATCAATCTTGTCCATTCATTTCGAATTTGACCTAATGTTGCCCTAACCCTAATTGTGGGTTGTCATATTGAATCTTGTCCATAGATTCTAGGTCATTTATCAGTCTTTAATCTCACCCGTCCATACAAAATTGCATTTTCTATAAAATGTCAATTTTGTCTCATATCTATCACTGGCTATCCATTATTATCTCTTGTCATTTTCACATATTTCATCTCTTACATCTCTTGTCCTTTGCATTTTTAGATAATCTTGCATTTTCATATTTTATCATCTAACATTGTCTTTTGCAGACTTATTTACTTTGCATGTAGATTTATTCTCTTGCATTTTAGATTAAATCCTTCAACACTTGCTAGGTCATGTCATAAACTTATTTTGCTCACACAAAGGCTGAGGGCATCCATCATATTGCAGCAAGTAGAGGAGGTTCAATAGAAGTGAGCCATGGAGGAGAGAAATGGGTGAGACTGTTCTAGTCTCATTCCTTTTCTCTTCATTCCTCCTTTGCATTTTATTGACTATGATTTGATATCATTTTAGATCATTACACTAACCTTGGAGTTCTCAAAATTTAAATTCAAATTCTACCCGATTTCTACTCATTCCACTAGTTGTTATGAGATGACTAAGAACCCACTTATGTGATTAATTACTAAATACTTGTATCTAAATGCATTCAATTGCATTCATTATATGATACATGCCTCTCACATCCAATCCCCTTTCATCATAGAACATTTAAGGAGAAATTCTTAGAAAACCACTTCAGTTTGTTGCGCTAAAGTGAAACAAATTTTGCATATTCATTTTATGGAATTTTTAGCTATTTATTGATCCTTTGCATGATCATAAAGCTAGTCTTTTTTTAGGTTTAACAAGAGAACAAATCCCTTAACAATTCCAACAACCCTTTATAGATATTCATAAATACTTTAAATCATTAAAATAAAGCATATAAAAATAGTTTTAGTGAACCAAAGATTAGAGGGTGTGATCAACATGATCAAATCTACATGCCAAAGTATAAATCCATGGACCTAGAAGTGATTCAAAGGTGTATATTTGACCTAAAATAAAATAAATATCTTGTACATAATCTAAAAAAGTACACAAACAAAATAGTTATCTTTCTACTTCCAAAACAATCCAAATCCTAAATTACAACCAAACTATTTATCTCTAAACTTAAAACTAAATATTTTTTACTTTCTTAAATTAGTATTTATTTCAAATTTACATATACCTCTAAATCTATCATTATTAATCTAAATTAAAACTAAAAAAATATTATTTTCGAAGAAATATATCTAAGAAGATTGATAAATACATTGTCGAGATGCATTAAAAGTTAATATTCTCAAAAATCCTAAAATTAAAAAAACCAAAATTAATGATAACTTTGTTAATATATGGTCTAAGACGTTTCAAGGCCACAAACCGTCAAATTTTAGACACCAAAAAATCTTTAATTTAAAGATTTGGCATAAAGACGGATATCTCTGTCTGCATGGTTTTGTGAGCACGTGAAAGACTGACAATCACAAAACAACCTGTCCATGCTACGTCACTTTTCTATTATAATTTTGTCCCTCATTACTTTTCAAAAGTTTTTCCTTTCCTTTTGAAATTGCTGACATATACAAAAGTACCAAATGTTATTGGAGGGTTTGATTTAATGTTTGATAATTGTTATCTGTTATGATTCAAAGTTGATCATAAGTACTTATAATTGAATTAAATGTACTTTTTATATCTAAAAAGTAATCAATCATTCCATGCAATGTTCACATACCAACAAAATATGATTTAATGTACAATTATTATAACTTATTACACAACTATTGATCTACCCTTTTTTTAGGGTCTTTTTGAATACTTCAACAAAAAAAAACATGTTAATGTGTCATTGTACTAGATGATGTGGACTTGAAATCTTACTTTTAAGTAGGGGTCTTGTCAAATAAGTTGTTATAAGAATTTAGAAGATTCAAAATTGTCATGAATGATTTTGAAAGGCATGCATGATTTGCATGATTCATTTAATAAACTAATGGTATAGCACATTTTCATGTAGGGTATTAATGAATGAGAACTTATTCTCTAAATAAAATATATTTGTAGCCATTAAATATGCATACATGCTCATCTTGCTACTTAGAGAAATGCTTAGAATATTTTTGAAGTGTTTTGAAAATATAGTGTGTTTTTCAACACATAATTATGTAAATAAGTTGCAATACAAACCTATCAATTGTAGTTTATTAAGGTGTGCATCAATTGAGTGTATTGTATGGAAAATATTGTTTGTAACTATAGTAGCTCACTCCATTTAAAATTAAATGGTATTTTGACATTTTTGACTAATCGTGCATAATGATAATTCACATATATTTGATGGCCATAGGTACATTTTGTATGAAGAATCACTTTTCCCTAATTAATACTATAGACACTGAAATTTGGTCTAAGCCCGCGACTTCAATTTCTTCATAGTTCGTATTTTCATAGTCATGATTAAATAATGTTAATTATTTAATTACTTTCTAAAGTCATTTCTCATCTATTAATTAAATAACTTTTAATTATTTAATTAATTCGCTTTAACATTTATTCATCTATTAATTAAATAATCTTAATTATTTAGTTGATTCATATTGTCGTTATTCTATCCTAATTAATTAATTAAATGTTTTTTATTTAATTACGTCATTAATTAACTTTACCCTCCTTAAAATTAAATAAATTCTTATTTAATTTACCCTTCAGTTTTTTATAAATTGACCTAGCTTTCATCATTTCAATTCCTCTCGAAATCGATATACTTTTGGAAGCAACTTGTTAATCTTCGATATTTTGCTATAATCACATACATCAAGGCTACACTTGCACACATATTGAAAATCTGAGGGCAAGAATAATATCACGACGAAATGGAGGACAACAGAGATAATTCATGGAGTTACGTCGATCTTTGGTGAGATTGTTCATATTTTAGCTTATTTCCTTTGTGCTTTATTGTTTAATGTAGGCTAGTTTTAGATTAATGTTTTGTATTTCTTTAACCTCTTTGCCTTTCTAGTTTTTACTATGATACATTTGGTGAACCCGACATGAAGACATGATCTTCACAAATTCGTAGACATTTTTATAAATTTTTGCAGGTATCGTACATAACGATGCATCTGACAGACAAAACAACGCAACTGATATCACAAACCATAATTGACGAATACAACGACGCATCTAACAATATTCGACAGATATGTGGCTTATAGCGACACAATTGACTGATGCAACCCACGACACATCTGTTGCTTTGAATGACGCATCTGACTGGTAACGTTTGTGAGTTTAATTTCCGATTTTCAATTTTTAGATTTTTGTTTTATTTTAGCTAACTTTCAGTTCATAGTGTGTGTTTTAGGCAGTTAACATAGTGTTTGCAAGACGTAGCATAAAAGACATAAATTTAAAACTTTTTCTGCAAGAGGAGTGACGAAGACAAAGAAGAAACTAAAAAATACTAAAATCATGTTTTTGCAAAACCATTGACGAAGACAAATGTATAAACTACTAAAAAAATTGCATGCAGAACCTATGTCGAAGACTTTAATTTTGGAAACAATTTATTTGTTAGATTAGATAACTTTTCTTTTGGGCTTAAAATTAACCAGTGTCTTTCGTGCCTGCACATGTTTAGAGTAGATCCTAATTCAGTATACAAAAGTATCCTCTCTCCTTGCGCATTTGTGCGATCTTGGGTGTAAGATAAACTGTTAGTAACTCTAGAAATTGGGCATGCGTTGGTGGTTAAGAGTAACCAACATGACTCAAACTAGTGATAGGCTTTTTTGTCTAGCCACTCCCAACCGGTATAGAAATTCTAATGCTTGAGGAAACTCAGTATTACGGAGATCCCAACAGACAAGCATTTGATTCCCCAGTACCCTTGTGGTGCATGAAAAACTACAGAGCGTAACCTCTGTAGACTGGGATGATATTGCCTCTCGCATGGCTCTCTGAACGGGTGTCCAAAGTAAAAAATCCAACTTGTTGTAGTTAAGCCAAAATACCTATCTATTTACTAGTGCAACAAGTCAGACTTGTGAAGTCATCTCACGTTTTTATGGTTCATTGTAGAGATGAGAAGTATGCCATGGGAGTTTCATGGGTACTGTAGCTTGGCTACCTCGAGAAGTGTGTGTCGTGGAGGGGAGCTAGTGGGGTCAAGCTAATAGTCATCTTCCTTGAATAAGCGTAGCTAGGGAAACCCAAGTGAGACTCAGTAAATACTGTCCATCACAACCTTAGGATTGTACTTCTTTTCATGGTCGCCAAACTAAAAATACATTATCTTTTGATTGTTTCCTTTATGTGCCAAAACTTGGTCACAAAACAGAATTAGTTTACATTGTCGTTCATTGGAAAACCGCAACTATAAAACAGAGTCACAACTATTACAAATACTGTCATGTTTTTCAACATAGCTCGCATCTGATTTACCAGTCATGCATGTCATAAAATTTTTATTGGAAACCCGCATTTGATACCTTTTGTGACGCATCTGAATAGGTCAGTCACATGTGCAGTCTAGAATGACGCATATGCCCCTGTCACAAAATTTTTACCAGTATATAGAGTCTTGAGAAATCGCATCTGATTAGTTCTGAGCTGTAATCGATATCTCGAGTCGCATCTGCTGAAAATAAATTTGCATCAGTGTGATACCCGAGTCTGAATTTACCAAAAAAATGAAATAAGGAAAGAAAATCGCAACTATAAAATTTTGCAATGCATCTGCCTAAGTATTAAAAAACCAAATTTTACTGTCACTGATCAAGAACAAACAGTCAAACTAGTATGAAACTTATCCTTTTTCACTAATTATTGGATAGAAACCAAAAAATTGCTCAAAAATTTGCATTATTCATCTTTAGGGGTCATTTAAGTTTAGAGATAGACGTTTTAGTTACAAAACTTAAGAATTTGCATATCTTAGAATACATCAACTTTTCGCATTATTGGACAAATCCATGCTTCGACAGTCTAACTCATTGAACCTAGTCATTTTGTCCTACTAGTGAATCCTTCCAGCTCATTAGTCTAGTTTGGAAACTCACCTTATCATTTGATCCTTGTCCTACATCAAGTTGCTTGATAAAGTTGCGTTGTAGCCTTGGTTAATTCATAGGTAGTAGGTAGTACCCTCTTAGAATCACTTACCATCATCTACCTTAGGAGTCTACTTAAAATTTTGCATATTGTCATCCTAGCATACATCATTTTAGACATCCTTTATTTGCTAAGAAAATACCAAAAAAATAGTAGCATTCATTATATTCTAAAAATCTCAAAAAAATACACTAGATCATACCATTTTAGACATAGTTTTGCATTACCCATTTTGAGAAAATCATTTTCATGGTCGAAACAAGGTCTAAAAAGAAACGTAGAGAAATGGTTGACTAACAAGACTTCATCAATCCTTTCGGGAACCAACCATTAGGGACAGAGAGACCTCACAAAACTTTGCTTGAAAAATTTGTCACTAGAGACACACATGGAAAAATTTATGTAGAAGATGTAGACACTGCTGTCTAAGATCCTGAATTTGCATCCTTTATGGATGAGTGTTTGGCAAATGATCTTCAAATATATCTGAAAAAGCTTCTAGTAGAAGGTGCCACACTACCTCTAGGATTTGACATCTACAAAATACAACCTTCATCTGTGCAACCAATGTAAACCATGACATCGAGTGTCTTTATTCCTCAAATTACCGCAGCAATACCAACTGGCATACCCACTCAAACTATCTCAATTGTGAACACAACACCATTTGGTATAACACAGGGCCTAACATTTATTGTGGGAGAATCCTCATCAAACCCCTTTGGCACAAACACCACTACTAAAAGACCCAAAGTTGGCATGAACACAAAATGAACTATACCCCATATCAGTAACAGTACTACCATTCCACATATAGGGGCTACACAAACATGACATATTCCTATACCGAATTAGAATATTCAAACATGACATATTCCCTCACCAAATCACAATCCGTCACAGAATATTACATTTCAGAATACTTACATCGATCCAAACAACGCAACCAACATACAAGTAGATGTTCTCCAAAACCAAATGCAAGCTCTCCAACAACAAATGGACACTATGTCAATGTCAGGAAAACAAACTATGTCAATGCAATGTTTATGTCCATGTCCTTTTGACAAAGCGCTATACATGACACCCTTCCCACACAGATACATTATACTGAATTTACCTAAGTAAAATGGGAAGAGGAATCCTCTCGAACACATAAGAGAATTTTCCACAACATGCATGGATATCTCATATGACTCCACATACCTTATGAGACTTTTTCCGTGAACCCTTGTCGGGATAGCATTGGAATGGTTCTCTAAGCTTCTGTATGGCATAAGATCATGGGGCGAATTAGTTGAGAAATTTGTGGAACACTTTTCCTTCAACATAGATAATGAAATCACGATAGCTACCTTATGTCATACCATGCAAGAAGACGAAGACGACTTCACCACCTTCTTCTAGAGATGGAGGAGTTTAGCTAGTCATTGTCCTATCGAGATACCAGAGAAACAAAAAGCCACGATATTCCTTGAAAATCTTTATCCAAAACTACAAAGTGACTTACGAGTACATTGTTGTATCTCTTTTATGAACTTATTGCAAAAAGGCATAATACTTGAGAAAACCCTCATTGACAAAGGGGAAATTAAGACACCAGGTAGGAATCCAGTTGTTCAACACCAAAACCCTCCCAACAATAGAAATAAATTTTGGTCTAGGAACAAAAACGTAACAAATGATGGTATTGTTGATGCTAAGACCCTACATGCAGGACCAATCATCACACTTAGAGGTTAAAACCACTCTCATGACTTGCTTAACGATATTGATCAAACCGCCAACTTTGTCCAAAATTCGCAACAACAACGACCACAGTGGAGATTTCCTAAACGTGATTTTACTCCCTTGGGGGAACCAATCGAGACAGTTTTCAAAGAATTGATTAAACATAACCTCATAAAACCTCTGGAGCCAAAATAGTATGATCTGAGACAGTTTAAACCCTCATGGTGGGATGATAATGCCTATTGTGAGTACCATCAAACAAAGGGACATAATCTACAACAATACCGACAATTGAAGAACATCATACAAGATTTTGTTGAAGAGAAAACCATAGAAGTCAATGGGAAAAAACATACCAAAAATAGTGATCACAAGGTCTTCACAGATCCATTACATGACCATGGGAAAGGAAAGGCCTCCAATTCAGGAACTAAGAATAATACGTTGGCCAATTATACCAGTGCTAAGTACGACTATAAAACAGGTACCATCATCAATCATATCTGAGATGCTAATGAAAATATCCATACCATTACCATAAAGAAGTGTCTTGAATGTGTTGTCAATACACACATAACTAAGATCGCCCTTCCAGGTCCTTCATCAGAGCCACAAACACAGTCTTCCAAGCCTAAGTATAATTTTCTTGACCAATTAGGGAAGACCCCAACACAGATATCCATCTTGGAACTGTTGACTATATCACCAGATCACTAAGCCATTCTTGACAAAGCCTTGAAAATCACAACAGTCCCTACCAACATAGATGTCAATCATTTCAAAGAAATGGTAGGATACTTAACCAATTCCCATCATGCCACATTCTCTCAACATGATTATTCAACTGAGAAGACCAACCATAATGACCCATTACACCTTGAATTTCTTGTCCATCAAACCAAAGTCAGATGAGTCTTGGTAGATGAAGGAGCAGGGTTAAATCTTTGTACCTTGAAATTGGTTAAAGCATTAGGTTTCTCATAAGCATGTGTGGACACTACTAAGGGTATAGTCATTAAGGCATATGGCGATGAGGAAAGATCATCTAAAGGAGTTTTCACACTGCCTATCAAGATTGGCCCTACAGTTATGGACACTAGTTTCCAAGTCTTGGATCTCACCCTTCCCTATAATATTCTATTGGGTAGACCTTGGATACACGCTATAAAAGCCGTACCTTCCACGTACCATCAATGTATAAAATTTCCATACAATGGCATAGAGGTCACAATTGATGGTGATCCAGATCCTTTCCAATATTGCGCAAGCCTATGAGAAATACCAAAATGATAGGTGTTGGTCAATCAAGAGGCTTCATCCTCCACCTTATCCCTATATATTGATCCATCAACTCTTACCAAGTCCATTCCATCACAACCACTGTCATCCACTCCTAAGGTCAAGATCCAAGATAAGGGCTATGGAGAATATCACATGAAAGCATCCTATTTTGTCAGTTAGTTGGTTCCTCCTAAGTCATACGGTTTACCCACAATAGATAGGAAATAGTTAGTTGTCACAATACATGTCCCTCCGACAATGAAATTCACAAAATGGGGAGAGTTAAGTAAAGAAGTTATGGACCAAGAAGATGTCACCTCCTGGTTGTATAATGAATACAATGAAAACCCTCCACCATCTATTCAAATATCTAAGGATCAATATGGAAAAGGCTTCACGATTATGCAAAGAAAAGGATATGATAGACATAGTGGGTTAGGGCTACATCAGAATGGAAGGACTGAACCAATGATTGTCTCACAAAGACCAAAAGGACTAGGCCTAGGGTTTCAACCGATTAGAATTGGTATTCATGGTACTTTGTTATCATCGCAAGAGGAAGTAAGTGCTTCTGAGGACATCGAGATATCTCAAGAACCATTTGACCCATTCTACTATGAATCCCCTGACTTGAATGAATATGAATGGGATTCCCTTTCCTCTACCAGCATGATGGACCTAGATAAGTTATTTGGGGAACTTGATAAAATTCTACAACCCTCACCAAATCCATCTAGCCCCCGTCCTTATCAAAAGAAGAATAGCTTAAACTTTATTATTGGGAAACCCTTGATCCTGAATCTTGGGCACCTAACGAACCATCTCCTGACGACCTAGCCCTTACAGTGGTCTCACCCCAAAGTCTACCTGTCCATAGGAAGAAGAACAAAAATGAGTTAGTCCAAAACTTTTGTGACCATGTTAACCACTCTATCCTCACCTTGCCAGCCTCCACATTTGATAACTCCAATGATGAAATGCCCCTCATATATCCCCAACTTATCAATTGGGATCAACAAGGTACACCCATCTTAGACATATTCAAGAACAACGAAGCGATAGCTGAGTTCATGGGACTTCGAGAAGGCATACCTAGAGGTGATCATAAAGCTGGCTCTACCATAGACTTGGATGACATGACATTTTTTGGGGAGTTTGTTCACACCTCCTATTGCAAAAATGAAAACAAAAAGAAAAACAATGAAAATGATGAAAATGACAAGTCCCTAGGTGAAAATTGAAAGGCGCCTTTGGATGAAGAAATAGTAAAAATAAAGGATGCATCCAAGGGCGAAAACCTCTCTGAGGAACCCAAGGATGGAGGTTTGAACATTCTCCCAGTTGCTCAGGAAAATTCACCAATGTTAGTTGAAGAATCTGTCGAGATCAACATAAACACTAAAGAAAACCCTCACTTTGCAGCATCTTTAACAAAGATAGAACAACCAGAGTTTCGAGACTTCTTTACAAAAAGATAGAGAAACTTTGCATGGTCATATATCGACATGCTTGGGATAGATCTAGACCTTATATTGCATCATCTACCTTTACAACCAAGTGTTAAGCTCATCAAACAAAAGTTAAGAAAAATGCATCCACAAATTGCTTTACTAGTCAAAGCTGAACTTAAGAAGCTATTGGATGTCGGATTCATCAAATCCATAGACTATGTAGACTAGATTTCTAATCTTGTGTCAGTGAATAAACCATTTGGGGGCATCCGCATTTGTATAGACTTCAGAGATATCAATAAGGCATGTCCTAAGGATGACTTTCCTTTACTAAACATTGACATGATAATAGACCTTACAATAGGATATGAGATGCTACCCCTCATAGATGGTTTCTCCAAGTATAATCAGATCAAAATTGCAAGAGAGGACCAACACAAGACTACTTTCACATGTCCATGGGGAACATATTGCTGGAATGTTATGCCTTTTGGGCTCAAAAATGCAGGAGCTACATATCAACATGTAATGATGACTATTTTCCATGACCTTGTACATACTCTCATGGAAGACTATGTTGACGATCTAATAGCCAAATCATTGACAAGAGTAGATCATTTGAAATTCTTAGATAAGATATTCCAAAGACTAGAAAATTACAAAGTAAGGCTAAATCCAAAAAAATGTGTCCTTGGCATAAAATTAGGAAAACTTCCAGGATATATCATTTCTAGAAGAGGCATTAAAATGGACCTGGAAAAAGTAAGAGCTATAATGGTCATGCCTCCACCAGCCAACATCAGTCAACTAAGAAAATTACAAGGGAGACTATAGTCTATTAGACGCGTCATAGTACAGTTAGCAAACAAGATACATCCATTCCAACATTTTCTCAAGAAGGGGGTATCGATTGTATGGACACCCAAATGCTAAGAAGATTTTCAAAAGATCAAGGATTATCTTCCTACACCATCTTTGTTAATGTCGCCTACAGATACCTAACCCCTAATACTCTATATTTCAGCAACTCAATCAGCACTAGGAGCCTTACTTGCACAAAATAATGATGAAGGTCATGAAAGGGCAATATACTATATCATCTGTACTTTAGTCGGATGTGAACTAAACTATAGTAACATAGAATGTGCCTATCTTGCAGTGGTTTTTGCTACTCAAAAACTTAGGCACTATATGCTAAACCGCCAAACCATGTTGGTCACCAAGATAGATCCTCTGAAATATCTCCTAAGTAAAGCAACACTAACACGTTGATTGGCTAAATGGGTAATGATACTTAGTGAATATGACATCCAATATGTTGAAAGGAAAGCTTTAAAAGGGAAAGTTATTGCAGATTAGTTGGCAGATGCACTAATTAAGGACTACCATCCTCTAGTGGTAGATTTTCCCGATGAGTTCATCTTCACCATTGACAAACAAACCACATAGAAATTATACTTTGATGGGTCTCATACTAATTGTGGTTCAGGAGCAGGTATACTATTTGTTACACCACAAGGCGACACTATTCCCAAGTCATTTAGAATTGATTTTCCTTGCACAAATAACATAGCGAAATATGAAGCCCTTGTTACAGGATTAAAAATGGCAGTCCAATGGAAGATTAAGCATTTACATGTTTATGGAGATTCTCAGCTAGTAGTATGGCAAGTCAATGATGAGTATGAAACTAAAGATGAGAAACTTGCCCCCTACAAGCGCATGGCAGACAATTTTAAGCAGTACTTTGATAACATCAACTTTCAACAAATACCCCACATTCAGAATAGGGCAGCAGATGCTATGGCAATTGTGGGTTCATTATTGGATATTCCTTGCAACGTGCCTAAATTTGAGTTTTTGGTCAAACAACTTTTGGTCCCTGCCTATGATGTCCTTGATTCTGTGATGGTGTGTACTATTGTTGGTCCTACTTCCCCATGGTACAAGGAAATATATGACTACCTCCATGCCCAAATCCTACGCTTCGACTTGTCAAATAACCAACATAGGACATTTATATGTAAGTTTGCCAAATATACCATCATTGGAGATATCCTTTATAGACATGCCTTAGATAATACCTTATTGAGATGTATCGATGCTGAAGAAGCACAAACAACCTTACATGCGGTACATGAAGGTATCTATGGATCCCATTGTAGTGGTCCTACCTTAGCCAAGAAGATTATGAGATTAGACTGCTATTGTCCTACCATGGAAATGGACTCATATGTCTTCGTTAAGAAATGTCGACAATGTCAAGTACACAAAGAATTGATACATGTGCTAGCATAGGAGCTCTAACTGATAACTTCACCATGCCCCTTTTCCCAATGGGGACTTGACCTCATAGGTAAGATACACCCTCCATCTTCAAAAGGCCATAAGTTCATCATAACCGCCACCGAATACTTCACCAAATGGATTGAGGCTATTCCTATGACCTATATTACCAGCACACAAATTTCCATGTTTATCCTAAACTACATAATCTGTCAGTATGGTGTTCCTCAATCCATTGTCATATATAATGACCATCCATTCAAAAACCAAGCCTACCATTTGTGAAGAATTCCATATCTAACATCATTTTTTCACTCCATATTATGCACAAGGTAATGACCAAGCAGAGGCGCCTAATACAACAATCATCAAAATCCTCAAAAAGATTGTCAATATGTTGGTTGTGATTGATATCTACAACTAAATCCTACCTTATGGGCTCACCGCACAAGCATCTGTACTCCCACCGGTGCCACTCCATATTCCCTGGTATTTGGTTCTAAAGCTATCTTACCTATTGAGGTTGAAATTCCTTCCCTAAGGGTATCTTTGAAAGGTCATATTGATGATGAAGAGTACCATGTGTCATGACTACATGAGTTAGAATTCCTTGATGAACAAAGACAAAAGGCACTAGATCATCTTCAAGCATATCAAAACTGTCTCCATCGCAGCTATAACAAGAAAGTTTTGAATCGACATTTTGACATTGGTGACTTGGTCTTAATGGAGAACTCGAAGAATCAAGCTAAAAGAGAAAAACCAGGCAAGTTTGAACCAAATTGGTTAGGGCCTTATATTGTTATAGAAGCCTTTGGATCAGGAGCATATCAACTCTCAACCCCTAAAGGAGAACCACTCTTGTCACCAATCAACAACCTTCATTTGAAGAGGTTCAATGCATAGCTTATGGGAACCATGTCTTAATCATAAAAATACGAAAAATAAAATAATAAAAATAAATAAATAAACTGTTACCTTGATGAAAACCTGGCAAACAGGCATCTTTGTAACACCAAAAAAATTGAAAAATCAATAAAATAGTAAAGAGAAATAATTCGTCCAATAGTGAAAACCACTTCGGTGGTGCTATGGATGAGTACCATGGTGAAAAATTGGCAAACAGGCACCATGCGTAGTTGACTTCGCTCCATCTACCATCATTCCAATCAGACTTTTTCACCATCACCCATAATAAATGGTTGTCCTATCCATAACTTGGAATGATTGACATCAAGTCCGCTTCGTCTCCCCACTCCATCCCAAAGGTCTTATACCTGACTGGGGGAAAATCCTTGAATTGTGTCAATTAGACCTTGTACATAACATCCAAACGTCAGAAAATGTCCTAAAAAAACTCAAAAACATCATAAAATGTCCTAAAAAAATCCAAAACATAAAAAAACTCGAAAAATACCAAAAAATCAAAACATGTCAAAAATCCCAGAAACAGAGTTAGAGTCAGTTGTGTCAAGTTAGTTGTAGACATAGTTGAACTACGTTGCCTCTGTGACTAGATGTAGGAAAGGCCATCAATCGATGTGCCCCTGAGGCATTAGGTCTATTTTTCTAGGTTTGTCACATATCACACATATCAAATCATGACTCATTCATTGTACATGTCATAGTCATTGGTCATGTCAAACTACGAGGTCTTTGCATGTATAACATAGGCAAGGACATCAATCAATGAGCCCCCGAGGCTGCACTAGGTCAGTCCATTAGGGTTTATCACATTCACCATCACACACGTCGCATATCATCAAGTTGAGTTCATATTTATCAATCATTCATGTCAGTCAAAGTTGGTCAAACTATGAGGTCTCTGCGTGTATAACGTAGGCAAGGCCATCAATCAATGAGCCCTTGAGGAAGACATCAAGACAAGTCACACATCAACAAGCCAAACATGCCAACAATTTCATCAAGTCAAATCAAACAAATTGCCAAAACAGTCAAACTTATGTCTTATACAAGATGTGTCTTTCTTGACAATGGACATTATCAATCATCATATCCTTATGTAATTTGTCGCATCAACGTCATCAGGCTCAACATCTTATACAGTACATGAATTTCTGAAACCAGGCTTTGTCATGCCTTACAAAATGGTCACAAAAAGTTGAAAGCAGACTCAACGTCTTATACGGTATGTGTCATCCCTGACATCAGGCTATGCCAAATAATCAAATATTCAAACAAACAACAACAGATCAAATTCTGGCAAATATTTCTATTGACTTTTTTTACATTTATGGCTTATTTGGTTTTATCTTATTGGCTTTGTCTTTGAGTTCGGTTACTAGCTTTCTCAAGGATGTCCCATGAAGGATTTAGAGAAACAATGATGTTTCCAAACTATTTTCTTTGATTGTTGTTTGTCAAATGTATTTTTAAATTGGTTTTTAAGTTAGGTTACTAGCTCTCTCAAGGATGTCCCATTAAGGATTTAGAGGAGCAATAATATATCCTGACTATATATTTTTCTTTGATTATTGTCTGTGGTTTGTCTTGACAAAAATATTGGGGCAATTAGGCCCTTAGTATGCGTCTAGACACTCCTTGTCTATGACTGTTTGTTGTTAGTAGGTGAATGACCTTGCACACCTTGATCTATGTCATATCATGGTGTTTGTCTCCTTTTGTATTAGTTACCGCCCAATGATGATAAAGTGCAAAGCCTTTTGTGATTCGACAAAATATCGAAGATTGCTAATACTAATGTCTTTTCTTGTTCATCTTTCTTTCCACATTAACATTTCTTATTTCTTGCATTAAGATGGAGTCCTATGACACATGAAAATATAAAGCATCCTGCATATGCATTCATGTTAGAAACATCATATAAATATTATACATTGTAAATCATATATATCTTGCATTGCAAAAACACAAAAATATAGGCATCTATCATATCTAGGAAATCATGGCATATTAGGCATTCAATCATCATAGAGTACAAAATGAAAGCATTACATGTAAATAAAAATTGTAAACATATAACATCACATGTTGATAGCATTGTATATATAAACATCACATTGCATCTCATAATCATAAAATTCATACATAACATCCAACGATACCATAAAATTACATGCATTCATCATCATATGAATCAACATCACATCATAGGCTGCATAAACACATCATAATGTAGATATGATCATCCATAACATGTACATATCATATAGAAAATAACATATCATATAGAACATATGCATAAGAAAAAGACTACATAATCATAAATAGAACTGCATATCATATAAATCACCGCCAAAATCATATATATATCACTCAAAAAGTGTCACATCACAATGCCATAATGCATCTATCAAAATGAAGCCCGTAGTCTCTATGATCAAAATACAATGTCTCAATAAATATCAATACATGTCCCTATCCGAAACTCCCACTGCTCCCATGTGGAGACTGTGAAGATGACTGATGACGAGAACTTGATGACATGTGTGTAGAAGGAGGCCTATCATATGGTCCAGATCTATGAGGCCCCTAGATCTCAGTAAATCATTGCTCAATCTCCTATCTCTAAGCTATGGCCTAACCCCTATCCATATATGCTTTGTTTCTCTCCATTTGTAGTGCATCTCACTCTGACATCAGAACCCTCATCCTCTCCTTCAGAGATGCTACCTAGGCACGCAAATCTGTTGTCTCCTAATCAACATGACCTATATCATCCTATCGGGGTATCTCCATCCCATCGTCCTCCATCTCCTCCAAAATCCTATCACGAAGCTCCCTCTCCTGATCATCTATCTCATCCTCCTCCTCCTCATCATCCTGATAGCCGACAAGTAGATCAAGGGCACCGACCTCTACCTCCTCCCTACCTGCCTCCTCCTTTGCATTCTCCTCAGGAATATCCTCTTGTCTTGCATGCTCCTCTCTGCCGATCTCAACATTAGTCATAGGAATATCATCTCCCTCCCTCTCCTCCTCACAGATAGGTGATAAATGTGGGCCTCATCCTCTACGACCATGCCTCCCCTTTCCACCACCCCTCCGGACACCTCCTCCTCTACCACGTCTGCCTCACGGCCCTATCTCGTGCCTCTCCACCAAAGCATCCTGGTCTGGATCTATCAATGGCACTAGCTTGTGAGTGGCCCACCAATTATCGTATGCATCTTTCATGCCCAGATCTATTGCTCTGCCTCTCCAACCCCACTGTACTGGCTACAATGCATCAATTTTTGCCTTTGCAGTGGAAACTAGAATCTCATCTCCCCATAGAGTCACCTCTCTTGATGATTGTGCATACTTTTGTCGACCTCGAGGCTCATCCTGAACCTATCCATATTGTCTCAAAACATGCTCTGAAAAATATCTCTCAATGATGTGCACGTGTGAGACTATCCGTCTAATCAAGTATTGTGTCTGCCAGAAATATGTCAAATGCTCATTCTCATGTGGCCAGTATGGGTAATCCATATATGGCCTCCAAATAAACTGAACCATTGTGTTGATGGCATGTTTGTAGTATCTTGTATCACCAACATGATGTTGGGTATTAGCCCCCAAATAATAGTAGGCATAAGGCGATCCCTATTGAACCTCTGCTGTGACAGGTGAACAAAAAATGGCAATGTCTTCCCATGTCCATATCATAAAGAGCATGGTACCACAACTCATGGACTGTGCCTCTCTATAGGAAATATCATGTAAATGAAAGTACAACATGGCTATTAAACAAGGCCCTCAATCATATACAACTCGTCTCTCTAGCATGCCAACAAGCATCTCCCCCCATCCTACAAGGAATCCATGACCTCGATGGTCAAGAAGAACTATACCACCAATCAATATACACAATAAAAAATCTAATATCCTATATCTTTGTGTTAACACATGCCATCTAATCTCATAGTGGTCTATACCTAGTTGTCTGATGTCCTAGTGGGGATAATATTTGCATATCTCCGAGAATCCCCTCTGTGTATCATACATGACCCTAGCCCCCCTAATAGGTAACCTAAGAATCTTATACACATCCTTTAGCATCACCGTAGCCTCACCAATAGGTAGATGAAATGACAATGTCTCCAAATGCCACCGCTCACACAACGTGGTCGACAATCCTCGATTTGCCCGAATAGTGGGCATGAATGTCACATGATGTAAACCCAAATGCCAAAGAAACCATTTCTCCCTACTATGCAAACTATCACGGAATCGAAAAGTCAATGGTCTCGACTCTCTGGTATATATAGGATCCAATACAACATGTGATGGCATTATGCATGGCTCAAGTTAGAATAAAAAAACCTATCCTAGTCCAAAATTCCAAAATTCTATGCCAGTCAAATGCATCATTTCATTTTCAAATGCATTGCAAAACTCAAATGCGTTATTTAAAATTGCAAATGTGTTACAAATTTACACATGCGTCATCCTAATATGAAAATGCGTTTTACAAATGCAAATGCACACAAATACAGTCATGCCTAATCCATGACCATTACAACATACAAATGCGTCAAACAATGCAAATGCATTTCAGAATTCTATATGCGCTACTATTAATAACAAATGCAATGCAAAAAGACATATGCGTTGAAAACAAAATCAAATACGACCATCTTTCAATACACTACACTATCCTCCTACATGAATTTGCAAATGTGGCATTTTGAATGCAGATGTGTCTATTGCGAATGCACATGCGTTTTTCTAATAAAGTGACGCCTAACAAAAAAAATGAAAAAAATGCATTAAAAAGTGTGCAAACTCAAATTTCAAGAGTTGGTTTTCGACTACATACCAAGGGACCCACGTTTGCATCTCGTTTGAATTTCTAGATGCGATAGGTGTGATGATGCGAGTAGGGAACTAGAGACATTGTCGCTAGGAGTCCAGAGTAAAAAACTCAATTTTTTGAACGAGGAGGGTGAAAATGAATTTGATTTTCACCCCTTTTCTATTTATACCTAGGGTTTAGGGTGGAATTTCATTTGACCTTGTCTATTGTCTGTGTAAACTTCCATCTTCAATCGACTTGTACATGCACCAAACACCTCCAAATTCATTTTCGTCAACTCCATTACGTTTTTGGCTATCGAATTGACTTATCGAGACTATGTCCAAAATTTTTTAGATTTTTTTGAAAATTCATCAATTTTCTCGAGGGGGCATACCTTCACCTATTTTACACTAGGGCATGTTTTTGATCGATTTTCTTTGACACAACGCCGAAATGACATTGTATCAAAGAGGGGAAAATGTAGACAGTGAAATTTGGTCTAAGGCAGCGACTTCAATTTCTTCATAATTCGTATTTTCATAGTCATGATTAAATAATGTTAATAATTTAATTACTTTCTAAATTCCTTTCTCATGTATTAATTAAATAAATTTTAATTATTTAATTAATTCACTTTAACATTTATTCATCTATTAATTAAATAATCTTAATTATTTAGTTAATTCACATTGTCTTTATTCTATCCTGATTAATTAAATAAATGTTCTTTATTTAATTACGTCATTAATTAACTTTACCCTCCTTAAAATTAAATAATTTTTTATTTAATTTACCCTCCATTTTTCTATAAATTGACCTAGCTTTCATCATTTTGACTCCTCCCGAAATCGATATAATTTTGGAAGCAACTTGTTAATCTTCGATATTTTTCTATAATCACATACATCGAGGCTATACTTGCACACATACTGAAAATTTAAGCGCAAGAATACTATCATGATGAAATGGAGAAGGACAATAGAGATAATTCATGGAGTTACATCGATCTTTGATGAGATTGTTCATATTTTAGCTTATTTCCTTTGTGCTTTGTTGTTTAATGTAGGCTAGTTTTAGATTAATGCTTTGTATTGCTTTAACCTCTTTGCCTTTCTAGTTTTTAATATGTTACAAATACTCCTAATTTTATTTTAATTTCTCAAATTTATGTTTTTGATACCTCCTCTAAATACAGTAGTATATTATAATACCTTTATTTTCATACAAGGTATCTAATGTACCTTTTTTGTTATATTTTTGTCCTCATTTATTTTCAACCTATCGATTAAAGGGAACTACATGTTGGCTAATAGATTTTTCTTCTCAAATAAGTAATTTGTATGACTATTATGCCCAAAAATGAAGACAAATAAGAAACAAATTGTTGGGTAAGTTGTTGATTAACTTCTCTCTGAATTTTAATGAGGTACAACTCCCTCTTATGATAAAAAATTTAAGGACGAGGTATACTTTTAACCAGAAAGTAGGAAAGGATAGCTAACACTTATGCATAGTCATAACATAAATGCAATCATAAGATTAAATACAAAAAGATTTTAATTTTTTTTCACAACACAATTTATGAAATTGAAGGACTTTTAAAAGAAATGAATACCACTAGCAATTCAATACATAGATTGAAACACAAGTAATATATAGGTAACTTCAGATTTAAATTCTACCACCCTGGAAGGAAAATGAATGTCACACAAATGAATACCAAATTATAAAGAAAGGCAATATCCAGATATTTCCCCTAGCTCACAAACTTAGAAACAAATACCAAAGCATTACATTCTACTTCACATGCACATAGACAAAAATGAATTTCTTCAAAAATTATCAAAAATTTTATTGTTCCTTCTTTTGATCGAGTCTCACTCTTACACAGGAATGTAATGGGGATCAAAATTTTGGACCCTTCTATCATCCTTTGATTAGATATTTGAAGCCTTCAAAATGTAACTATCAAAGAGTCTTGAAACCGATTCTTAAAAGAATCATTAAAAATAAAATAAAATTTAAATCTTATAAACTTTAAAATTCAAAGAAAATGTGACCATTGCTAAGGTGGCTAGTTCTATGGGCCCACATTATGTCTATCCACTAGGTCCTATTAATTAGCTGCCACACATGCTTTGCAATTCTTGAATGCCTGAGTGGTAGCTAGAATCTCAGTGTGTTAAGGAATAATGGTATTCTTAGTCCTACATTTCTAGAGAGCTTTATTGCTATGAAGGGTATCAATTCTGGTAGTGATATTGGCTAGAAAATTATCATATCAAAACCACATGTTGAATCAATTCTGACCAATCTCTTCAAATTGTCCTTATTGAAGGCTTGTTCACCTGACAATGTATCAACAAATTTTTGAAATTCTTCCTTTAACTCATCGACCATGGCCACATCATCATTATATTTCTTCTTGAGTTGACAACTGATATCTGACAATTATTTGATGAGATTAGTATTTATATGGTTGTGTTCTTTTAGTAGCTTGCTTATTCTTGGATGTTTTATTTTAGGAAGGAGTTTTTCCATTCAGTGCTCTTTCTCCATATTATGCATCTTGGGTCATCTATGGATGGGATGACATACTTTGTTACAAATTTGTGTAAACCCATGTCTAAGATTTATTTGAGGTCTTAATCGGCTCATAACTATAGGGACTCTTCTTGTTTACCATTATCGACCTTGGTTTTGATATAATTCTTCACCAAAGTCAGATTATCATAAACTTTATGTAACTTCTCAATCAGAGGAGGACCTTTGGCTCTTAAATATTTTACCCATTCTTGAGTAATTCTACCATAATGACTATTGCTTTGCACTTTGTTGACCATTTCCTTCTCAAATATATAATTGGGATAACAGGAACAACTTGTTTAACTGATTGGTTGGGGGGAGGATCTGTTAATGATTTTATGTAGTTTGTGAGTAATTATATTGTATTCTTTAATTCATCTTTATCTTGTTTATTTTTTTGGTCCTCTCAACTAACCTTGTGGAAGTCACCTAAAAATTACGAATATCACCATCTTTGCTTGGGGCCCCAAATCTACCTTTATCATATTGTAGTTAGCTAGAGTAGCCTAACTAGGTTCCTTTTGTGTAGAGATGTGTGCAATTTATATAAACAAGGGCCCAAAATATCCATCCTCCATTAACCTTGATGTGGTCTTCAATTTATGAGACTTAGGAGATCTTTGCAATAATTATCCTACAATATTATCATTTGGTAGACTGACTGGTACTATCTTCCTTTTCTTAGACAATGTTCTCTCCAACCATGAAGGAGAGGAGGTAGTACCAATATCTTGAGATGAAGAGTCTAGTGATGAAAAATAGAGTGCTCTCGTTAAGGGAGGAGTCTTTGTTACACTTTACAAATAGAAGGGAAAGGAGGGAGGATATTTACCCTTTTGTGTAGTCTTTTCAGTCACATCCCAATAGTGGCTTGGCAATGCTTTAGATGGATTAACATCAATTATTTTAATTTCTTGTTCTTTTTCATTAACTCCCTCCTTTTCTTTCTCTTTATCCTTCTCTACTTGCCCCTCCACTCCACTCTCTTTGGGCAGACCATAATCGTGTTTCTTCTTAGGGATCTTTCTCCCCTCTTGAGGCTCTTCTCCATCTCCACTTCCCCCTGGTATAGATGTGTGTTGTATGGGAGGTGACATTTTGGTTGATGAAGAAGTCCCTACTTGACTAGGGTTATTATGTCCTCCTTTCCTCTATCCTCTTTTAGGTTTTTCCTTAGAATCTTCACTCTTTTTCTTTTCAAGTCATATTTTAGTCCTTTTTATGACTATGGTAGTTATAGTCTCAAGGTCCTTAGTTTCTTTGAGTCTCTAAACAATTGGAACTATGGGCCATATTTGTATATGATTGGTGTACATTGGGTCCACCAAGTCGGACTCATCATCTTCAATATCATCAATATCCCAGCCCAATCTAAATATAACAATTTGTCTTAGAGTCATTCTAATCCAATTTCACTTCCTAAATTTATAGTCATCAGAGCAATAAGCCCAATAGTCTTCCATATGAGAAATGTGATGAAATCCAGAGCCAAGCTATAAATTCTCTTTTACAAAGTTCTTACTATTAAATGGGAACCTCATGTCATAGGTACAAAAATGTTGTATTTCACAATATCCTCTTAGTGTTGAGGGCATCTGATTGTGAATTGTATGAATAATATCCAAGACCAATGGGGAATTGAATGCCAACTTTCTTCCTCTCAACACATCTCTTTGTTTATCTCGACAACTTTCCTGCAAATTTCAATGAGGATGAACTTGTCCTGTACGTACTTAGGTAGCTTGTGACGGAGACCATCATGTCCCCCTACTCTGATGTAGGTGAACCTTTGGAACTGAATAAAATATTTTTCATACTTATTTATTAGTTGAGTGGATTTAGGAGAAATCCTTTGCCCTAGATCTCCTTGCGATTCCCTAACTAGTCTCATGGTGAATACATCATTCACCCTCCTGAACTTGTGATAGCTTCTTTCCAATTGCAGATCAAGGTAGTATTTATATATTTGAATTTGATCATCAAATATTCAACAAGATAAAGTATGGCCATGGCCTAGTACATGTTAGGGCATAAAAGAGGTATGAAGACATCTAAAGAAAACTTATCGATGACAAAGTTTGATATCATGTAATGTAGCTTGTCACTAATGAGAGTTTCCTATTCTAGGTATTGTTTCCCAACATAAATGATTTGTACTTGAATAGAAATATACATTCCACAAACTTATGGGCATTCACATTGTTGTTCAATCTATGCAACAATATGATGATGTCTGAAATCTCATTTTTGAAATGTGACCTGTGCAAATTCCTGGGCATTTGGGACTTTCCCTTCTTGAGAATGACAAACAACTCCCTAGCGATGACATTTTTATAATATCCTTTCTTCTCATTGAAACAACATTTTGATGCAGTAAAGTCAAAGTCTAGATAGACTTCTCTTCCAGGCAGTCTAAAAAACTCCCGATGGTGGCTCTATCTAGACTAATTAGCATATTATAGTCCTTAGTTCTTATCTCTATAGTCTAAGGTTCATAGTAGTTTATACAATCGAGGACAAGATGTGTGCATAACATGACTATGGGGAAGTAATTTGCTTCAAGTAAGCCACTTTCAACTAGCCTTTGAGTAATTGGGGCCATATCTTGGTTTATTTACTCTTTCCCAAAATTCACCAAGGTTTATGTGCCCTAGTCTAGTACTCCAATCTCTGAAAAATGTGTTAGCTAAACCTGACATGTGCTCATATCCTAGATATTTATACTCCATCTTTCCTGAATTTTAGCTTGAATTTCAATTTTCTAGTTTTAGAGAAATTTCGATAAAGTTTCGCATAGGATTTTCAATTTTAAATTTGAGAATTTTATGAATTTTCTTGATACAAGCAACATGAGAAAGTACTAGAGTATCAAGAGTGTTCACTTTTAACTATTTAAATATTTCTAAGAACGGCTCTGTGAAGAAATATTTTTGTTGCCTTAGTCAAGTTATCCATCACAATTCTACTCTTCATGCTATAGAAACCCTTGGTTCTTATTTGTAAATACATAGAATGACTCAATTTGATGGCCTTTTCCCTTTATATACATCAACACTAATTCATCTCCCTTAGCTTTGACAACAGTTAATGCGGTGTAGGTAGCTTTCGTTGGCACCAACTTTCAAATTTAACTCATGGGAAGAGAGTTAGAACTTTAGTTGGTTCTTGAAACCTCATCAGAGTCCAAAAAAGGTTTCAAAACCTTAGTTTGTCTTTTTTGCATTCCTTCACTTCTTCGTTCATTTCTTTCTTTTTTCTTTTGCTAGCCTTCAAAGGATTGGAGGTTGTGAGTTATAAGTTGGACACTGGCGAGGCTGTGAGAACCTCATCAGCTTCTAAGAAAATTTGTCACAACTCATAAAATTCTCTTTGAACTTTGAATGGATGCTCTTTATTTCTTCTTCATCTGGAATATTTGAAGTTCTTGTTTAGGTGTTAGAGCCTAACAAGGCTTTGAGAACCTTTTCGTCTCCTCACTATAGTTCCAAAACCAAGTTAAAGGGTTTCTGTTTTGTTTCTTTTGAAAATTTTCTTCTCAGAGATGAAATTTTTTGGGGGGTGCAAGGTTTTAGAAACCTCAACAACTCCTAAAAGAGTCCTGGGAACAAACTTTAAAATCATTCTTTGAGAGAAAGACTTTGTGATTTCCTAGAGGATCCTAATGAATTTTGAGAAGATAGAAGCTTTATTGGATCCAAGGTGGGTTGTGAGAACCTCGTCGAGGTCTAATGATAGTTTTGAAACTAACTTAAGAGGTTGATTTTAGGCAAAATGACTAAGTGTTGAAATATTTAAAGGACTCAAGTGAAGTGGAAGCAACATAGGAAAACTCAAAACTCCTAGAACCGAGTCTTAGTTGATTAAAGAGCAATATGGGATTTTGAAAATGGGGAAGGGTGAATCAAAAATAGTGCAACACTACCTATACCTACATCTAACTCAAGACTAGTTTTAATTGTCATCCCATATATTAAATTCTTGGAATAGAAAACTTGGATGAGTTATGAAAAACATGTCAACTTATAGAAAGTCATGATTTAAAAACACTTATATATATCAAATCCTACAACCTTTTCATGCCAACTCTAATAGTGAATCCCCTTAATATCATATATTTCAATATAGTAGATATAGTAATCTAAATTATAATGGAAATATTTTAATTATACCTAGTATCTCTTTGGGGTAAAACAATGACATTACAAAAATCTGTTCATAACTAATTTTAGGAAATTTGGATAAGCTTGTAAAAAAAATCCATGACCTTGGTGTGCCATTTTTTCCCTTGTTAACTACATTAGAGTTGGGATTAAGCATGCACCTCTAAGAATATGAGACTCAAACATAATACAAGACTATGTGATGTTGAAACAAGATTTCATGATTATAGCAAGACTAGCATAATGAATGGTGTTTTATTTAATTAACATGTTCAAAGTGAATTATAGAGGATTTGGAATTGTAGACACCTAAAAATGTCTTGATGGATCACATTGGCTAACTAATATCATTTCGTCCTAAAACCCATCCTCTTTTCACTTAATTGATTATATTAGCCTAGCTATTTAATTAATCACATCATTTTTCATTTGTTAATCTAATTGACTTAATTAGGTTAATTCATCCCCTTTCATGCTAACATTTCATCTTATTAAATTAAATACATCAAGTTATTTAATTTAAATCCCTAAGTCCTCTTATTTAATTAAATAACCCTAAGTTATTTAATTAAATATCATAACACTTTCCCCCTTTTCATTAAATCATTTATTATATGAATACCATATAATTCCCCTGTTTCATTAAATAAATAAAGTATTTAATGAATATCATTTAATTCCCCTAATTTTCATAATTGAAACTTTATTTAATTATCAAATTACTAATAAATCTAATCTCCCGACTTGCAAGGAAATATTCCCATGGAATATTCCTTCCCCTTTTTGCACATTAAAACTTTGTTTTAATTTGCTAAATATCTAATTTTCCTCACCCATGAGAATATTCTCTTTCTTTACTCATTTGAAAAGGGAATATTCCTTTTTCAAACAAACTTAGAAGACTTCATGTGCAAGTTAACTTACAAGACTTGTGCAAGTCTTGAAAGTGTGTTTGGATGAATGTGAGCCCTTGACTAAATATCATTTTGCATTTTCAACTCTTGATGGGTATCCATGATCCATGCCTCCATCTTCCTTCCTTTTTGACCATAGATTAACCTTTTTAATCTTAACCCTTCATTTATCATTTGCTCTCCTATAAATAGGTCACTATTTGGAGACAAATGGATCCATCTTTTAACAAAAAAAATATGTTGTTAAAATCACTTGCACTTGCACCCAGATTAAGCACTCATTTAGAATCATTTTACTTTCATATTAGCTTAGCTTCCATTAATGGCATCCATGGTAACATATATGCATCCATTTAACTTATTTGGTAATTAGGGTTTCAATATTTTTAGCTTAATCTCCATTTAGATTAGCTTTGCATACATCCATATTAAAAATTTTAGTATAAATCATGTTAAAATAGCTTGCTTCAAGGTAAAATAGCTTTAAATCTTGTTTTCATACACATCTCGCAATGGTTTTATTAGTTTTCTTTAATAAAACTGATTGAAACAAGCTCATTTATCCATGGGATTGGGAGAGGGTTGTCATTCCACATCAATGCAACACCACTCCCACAATAAGATAAGTTTCAAAGGATTAGAATAGGTGTTGTAGACACCTAAAAATGTCTATACATGATCCATGAGGATACAATGACATATTCCTAAGGTTACTTTGTCCTACCTATATCAAGGTAGTCTATCATATCACACTAGGGGCAATCCATTATGGATTGGATCCGGTCCTTGTATATCTTAAGGTTATTGGAAATCTCACCAAAAATCCAAAAACACTTGCAAAATTAGCTAAAATCCAAAAAAAATCACAAAATTATAAAGTCAAAACCCAAAAACATCCAAATTCTTGTATAGCTCAAATCCAAAACATCCAAAAAACACCAAAAATCCCTAAAAAGGTCAAAAATAAAAAATCCAAAAATAGTACCTTGTCGAACTACGAGTCTCTGAGCTTGAACGTAGGGAAGGCCATCATTGATGTGCCCCAAGACACCCTAGGTCAGTCCTTTAGGAGTCCATCATAATAAACTGACATCCCATCAACTGCTCATTTCTCATTTGCAATAAGTTGAGTTAGTCGAAGTACGTGGTCTCTGTGTGTATAACATAGGCAAGACTAATATTTAATCAATCCTTGAGGCCCCTAGGATAGTCTTTGAGGTTAGGCTCTTTGTCGGATCTTAGAAAATCCCTAAACATTCAAATATCTCAAAAAACCCTAAGCATTCGAATCTTAGAAAATTCCTAAACATTTAAAATTTTGGAAAACCAACATTTGAAAACTCATAAAACCCCAAAAGAATTGAAAAATTGAAAACCCAAAACATTTGAAAACCTTTGAATTTTTTTTAAAAGCCTCAAATATCTGAAAATCTAAACATTCACATAAACTTTCAAAAAGACCAAAAACAACCTCAAAATATTTTCAAAATATCAAAAACATTAAAATATTCCAAAAAACCCAAAACCATCCATCCCATTTCGCTTTCACCCACAATAAACCTTCACCCATAATAAATCAATCACTACCTTCAACCTTTGGTAAAACAAATAGAAAACAAGTATCACAAGTCATAAAGAGATAACCTAATTGTCAAAATCTAAAGTCTAGATCATAGGTAAACGAGTCAATGGAGTTTGTATCAATGTATTATCACACACCTCATCCTAATAAAAAAACTTGATCAACATGTCATAGGATGAATCATTTGTGTGATGGACATCAACATTAGAAATCACCTTAGCTATATGAATTCGGCAAGAGATATAGATAACACTAATTGTTTGTCTTTGATCTTTTCTTATGATTTATCTCAATGACCCATTATGAGGACCTCTCGATGATTTCTAAACAATTTAAGGAGAAAATAATTGGGCATCGATCATTATCTTTCATTTGTTGTGCTTGTGGGTATTCTTGCAAAATAATATTGGCACATACTTCCTTAGTTGTGTGTAGGGAGGTTGTTTGGAGTAGATTGATGACTATTGTGTATGCTTTGGTTTTCCATATGTCAAGGTGTGAACATGAACTATCCTATCTATTTGTAAATTCAAATTCCATTACATTAGATACAACACCATCCTGGTTATCAATACCATGATGCATTGTGTCTATGTGTTATATCAAAAATAAGGAATGACAGAAAATCCCAATCCCAAGATATGAGATAAATCATCATCATCATCATCTCTCATCACCATATCTAATAAAGTCTTGGTGGATCATAAGCTTGTTGGACTTCTGAATCAATCTCAAAACAATGGTTAATCAATATCCTTACCATTCTTCCATCCATCTTATTCTTCTTATTCGTCTATCTTTACTAACATTTCTATCCAAGCATCAAATCTATTTGATCTACATCAAAATATACATGAGGCTACCCATAGCCGATGATTGTCTATACATCATGAAATCTGTCTACATCAACATCTAATGTTTCCAAGAACTATTCTTTTCATCCTCTTTACCATCAATCCCTCTTTTGTTGGGGCACAGTGGGGCATCTATATCATCTTCAGCTCAAAAATCTAAAATTTGTAGCTCTTTGATTCAAAAGCAACCTAAAATCTAAAGCATCTCAAGCATAAGTCTGATTTTCACCTATCGTGGCCAATCAAAACACTTTATTCTCCGATCGATCTCTCGAGGGGCAAACCAACCATCTTTCAATCATATCGATATCAAATCATCTAAAAAAATTTGTTCCTAGCCTTGCTAGAAAATCTTGATCAAATCTATCCAATCAACCATCATTGGGATATATCGTTTCCTATCAATCCTCGTGTTATTCAACACAATCCTTGCATTGTTGTGAATCCTCAAGAATGTCATCATCAATCAATTAGATCAATCAACTTTAGCTTGGATATCAACATCTCAACACTAGTAGAATTTGGCAAATAAATGACTAGGTGACTAAAACTTTTAGTCACAAAAAATAAAAATGACTAAATTCTACTAATTTTTTGCAAAACAACTATAAATGACTAAATAAATGAGTAATTTCATCGTCAGGTAAAAAAACAAATAAATAATTAGTCACACAAATAAAAATGACTAAATAATTAGTCACACGAATTGGTAATTTCACTCTTCCCCACCATTTAAAAATTTCATTACAATTAAAAGTACCACGTAAAACATTTCCCCACCTTTATCCTTCATAGGGAAGGGTTTCTGAAGGAAACTTGTAGCTATAGCCTGGAAGTCATTCGCACATCACCAAAAGTTTCAATGGAAGTAGATGCCATTATTTCCAAAGCGGAAGGCTCCAAAGTTAGCTCTAGATTTTTTCAATGCCCTATGGATGTGTCTTTCAGGGAACCCCCATGAAATAGAAGTTTAGAGGTATTGCATGGTAAGTCATTTGATATTAGATTGCTTTGATTTATATCCTCCTCTTTGGAATTTCCTTTAAAAAATGTGGATAACCATTCTTTGGACTTTTGTCCTTATTGTCAATGAAAAACCCCAACTTAGGACACTAAAATATTAGTGTATAGTTCTCCATCATCTGATTTTATTAGTGAATTCCTTAGTTTAATGTAAACATTTAAGCATTCTTTGATATAAATTTCATTATACACTTATTTCTTATTAAGATTGGCTATACATTGTGTGTGCTCAGATTTTTGAACATGCAGAAGAGGGAGAGTGTAATTTGAAATGCAAGACAATAGAACAGGCTTGTTAAGAGGTATGAATATTTTGTACTCTTGTGTTAGGTTTTAAATACTATTTAAGGAGTCATTGTGTCATATTTTTCAATCAATAATTAATCATAAGCCAATGGAAGACATGACCAATCTCAACAAATTTGAGTGTTCTCCTGACCTTAGAGCACCTTGGGGAAGAGAAGGATCTTCTTCAACTTTTGCATTGCTTTTTGATAATAATTTAGATGACTTCTAAGAGCTAAATGTATTTTCATGTAGTACATTTTGTGATTTATCATGACAAATATATAGCATGTTATAGAAAGAGAATTATTGGATGATGGATAATGCACATTTAATACCAGATGAAGATTATTTTGTTTTGATTAAAGGCAAAAAATGGGTTTTCAAGGGGCTTGAAACCCTTTTATAAAAGAGAGCAGCTGAAAAGAAAACATAACAACAACAAGCAACAATCAGCCCACCGAAAGCAAACCATCAGCCAAAAAACGGCCAAAAAGAAGCCAACCAAACACACTACATATTCTTCAAGGTCTTAATAGCTTCCATGTCAGTATCAACCATATTTTACACATCGTGTACAGTATCAACCACCTCCATCCTAGAGGCCCCAACCTAAGTTTTCATTCTATTTCTGGTTTTGACTCTAGGCCCACCACTTTTTACCTCTTCAATCAAAACCTTACCTTTAGAAGTATCCTTCTCACCAACACTGCCCACAACCAACACTTTACCCCCAGTAATAGAAGCATCAACAAGCCCATACTCTTTTATATTTTTAGTAGTTATCATAGGAGAAATCCTCATGGAAAAAACTAGAGCTCCCACAAGTTTGGGTGCCTCACCACTCTTCAGTGCCACTTTCCTCATAGCAGAATCTGAAGTACCCACAAGCTTAATAGCCTCACCACTCTTCATTAGCATTTTCCCAATTTTATCCTCAAGGGATAAAATTCTACCTTCCAAATTTTTCTTCAGATTAATGGTTTCCTTCACCATAGTATTAGCCACAATGTTCAGGGATTCCATTAAATTGTCAATTTGGCTTTGAACCACAAAATCCCTAGTCTTACTAGCCACACCCCTAATCCTAACATTAATAATATTAATTTCATGAAAAAACCATTTAAAATTTTTAAAGTATAGATTAGTACTCTCACGGGCTGAGCCCAACACATCAGACAAAACTTCCCTATCATAATTTTTAACCCTATCCTCCACAACATCATCCTCATCAGTAGAACTAACTTGAATTTTATCATCCACAATATCCTTACCTTTATCAATAGGAGTAGGAGACATCAGCTTGCGAATGGAGTAGGCGAGATCCTCCGCAATATTCTTCCTTTTCAACTCCTTAACCTCCTCTGCTTTGTTAGAACCCCTAGCAAGACAACCAACCCTAGTACCAACCTTCCCCTACATAAGCCCAGTATCAACATTCAAAGAGGCCTCACCAAAAACACCACTAGCAAGAGAGAGAAGGAAACCCTTCTATAGGATTTGACTGGCAGATCTCGGCTCGCTACTCTTATGGCTCCCCACCTTAGAATCCTTAGCATGTTTAAATTTAGGGGGAGGAGAGGAAGCTTCCCCATACAAATCAGTCTTATCCTTGGTGGCTTTAGGAAGAATCGTCACCACTGCATCATTGCTACACATAGTGTAGCCCTCTTTGTCGACCAGCTTTCTATTCCCAGTTTTACTAGGAATAGGGGAAGAGGGACCCTCCTCAAAAGAGGCATAGGAGTCTGGGACATAGTCAACATCACCATATTTTTTAGACTCTGACTCTTTGTTTAGAACAAGCCTCCTCCTCTTGGATCTTTTGCTAACCCTTTTTTCACCCGACTCAGTCTCATAACCTTCTCGGGCTTTGCCAACATTATCCTTCGGGGAAATCAGAGATATGTGCACCTCATGCACTTTCACATGTTCATAAATTATAAGAATTAACCCAACATGCATAACTAGTTTATTGGGGTTTTTCATGTGATCCTTAATCCCCGTATCCAATGACATCAACAAATAATAGGGAAAAGAAACCCATTTCTTATGCCTAAAATGATTAAGTAGAGGAAAATGGTAGTTATTAATGGTCGTGTACCTACCCTCCAGGGTAACATACCTCATGACTTCTTCTGCCAAATCACACTAGAGCTCTTTCAAAGAAATCCTATACCAACCACCACTTTTAACCTTCCTGAGATCAATTGCCTTGTTTCCTTTGAAGAAGATCGACATAGAATCCTACGAGTCTTTCTTGTCCCTAAAAACATTAATTCCCTATATGGACAAACCAGTAATTTGAGAAATAAATTCTTCATCCACCACGACATCTCTCCCACCGAAATTAAGGTTTCTATCATTTCAAACTTTAGCAACCATCTGAGTAACCTGCGCATTGAAACCATGCAATCTTTCCATATAGACAGTTAAACCACCCTTCTCGAGGATCTCCCAGACCTTTATCTTCTACTTTATAGTGTGACAAGACTTGGGTTCAACATGATTCTTGTCCCAACCCATTGTGAAATTCAATGCCGCAAACAACTAGAACCACCTAAAAATGATACTCACACCACCTAGGCCGAAAATACAAAAAAGAAAGCTCCAGAAGCTTTGGCTAAAGACACCCAGAATCTGTGCGAGACCCACCATAGGATAGTTTGGAAATAATGAAATGTAGCTCTGAACCAAGTGAAATCCGTCCTTCGAAATCAAAACTTTAACACCCTCATTCAAATCTTTCACCCTTGTGACAAAGGACATACATCCCACCATGCCAGCGAGAATCCACCAGATATCAGCTCTCATTTATGATAATCACCGATGCTTCAAAAGGAATAGAATCATTAAAATTCCATACCTTTCGTTCCTTAACCCCAAAGTTAGTGAAAACATTAGCTAACTTATTACCCTCCCTCAAAATATGGGAGATATAGACATTATCAAAAGAATTAATGATATCAATAGAATTCTTGATCAAGGCCTCAATAGTCCATGACAGGGGAGAGACCAACTTGAAATTGTTAATAATATTTATGGAATCACCCTCCACCCAAAATTTCTTATATCCATGGCATTGAGCCAATTTGAGACCATGGTAGACAACAACCGCCTCCGTGAAGTGGTTTGTCTGGGTTCCCAAAGGGAGCACCATAGCAGAGACGAGCCTACCATTCGAATTTCTAATCACTCCCCCACAACCAGCAGGTCCCGGATTTCCTTTAGCATCCCCATCAAAATTCATCTTAACCCAACCAACCAGAGGCACCTTCCAAGCAACATCCTCTCTTGAATATTTCTCTTTATAGACCAAAGAGAAATATCACAAGGCAACTTCCACTTTTGAGCAACAGAGATATCAGAAGGACTAAGATTAATCTTATCACCAACATAAAAGGAAACTCCAAAAAGAAATTTATTCTTAATTCCCGCACAAATTTTATGAACCACAACCACAGCTGGGAGGTCAGTACTCCTAAAAATTCTATTGTTTCACTCCAGCCACACACCCCAAATCAGATGAGGCAAAGTGAAAGACCACAAGATCTACAGAGTTAGATTAGCAAAAGGAGCCAACCATTGGAACCAAAAATCCTTAACAGAGCCAGGAAAAACCCAATATATGTTCTAAAGAGAGAGCACATTCTTCCAAATCTCATCAACGTATCTGCATCCAATCAACAAATGACAAGTATTTTCTGCTTCCTTCTCACAGAGAAAGAATCTATTGGGCATAACAAAACCTCTTTTAATCAAATTATCAATAGATAAAATTTTGTTTTGACAAAAAAGCCAAAAGAAAATATTGATCTTGGGAATCAATCTAAAGGACCAAAGAAAAGCCCAAAAAGGCGGTGGACCAATAACAGTTTCATTAAGATGAAATGCCGAAGCAACATAGAATTTACTCGAAGACGAAGGCTTCCAAACAAACCTATCAAGAGAAGGAGAGGAGGGGATATGAACAACATAAAGAGCCTTATAAATAGAAACCATACCAGGGTCCACGTCATGCAATTTCCACCAATAGCCACCAATAATATAATCAGCAACAAATTTCCCAACTTGATGCACACAAAGTTCCATGAAAGGGAGAGCCCATGGCTCATCCTTGAGAGGCCAATTACCAAACCAATTATCTTCCCAAAACAAGATACTCCTCCCATTACCCACCTGCCAAAAGAGACCCTTAGTAACAAGCCTTTGAGCCTTCAGCATAGCATTCCAAAACACAGAGCCATTTAGAGGGTTAAAATCATTAGAGATAAAATCTCTAATCCCATCACCACCATGAAGGTATTTACTCCAACCAATTTTCAGCCACTCACTTTTTTTTAGCAAAAGATTCCACAACTGTTTGCCAAGGAGGGCAGTGTTAAAATTACAAGTTTTACAGAATCCTAGCCCCCTAGTCTTTTTGGGACGACAAACATCATCCGAAGCAACCAAATGGGTTCTTTTTTTTATCTTCAACACCTGTCCAAAGAAAATTATTCTGAATTCCTTCCAGGATATACACAAATTTCCTCGGCATACAAAAGAGATTAAGAGCATAGATAGGGATATTCTGAAAGGTAGACTTAATCAACTAAACTTTACCAGCTTGGCTAAGGAAAGCCCCCTTCCAGCCAACCAACTTGGAATAAAATTTATCAATCAATCCCCTCCATAAAGGATCAGGAGCCTTAGAGCATAATGGGAGACCCAAGTAAGAAGCAGGAAGCTCACCAATTTGACATTGCAGGATTCTCACAATCTTAATCTGTCTAGGAACCGAAGTGTTGAAGAAGAAAATCACACTCTTCTATAGGCTAACCTTCTACCCAGACGTCGCCTCGTACATTTGTAGAATCCATTTAATAGCCCTAGCTTCCTTAATCGAACCCTGCCCAAGCAAAAGAGAATCATCCACAAATTGTCGATGAGAACACACCAAATTAGCAAAAGAAGGGGCTAAACCATTCAAAAGACCAGAATTAACAAATCTTTGAATCAGGCGACCCAAGGACTCAACCATAATGATAAAAAATAAGGGAGAGATAGGATCCCCTTGCCTCAACCCTCTAGAGAAATCAAAGACGGGAGAAGGGGACCCATTGATGAACACCAAAAATTGAGGAGTTGAGACAAGTTGATGCACCAAAGCCACCAATTTCTCCCCAAAACCAAAAGATAGGAGGATCTTAGAAAAAAAGCTCCAGTCCACTCTATCATAAGCTTTGAGAAAATCAAGCTTGAGAAGAAAACAAACCTACTTATTAACCAAGAGGGAGTGGATATTCTCATGAACAGTGAGAATAGAGTTCAAAATTTGCTTGCCAGTCACAAAACCATTCTGTTGAGGAGAGATGATCATGGGAAAAAAAATTGCAGCCTCAGAGCCAAAACCTTGGAGAAAATCTTATAAATTGAATTACAAAGACTAATAGGACAAAACTCCTCAAAAGACGCAGCACCAGGCTTTTTAGGAATCAAAACAATAAAGGTGTAATTTAGCTCCTTAAGAAGAAAACCAAATTTGAAGAACTCCTTAGTAGCCACAACAACATTTTTTGCCACAATTTCCCAAAAGGATTGAAAAAAGAACATAGGAAAGCCATCAAGACCTGGAGCCTTGTTACCTTCAAAGGAGAAAACAACACACCTAATATCCTCCCCTGAAGGAATACAAACTAATTTCTTGTTGAGATCCTCATCCACTAGCTTAGGAATATCCCTCAGAATGTCCTCCTGATAGGCCAAATCTAGCTCACCCTCCGATGAAAGCAAATGAGAAAAATAAGAGGCGTCAACATTTTGCAAATCAAAATCCTTCTCCAGAGCTTAATTATTAAAGTTAATCACATTAATTATATTAGAGGCCCTGTGTTTAAGCATAGAGATATGAAAAAACTTAGTATTTCGGTCACCACTCTTCAACCACAAGATCCTTGAGCATTGCTTCCAGAATTCTTCCTCCATCGCCACAATATTATGCAGCTTGGACAACAAAATATTTTCCTTCAGTATCACATCCTGATCATACCCAGATGCCTGTATAACTTGCTGGACATAAAGAAGCTCCTTAAAAACCCCATCTTTCTCCTCAAAAATATGGCCAAAGGAGGAACAGTTCAATTTTCTAACATTCAAGTTAACACTAGCCAATTTTTTAACCACTCTATACATAGCCGATCCATCCACATGAATATTCCACCAATCCTTAACCAGATTACCCAAATCAAGATGACAAGTCCACATTTTCTCAAATCTAAAAGGAAATTTTTTCTTACCACCCAACAAATCTACAAACAAAGCCAAAGGAAAGTGATCTGAACCCAATCTTGTAAGAGCAGAGAGGGAGAAATTATAATGTCCAAGCTAGTCAGGGGTTAACAAAGCCCAATCTTACTTAACCTGAATAAGAGCATTACCCACATGCCAATTCAACCAGGTATAGGAGGCCCCCTTCATGTCCAAATCCAGAAGAGTCAAGTCATTAATGAACTGCATAAGATCTGATCTACTATCATCCACATTTTATGAACCACCCATCTTATCAACATCATGCAAAGGTGTATTGAAGTCACCAATGACCATCCAATTAGCAATATTATGAGAATCTTTAAAAGAGGCAATATTCTCCCAAAGCTTTTTTCTAGCACTCTTGCAATTAGGAGCATAAATATTAGACAAAGTCCAAGAAAAAATATCATGCAGGTGAAAGAGAGAAGTATCCACATGGTTACTATCATTAAAAACCTCCACTCCTCTAATCACTCGAAGATTCCAGAAAGTCACAATGCCACCAAAACTACCGCTTCAGAACAATGCATACCAAAGTCCTTGAAAAGCTTCATTTCAACCTAGAAAGTTTCTCCATACCCATTTTCGTTTCCCGAATTAGAAAAATATCAGGATGATGATCTCTAACTAGATTGGACAAGAGATCATGCTTATGAGGGTGATTCAGGCCCCTCATGTTCCACAAGATAATCTTCATTGGAGTTTAAAATTGGTGCTCTTAGAGCACATATCCAATAGATTTCTCTATGTATGATTGGCTATTTCCATCCGACTCTCCTTATCCCTCACCACATTAGCAGGAGGCTGGCCTTGACCATGCAGCTCAGACCCACAATAAGTCCTCTACCTATTTCTATTCACAACTCCTGGAGAGGGAGAGTGTTTCTTCTTGTTGCATCCATGGACCTGAATATAAGGTGTAGTGTCCACCTCTTTCAACTCCTCACACTCCTTAATCTCAAGCTTCAAAAACCACCCCCTCTATTTTTGACACCATACTTTGAAGAATTCCCCTCCTAGAAGGAGAACTAGATTCCACACAAATCAAGGTAATATTCTCCTCCAACAGCTCAACCCTTCCCTCATCATTTATCAGGGATGAGCACTTCTCATCCTACCCTAGATTCAAATCCTCCTACGTAGGTAGAGAATCCACCTTATTAGACCCATCTGGAAGTAAAACCTCACAACCCTCCAAAGAAGGCGCACCATCAGGTTCCACCTCCATAGCCAAAGGAGTAATAAATTCCACCACCATGACAGGGGTTTTCTCAACCTCCCGCCATTGTTTGGTCATTTTCTTAGGAACTTTAAGAGGACATTTTTTTGCCCAGTGACCAACTTTTTTACAGTGAAAGAAGGCAAAGGGATTTGACTCAAATTCAGCCGACTACTCCCACACCCCAAGTTTAGAGTTAATCTTAACCATAGAAGGAAAATCAGCTAATTGCTCACATTCACACAGAACCTGGCATAAACCAAACACTTCCTAGAGGCCGTCATTTGGTTAATCAAAAACAAGCAGCCAAAAGTTTTGGAAATCCCCTTAAACACCTCCTCATCCCATAATTCCAGTGGGAGTCTAGGCAACCTAACCCAAACTGGAGCAGCCAAGAAAGAGCACGAGTTCGGATTGAAGCCAGGTTCCCACTTCTTCAACATCAAAGAAGACTTACCAAGGAACCATGGGCCACCCGCCAATGCCATCACCCTATGATCTTCATAGTTGAAGGAAAAAGAAAAGAAACCTTTGGCCATAGCTACCACACCAACTCTATATGAGGCCTAGGACCAAAACATTTTCCCACCAACACCATGTCCATATTAGCCATTATTTCGTCAACAATATAGTCTGGAACAGACACAAAGTACTCTCCAATCTTTTTATCAGCCACAAAGGGCATCGAAGGGGAAGAAATTTTTACTTTGGGCTTAGAGCCAAACAGATTTTACCAGAAATAATTCATAGACTTCTTAAGCCCAAGGCTCTCCAAATTAGGATTCCCATCACAACCAACCAAAGAAAAACCATTCCCTAAATTTTCAGAGCCGGGCACCAAGGAATGTGTCAGACACACACTCTTCAAAGCCTCCAAACCAATAGAACAAACATTATTCACAATAGGGGACCCACTCAACTTACCTGTAGCAGGGACCCCACCTGACATCACCCTCACATCAGCATCCCCACCACCATTATCGCCTAAAGCTTCATCCTGATCTCTCACCTTTTCAAAAAATTTAAAAATCAACACCTCCATTATCACCACCTAAGGAACCTCCCATCAAACTCGATTTTAATTTTTTTGTTGGTGATAATAGATTAAAATTTTATATACCTTTTTTCTATATTTTCTACATATTTTTACATTTTAAAACTCTCTTAAATTTCCATTTTCAAAACTATACCTATTTGTGCACTTCATGCAACCTAGGCCCCCTATAAATCTGTTGGAGTGAAAAAGACACTGAGAGGGGGGGGGGGGTGAATCAATGTCATGAACTGATTTGACAAATTTTAGTAAAACTGAAACATTATAGATTTATGATCTCCTTTATCAATGATTAACCCATCCATTTATTGAATGCAATCACATATAACTGAAATGAGAAGTATGACAGTGAAACATTGCATAATAAAGAATTCACACAATAAATTAGAGGAACCATAGATGAGCAAAGTGACACAAGATATGTCGAGTGGAAAACCCTCCTATGGTAGAAAAACCACTCCTAAACTACTGCCTTTTTAGGCTTATATTAAAACAACCACTTTTAACAATGCCTTATAGGCTGATTTTTGAGCACCAACTCCTCATTTTGAAACACCAATTTCAAGGAGCACCAACCGCTTTTCTGTTTACATAAAATACAATGATATAAAGGGTTTCTCTGTTTCTCTTTTCTCACAAGTGCCTCTCAACAAACAATACCTACAATCCTCAAGGTTCAGAGTTGAGCCTTCAGAATTCTAGTAATTGTCTCATCTTAAGACAACTTGTATTTATCTCTTTTTGTTTCAGGTATACAATCTCAGAATAATACATGTTTTCGATAATAGACAATACAATGGTTGTGTTTCACACACACTTTTTGTCAGTCATTTCTCACACTACAAAAATAGTGATTTTAATCTCTCTTTTTCTTTTGACTCATATCACTGAAAATTACCAGCAATATAACTAAAACATGTGTGAATATTTTATCAAATGAGGTATTTTCAATATGTCAAACTATTGTCAAATTTTTGTGTCAGGTATATTCAAAGATTCAGAGAAGTATCCAAAAATAGAAGATTGCTTCTGATAGAATGGTGAAGAAAATGTATTTTGAGAAAGAAGACTCCGAACCCTAACCACACAAGGAATCGACACCATCAACACTATCTGAAAATAAAGGTTATAGTAATGCATTTCACTAGAGAGAACTTTTCCCATCATTTATAGTTTCTAACTGAATTTTTTCAGAATGCCCACAATCAGTAGTGTAGAGTAACTGAAAAAATATGACATGCCTTACAGGAAACCACTCTTGCATATTCAATTTCGAAACAAAAAGAATAACTGCCTTATGTTTTTTTTTTTTTAAACTGAAAACTTTCTCCAAATAAAGATTAATGATACCTATTCGAGCAGCAAGAGAGTTATGGAAATACCAGTTAGATTTTATATTTTCCCGGGTCTCAACTTGCCTTATTCCATCCTTGACAGTGCCCACCTGAAAAAAGCTTTCCATACACTATGAAACACCAATCATGATAACAAAAGAGCAATAAATAGATTCGCAATAGAGAGGAGACATTAAGCAGTAGTTACAAATCCTTTCATGGCGGCGACATGGCTAGGGTTTACACCCTTAGTGAAAAGAAAAAAATTAATAAGGAAAGCCCTAGTATTTCTTCAAGACATTTGATGCCCCATGCCAAAACATAATCATGTTTGAAGTCCGAAAGGACTGAAGAAATAAGTAAAGACATCATAATGCATTCTAAAATTTGTGGCCAAGAAAATGCCTAGTATGCCGACAATCTCACTACCTCTGGAATGCATACAAACTGTTGATCAACTTCATCATAACATAAACTTGAATCGATGGCCGATGATCAAACAAAGAAAATGCTGACACCATTATACCTTTAATAATTTTTCATGACCTCTTAAAAAAATCAGGACCACCTTATCAATCATTGTTACCAAGAATTCAAAGCCATATCACTTTCATAGTGGCTTTTAAATAATTAATTCCTCATGCCTACTGGCGGCCCTAAGGCCTAATAAATCAACAAATATAAGACCCAATCCAAAAAAGACTTATTTCTAAGTCATGTTCAAATGAGAGTGAGCGAAGAGTAATGCTCCAAGATAACATTGTAATAATTGCCATGTCAATACCTTTTCCTAAAATAGATGCCAATTGATATCAACTTATCATATTCCCATGCAAATATATCAAAATTATCAAATGTTAAGGAAACCCGATAGGGTTTTCTTAATATTAAATGCCAACTCCAATTATGATTCCAAAACCAAGTTGCCTATAAGAATTACCGATATGAGGCTGAAAATAAGACACAACTATGATGTTGTTCAAAACATTATCAATGCCATGTAACCACATAAATTTGAACATTCCAATACAATATAAACCTGTAGATCACCTTAGCACACTAGAGCTCAAAATGTTAAACCTATCAAACTAGAACTATACCACCTGAACATTGAATCATAATCTTGTAAACAAGATGCCTTGTAATCTTCACATGGAGTCAAGAGATCAGTACCATTAAAAACATCATCACAATGCCGAAGCCAAAACCAAGTATGCCAAGACAGAATATAAACAAGAGGGCCAACCATTTGAATGTAAACTATGCAACCGATAATAAATCACCAAGATTCCAATCTGAAACACAATTTTGACATCAAGGAAAAATACCAAAAGAGAAGTTCAACAAAATCTACTTTTCTTTTTTTTTGAGATTCTTGGGCCAAATTTCTAGGTTCAAGAAAATATGAGCTCAAGACTCGCTAATTGATTAGAGCTCGGTTGAGGTTTCTCATGGTCCATTGACCTATTGAAGACTTAGTTGATGTTGCACATGGGCCATTTAATTGTTTAAGGCTTGATTGAGGTTGGTCATGGGCCATTGTATTGATTAGTGCTTTGATGAGGTTTCTCATTTGACTTTGGTTGCTTTAGGCTCTATCAAGGTTGCTTGTTGGATATATATTGATTAAGTGATTCCCTATTTGTGGTAGCTTGAGTGTGTTTTGATGTGGAATTTTAACTCTTGTTGTTGTCCTTGATCATTATGAAATCACTGTCATATGTGTACAAACTATTCATAACAAGCCTTTTATTGATTATCTTTAATTTTTTTGTAAGTTATGATCCTTGGACTATCATACACTATCTTTAAAGCTTCAAAAATACTTCATTTATGATGACTATCTTTCTATAATTCGGTTAATTTGGGTTCAATTTTCATATAAGGTGCAAGCCTTTACTCATACCACTGCCTTTTAGATTTTTTAATCAAACATTGTCACTATAGAGGCTTCTCACTATGAAGACCATTTCCCATCATGCAAACATTATCCTTTTGTTTACCTTTCCACTATGTATGAAGACTTCCATTGAGGTCTATCTTCATGTATTCTCCATCTTCCAATGCTCATTGAAGATTGTCATGGATTGTCCTTATTTTGGCTTGTAGGTAAAACTATCATAAGTTAACACAGCCATGATACCCATTTCCTTCTACAGACCTGTCCTTGATCATTGGAATATGATGAACTCCTTTTATTGTTTCCCTTTGTTATATTCCTTCTATAGATCTTCAATTTTAACATTGGTTTTATGATCTTGGCTATCCTCCCTACCCTTCTGATATTATTAGTGCACGAAATCTATAATGAAGGGCACAAAATCTCATTTTTGAATTATTTTCTATAAAATGGTGGGTGTCAATAACTTGTTCCTCATCAATTTTTTTTTATGTTAGTCATTCTTAAGCAATAGAGAAAGTAGTTTCAAATATCTTTATTTAAGGATAGTCAATAGCAATCTTCTCAAAGGAAAATCATCACCTTGAGGGGATATCTAAAATGTTTGAGCATTAAAGGAAAGCACATTTTAAGGTTCCCAAGGTGTGTACCAAGGTTTCCTAGGGAAATCCATGCTTAGACATGGCTAATATTCCTATCAACTAGTCTAGAAGCCTCTACAACAAATTCTTTCTTATCATTTTTTAAAATGATGATCCCCAAAATAATGAAGTAGCAAGCTTATGCTTCTCAATAGAGACTTTGGCTTGCTTCCTTTTATCCATATATCTTGATTCATATGAACTCTCTCAGTTCTACATATGTGAACTATCCCTTTATACCTTGATGAGGACTTCCATGGCCTTGTGTACATTGTGACTGGGTATACTTGTAAATGAAGACTTGTTTTATTGTGAGGATCCATATGATTGTCCTCAAGCTTTCAAAAACTATGCTCTTTCAAACCTGTACCTCATATTTTTGAAATGTTCATTAAATAAAAATCCATTTTAACATGGATCAACTCTTCTCCAATTAAAATAATCTTTGACCACTTATCTGAACATCCTATACCTTATTAAGGACATCTTGCTAGTAGCAAGTAAAATAACTAGTCTATTGAAAGGTGGGGTGTTTTCAAAAATACACACTTAAAACATTACTCATAATACTTTAGTTGTTGCTTCATGGTAGCTGCCACAACCTTTAGGGAATTAGTGTTTGCATTGAACCATAGGAAGATCATAGCTCATGCTAGAAAATAACAATAAAATTTACTCTCTACCTTCATTGTAAGTCAAAAGATACTATCTTTCAGCAGTGCTCCATCCTTTCACTTGACTCACAAAGTCCATTGATACCCTGCATTGTCTCTATGGTATATTCTATATTAAATTTAAGAGGATTTAAAATTCACTGTTGATGTCTCTCGAATTGAGATTTCATTTTGGCTCAAAGAATCATAAGTGTTCTCCATCCTATCCCTACTACAACAATGTCTTGATAGTTTATAAATTTCAATTAGATGTGCTGCCTTGAATAAAAAATAGTCTCTACATAAACACAATCCATCTTTGATATAATGGAAGTGATTAGTATCTCTTATAAAAAATTCTCTCTTAACAACCTTTGAGATAAACTTGGCACCTTCATGACAATCACCACATACATGAAGATTCTTGATGATTGAGGTAGGTGTCCCATTAGGTGTACTCATAAGCTCAAATGAAATGGCCATTCTCTCACTATAAGTGTAGAGAGAGGTTTCCATTTTGCACCTATTTTACATCATGTAACACAAACTCCGTGTTAGGTTCATAGCCTACCTCTTTCATCTATACAACCAATTTCTCTAAAGTCTTAAAGATATCTTCTGCTTGTGGATGCGACCTATCTCCAACAACAAAAGAATACACCTTGTTCTTGATAACAACCCTGTTGGAGATTGAAAATTGCATCAAATGGTTCTCATTAATGTCAACACATTATTGTATGTATGACTCATTTACCAGAAGATATTTCCCATTAAATATGATCATTATATGTGGTATGGTATGTTGGTTTTTAGGTCCGGTTCCTACCATGTGACAAACTACAATTTAGATATTTGAAGATCTTGGCCAACTTAGCATGTGCAATACTCTATGGATGTTTGAATGACCTAATTGATGGGTATGATACACATATATATGCATATATGTCTCTTTGAAAGATACATGGAATGAAATGAATGATATGGATGGATGTGAGGTTATGCAAGAAGGATTTAGAGGCAGAAAAGGTTACGAATATAGCAAAAAAAAAAAAGTGAAGCAAGCAAAGATAATAATTTTGTGATTAGAGCAGAACTATTGAGTGATTACTAATATACAATAATACATGTACGAAGCTTCATCTAGAACTGAATCTAGCACAAGAAAGGTGCAATTCATTAGTTCACTTTTGGCTATAAGCCATCATTTTGGTATCTTTGTGTGGTGAGCCATCAAGGTTGTAGCCCTGTGGACAATGAGTCCTTATTTCAGGCAGTGGGCCTTATTCCAAGAAGTGAGCCTTTTTGTAATCGATTTTGATATTCTCTATATTGTGAGTTAATCCTCATCATGGTTTTTCCCTCATTGGGTTTTCCACATAAATCTAGTGTTACTATGTTTATGTGATAGATTTCAGTTTTTGCATTTATAGATAAATCATTTATGCAGTATTTGGATTTAGTTCTGATAAATAGTTAAGGAAATAAAATTGGTGACAACTAATTCACCCCCACTTTCAGTTGTCTTGTTCAACAATTGGTATCAGAGGAAGGTCCTTTGGAATAAGTCTTAAAACTTGAAGGAGATCTTGGCAGGTTAAACAAATGGTGAAGGGATCTGACCTAGATGAAGAATTGAGAAAAGAGACCTCAGAGTTTGAGAATGAAGATATGAAATAAAATGTCAAGCAAGCTGGTGAATGTATTTAGAAACTAAGAAATTAGATCCAAAAATTTAAATTGAAGCACAAAGAAGTTTATGAGGAACTAAAAGAAGCTAAGGAGACTACTAAAAATCTAAGTTTGAAACTTGAAGAAAGAAAAAAGGTGGAAGAGAACCTGAAATTCGAAATTGATCAAAGCAAAGAAATTATCAATCAAAATATAGAAAAATGTGAAAAGCTTGAACAGGAAGTAGTAACTCTTAAATCTGATCTGGAAAAGGAAAGAATATTTGAAGAAAAATTCAATATAAGTTCGAGATTTCTTGATGAATTGATTTCATCTCAGAAGCCTGTAAAGGATAAATGTGGTCTAGGACTTGAAGAAGGACAAAGTTTAAAAACTAACCCAAGTTTCAACAAAATGAATATTCAAAGGAAAGGCAGTAATTATCAAGGCAAGAATAAAAGGATCAATATTGAAAGGATACCCAACCACCAACCTAATAATCAAAGGTACCCATCTTTCAATGGATTTTGTTACTCATGCAATAAATTTGGACATAGAGTAGAAGAATACAAAAGTATAATGAATCAGAATAGATTAAGTCAGAATGTTGGACTCTTTATTGGACATTTTTCAAAATTCTATAAGAACAAAGTTGGGAAGAAATCATATCTAAAACAAAAGGACAAGTTAAATCTAGAAGAATTGAGAAGAGAAACGTGAAAGATCTGGAGAAAGAAAGAAGAACTTGAGAACAAGGACAAATCATAAAATCTTCTATTTGCACCGGGTATAAATGCCCCTTCTATGAATTGAATCCAGTAATGGCTTTAGGGGGAGCAATCACAAAAAAATCTATCTATCCCTCGGTATAAGAGGTGTCATGTGATGACACAAGGATATATAATGAAAATTCTCATCCTAAAGGAAATGAAGAAAATTTTGATAGAAAAAAAGCAATACAGAGGATTTGCAGAACCATTTTGGTCACAATGCATCTTACAATATGGCTAACAACCTTGGTGGAAGAAAGATCTAACATACTAAATTACAAATGATGATGTCATGAGCAATAAATTATCTTTAATGATAAAACCCTAAAAAGAAATAATAAGGAAGATTGAGTAGTCATTTACATTTTTGAAGTGAACGAGCTGAGAAGTGAAAGAGTTAGGTTTTTGGCAAGCGAAAGTATACAGAGAACAAGGTTGAAGCAATAGAGTCAAAGGCAATGGTGATATTCAATCCATGCAACAACAAATTGTAGAAATTAAGTTACAGATTGATGAATTTGGTCAAGAAAAGATTAGGAATCTAGAGACTTCTCTTTCAATTGAGCAAATGCAAACGATCAAGAATCTAGGGCACAATGGATTATAAATTTGGAGCGAATTTGCATACTTTTCAAATGTGGACATTGCTTGGGCTATTATAAGTAGAATTCAAGGTGAACGAATGATCCTTGAAAAACCCTATGAAACCACAAAAGAAGCAATTGCAGAAATACCATGATTATGCAATAATGGACCCATTCTAGTTAAGAAGTCTATGAAGAACAAAGAGGTCAAAGCCCTAACTGGAGTAACAAGAGATCAAAGGGAACTTATAATTCACACCATAATTGACCCAGTAATAAGGTATGTAGCATATGGCATCTCATATAAGATCTATTTCAGGAATAGGGAAGGTTCTACCTCAGTGATTATCGTTTATGTTGCACATCAAATGGTTAAGGATAAGGAGGATTTTGACTTGTGTGAACTATTGAGAAATCAATTAATGGAAAATATAAAATGACAGAATGACAACTATCCTTTTCACTTTGGATATCTGGTTATATGCTTGATAATGTATTTTTTGAATTCATTACCATTGAAAGAAAATGTTGTGTGGAAGTCAACTACATCTATTAGGAAACAAGTTTACCGATATCTAAACTATCTAACTGAAAAAGAATTTTTTTGCAAAGAATATTTTGAAATCAAAATGAATGCATGGAAATATGGTATGGTTTCCAGTCCAATTATGATATCTGAAGTAGGATTCCCCACCAGAAAGAAGAAAACAAGAAGAATTAGTTCATGCTCCCCTCTAGAAATAAAGAAGCAGAAGATAGAGGAAAAGTGAGAAGGAAAGGAAATGAAAATTGTAGAAACACTTGATGAAATAGCTGAAAAAGATGAAATTCAATTGGCTATGGAAGAAAGATGTTGGAATGCATAGAAGAAGTTGAATGAGAGTATAAATGAACTTAAAACTTGCATCAAGAGTGTAAACAGTGTGTACAAGTATTATCTTCAGTGGCCTACTGCTATTGGGAACTACAAAAAAAAATTGATTCTATTGAGCATGAATTGAACTCTATTGGAAAAAAATATGATGCTCTTAATGAAAAGGATGGAAAACAAAAGAAAAGGATCAATTCCTTATAATATGATCTTGTTGTCATTGTGAAGGCCTTTTGGAAATTCAAATAAATAACTGAGTTAAGATTGGAACAACTTTTTGGTCTCTTGGTGGATGTTGAGAACAATGCACAGAATATTGCTATTTTGAATACTCTTCTAAAAACAATTGATTCTATAGCAAAGAACAACAATGTTTGTCTATGCATGTAGGCTGATAGTGGATTCTTGGAAGACATGTCTTCCGAAACTGAAAGAAAAATACAAGGAAATATTTTAAAGAAAGAAGGATTGAGGTAAAGAATCATTTTCATAACCTTTTTGTAGAGGAGAGATGGAGAAATTAAGAATAAAAAAATAAAATTTGTAGAACAATTTTGATAGGGGGAGCAATCTACACATTCAATACAATATACTTGAAATTTTTTTGTCACTGATGTCAAAGGGGGAGAAAGGAAGCATGTGAAACAAATGAAAGATCTACAAAAGTTGTTATTGTTGGCTCTTCACATCTTGTGTTGCCATCAATGACCAAGGGGGAGATTATTGGAGATTGAAGATTGCATCAAATGGTTCTCATTAATGTTAGCAGGTTGTCATTGATGTCAACATAGTATTGTATGTATGACTTTTTTACCAGAAAATATTTCACATTGAAGATGACTGCTATATGTGGTTCGGTATATTGGTTTTTAGGTCCGGTTCCTACCATGTGACAAACCACGATTCAGATATTTGAAGATCTTGGATGAATTAACGTGTGCAATACTCTATGGATGTTTGACCAACATAATTGATGAGTATGATACACATATATATGCATATTTCTCTTCAGAAGACACATGGAATGAAATGAATGATATGGATGCATGCGAGGTTATGCAAGAAGGATTTAGAGGCATAAAAGGTTGTGAATATAGTAAAACAGAATAAGCGAAGAAAGTGAAGACAATAACTGAATGATCAGAGAAAAACTATTGAGTGATTATTGATATACAATACTACCTGTACCAAGATTCATCTATAATTGAATCCAACACAAGAAAGGTGTAATTCATCAGTTCACTTTTGGCGGTAATCCATCATTTTTTTATCTCCATGGTAGTGATCCATTCGGGTTGTAGCCCTATGGAAAATGTGTCTGTATTTCAAGCAGTGAGCCTTATTCTAGGTAGTGAGATTTTTTGTAATCGATTTTGATATTCTTTATAGTGTGAGTCAATCCTCACCGTGGTTTTTTCCTCATTGGGTTTTCCACATAAATCTAGTGTTACTGTGTTTATGTGATAACTTTCAGTTTCTACATTTATAGATATATCATTTACGCAATATTTGGATTTAGTTCTGGTAAATAGTTAAGGCAATTAAATTGGTGGCAATTGATTCACCCCTCCCCTCTTAGTTGTCATGTTCAACAAACCCAACTATGTGCAGGCTCTTTTATCCATCCTCTTTGTTTCATTGTGTTCCACACATGTATTGCTTCATCCCACCTACCAGTCATGGCATAGATTCTTGAAAGAAGTACATAACCTATCGAGTCATGTGGTTTCAATTCAATAACATGTTTAGCTGAAACTTTTCCCAGTTCCATATTACCATGTAATTTTCAAGAACCAAGTAGAGTCTTCCACACCAAAGCATTTGGTTTAATTGGAATTTTCTCCATAATTTTACTTGCCTCCTCTAAACATCCATTGTGGTTGTAAAGGTAAACCATGCAGACATAGTGTTCCATTCTAGGAGTGATGCCATAATCTTGAATCATGGATCCAAATTAATGACAACCTTTCTCAACTAGGCCAACATGGTTGCATGCAAAGAGTACACCAAGGAAGTTTATATGGTTTGGCTTAATATCATCTTGTAGCATTTTCTCAAACAATTGGATTTCCTTTTCAACAAAACCATGCTTTATATATCCTATAATCACTGAGGTCCATGAGACTACATTAGGCTTAGATATGCTATCAAAGGATATCCAATTTCTCCAATTTTGAATAGCTCTCCCATGTTTGTGGATGTGATATGTCTCCTACACAAAAAAATGTACCATTTTATTCCCTTCAATCCAACTACATGCAGGTATATTTTTAATTCCTCTTATCTTTCATCAATATCCTTACTATTTGAACCTCACCACACTTTCCCGCTTCTGCATAGACTTTTTAGAGAAGAACATAAGTTGCAACATTTTTAGGATCCAACTAAAAAAGGAGTGTTGTTGGAATACTCAACCTATATTCATATATGATCCATAGGCACTGTTGATGGGATTATGAATTATGTGAAAGGACATTAACATTTTGTTGCAACTCTTTCAAATGAGTTTGATTGTGGATTTTTTTTTTAACTTATAGCAACATGTACTCTAAGTTTTCTTGTGGAATAGTTAAGTATTTTGAGCGTATTTTGAAATATTTTTCAACCTAGATTCTTAGTTTTTTCTTATACTCTCGACCTGGATTTTATTTTTTCCATGGTAGTAGGAAAATGACTTATATTTCAGGCTTAAGACCTAATAGGAGCTTTGCATTTTATGCTTAGATTTTTGGCCATTAAATATGCCTACAGATGAGAAATTTATCATAGTTGCATAGTTACACTTGTGGTTGTCTATTTAATTCTCGCAGCTATTGTTTAGGATACCTTTTTATGACAACATTTTAGTTTATTTTGTATTATTTTCCTTCTTTATTATACTTATGTCTAATGCTTTTTATTATTTTAAGTGTGGATATTCAAAGAGAGTGAAGGAAAATGCTTATATTTTATCTATATCTAGCATTTTGTTGTTTTGTATAGCACTGGTAAAGAAAGTGGAAAGTGAATATTTGAGTTGTAATTTTTTGTTTTTTGAATCAAAGTAGGCATAATGCTATCCTTTTTTGACTTCAAATGGCATATCACAATAATACGAAGCTCAAGAAGAACAAGAGCATATCACAGTGACAAACATTAAAAAATAAAAAATATTAAGTAGCTGATACAATGTATGTACATCGAAAGTTATGTCAAGCAATTGATTTCTTGATGTTTGAAGTCAAGATAAAATTGATTATGGTTATTACTTAAGGGAGTTTTGTCTTGTAAAATATTTTTCTTTATAGCTTTTATGACATTACATTGACATGATTCCTTCATTCTCAATTGCAAACTTCACTCTCTGATACCTTGGTGTGCAACTTGAGGAATTGGTACATATTTGTGAATACAAGGAGGCATCAAAGAGAATGTCATGAAGTACACATCTTTGGTCAAATAGATATAAGTTGTTGGCAGAAACTACCGATTAGTCAAATATAGTTAAGGTAGTCCCTTGACACTATGCATCTTAAGATTTTATGGCTAGAGTAGTTGCAATTCTTTTGAAAAATGGAGAGGTCCGTCCCTTGGAAGGGTGCATCCCAACCTTCCCCACACTCTCGCAGACACTTCTTGAAGTGTCTGCAAGAGAGTGGGGAATGGTTTCTCCTCGCCACTCCAAGGAGGAGAGACCAACACCACACAAGGGCTCGATCTCCCACAAACACTTCTTGAAGTGTCTACGGGAGAGCAAGGAAGGGTTTCTCCTCGCCACTCCAAGAAGCAAAGACCAACACCATACAAAACTAGATCTGAACATTGAAGGAAACCTACAACTATAGCCTGGAAGTCATTCACACATCACCAAAAGTTTCAATGGAAGTAGATGCCATTATTTCCAAAGCGGAAGTCTCCAATGTGGCCGACCTCTACAAAGAGCCGAGAAGATTTCTTGATCCTCTTAATGGAGTGTTAGGCTTTGAAGGAAAATACAATGTAGTTAAGTCCACAGTGAAAATTCATGGGCTTTCCAAGCATTATGTACCATTTTTGTGTTGTTTTTTGAAGGTTTCTTGCAACAATCTTCACTTGCTCTCTCACAGACACTTCTTGAAGTGTCTACGGGAGAGCGAGGAAGGGTTTCTCCTCACCACTCCAAGGATCAGAGACCAACACCACACAAAACCAGATCCGAACACTGAAGGAAACCTGCAGCTATAGCCTGGAAGTCATTCACACATCACCAAAAGTTTCAATGGAAGAAAATGCGATTATTTCAAAAGTAGAAGGCTCCAATGTGGTCGGCCTCTATAGAGAGATGAGAAGCTTTCTTGAGCCTCTTAATGGACTGTTAGGCTTTGAAGGCAAAGAAAATGCAGTAAAGTTAGTTTTATCAAAAATTTATAAATATAATTATAATACATTGGAGAACCCTAATTATAATATACTATGGAACCTAAACCCTCATTATAGTTATAATAGATTGTGGAATCGTATTGTTTGTGTTTAGAGTATTTTTTAGCATTTTTTATCAATTTTTCTCAAGCAGTTCATTTTCTTTGTTGTTTATAGATCTAAGATTCCTTTATCCAGCTACTAATGCTAAAAAATTTGTGCGTGACCTTTTCATCCTTCAAATCTAGACATTTGTTGAAATCTTCAACAATATATTTGGGTGAGCATTATCATTTTGTGGATATATTGAAGTTGTTAAGAATTGCATTTAAATACTGATTTGATACTCTAGTCTCTGGAATTTTACATTTAGTACGTTGCTAGCTGAACTAGATTGGATTGAAGTTTTGAATTAGGGTTGATGTACTTGTAGGTGGCTATGACACTGAATTGAAAGAAAGAATATTTTATGATAAAGATGCTCTCAAGTATTGGGGTGACAAAAGAACAACAAATTTTCCTGTAATAATTTTACATTGGGTATTGTATATAACACTATTTATTATTCTAGATTACACAAACATCTACCTTTGCATAATACTGTTACAATGGAATGTTTTATGTAGATAACTTAATACAAAGAGGAGCTTGAAGTCATGAAATGGATGACCACCGTAGACTATATTAATTATCTCAAAAGGTATCAAAATTATTTCCATTGAAGTCTTTTAGATTAAAATTATGGTAGTGGAGCTCTTTTTTTTGGAACTGATAGTACATATATAAAAATTTCTATTAGAATAAGAAAGGGTACACTAGTATAGAAAGCTTAAAATTTTAAATACATGAAGAGTTTCCCTAGCTTGAATTTATTCATATTCAAATGACCCATCAAAAAATTCATACACAACAAGGTCATCATAAGGTTTATGGCAACGTTTTAGATTTATTTTGAGTAAGATATTGTATTGGATTAGTTTCATGTATGGTGATAGCGTATAATCTTCTATTGATATAGGAGAAGTAGTGGCTTTACTAGAGGTGCATCAATGTACCATGGAGTAACAAGGTCTGTATTTAAATTGATAGCTTTATTTAGAATTTTGAGATCTTGATCTGACTATAGAAATGGCTATTCAATAAACATTCGTAGGAAAAGTTGTACTCTAATGGTAAAATATATAACATATCGCAAACAACATCAAAAAGGAAAGTGGCATGCTAGAATTGGAAGAATTAATGGAAACAAAGATGTATATCTGGGAATATACAGTGAGTACAATGAACATGAACAATTCTACTATATATTTCGCTTATAAAAGAGATTTATCCATTAAATAAACTAGCTAGTAGTTGTGGTGAACTCATTGGCTCTTTCAATTTGGCAGCAAATGAGGAAGAAGCGGTTTTGACATATGAAATTGCTACAATCAAATTTAGAGGCATTGATTCAGTTACAAATTTTGACAAGAGATTATATAATTTTGCAAAAATTAGAAACAACTGACTACCTATTGGAGAACTTATAAATTACATCAAGGAGATTGGATTAAGTCATGTTGATGGCAATGTGAATGCACCCAGAATTGAGGAGGACAAAATAATGGATTCACTATGGTGGCAGATAAATATTTTTTTTTCTTCTATTCCACAACATTAAAGGGCTCCAAGCATGCGTTTCCATTATTGTAGAAGTTGTTTGGAGAAGTTTCTTTCTTGCAATCATTTATGTGCAATATTGTAACTCATATTTTTTAGTCTTGTGACTGAAAATAAAAATTGTAATACTCTATTTCTAAGCTGTAACTAGAACACCTTTCTTTTATTAATAAAGTTCACCAATTTTTCCTTCTCAATGCTTGTCTTATTGTATGCAATTGATGATTCATGATGTGTATTTTTGTGTTTTATGTTTAAATCCTCAAATATGACTGAAAATATATGACTAAATATACTATTAGTTAGTAGAAATTAGTGAATAAATATGACTAAATATAATACCAGTTGATAGAAATCAGTGAATAAATATGACTAAATATATAACCGAACTGATCAAATGACTAAATATACTACCAATTGATAGAAATTGGTGAATAAATATGACTAAATATATGACCAAATTGATCAAATGACTAGTAATAAAATACTAATGGTCACATGACCAAGCTCAGTGAATAAGATTTCTAAATATATGAATAAATTAAAGAATAAATATACTACCAAATCGATCAATCAAAACAACCAATAAATGACTAAAATTGGTTTAGTCATAAATTTGGTCATGTTATAAATGAATGACAATAAAATACTAATGGTCATGTGACCAAGTTTAGTCATTTATAAGTAGGTTTTTAGTCATATATTGTTGTTTCTATACTAGTGCAAAGAGATCATCGGTATTTATTTTTGCATCGTCATCAACATCAAAATCAACATTAGTCTTTGAACCAATGCAATGAGCACATTTCTTCAAAGAGGGGAAAAATGTAGACACCTAAAAATTTCTTGATGGATCACATTGGCTAACTAACATCATTTCATCCTAAAACCCATCATCTTTTCGCTTTATTGATTAAATTGGCCTAGCTATTTAATTAATTGCATCATTTTTCATTTGTTAATCTAATTGACCTAATTAGGTTAATTCATCCCCTTTCATGCTAACATTTTGTCTTATTAAATTAAATACATCAAGTTATTTAATTAAATATCATAAAACTTTTCCCCCTTTCATTAAAAATCATTTATTTAATGAATACCATATAATTCCCCCTTTTCATTAAATAAATAAATTATTTAATGAATATCATTTAATTCCCCTAATTTGCATAATTGAAACTTTATTTAATTATCAAATTACTAATAAATCTAATCCCCCTCACTTGCAAGGGAATATTCCTCCTTTGCACATTCCTCCAAAAAGGGAATATTCTCATTGAATATTCCTTCCCCTTTTTACACATTAAAAATTTGTTTTAATTTTATAAATATTTAATTTTCCTCACCCATGAGAATATTATTTGAGAATATTCTCTTTCTTCACTCATTTGAAAAAAGGAATATTCCTTTTTCAAACAAACTTACAAGACTTCATGTGCAAGTTAACTTACAAGACTTCTTGTGCAAGTCTTGAAAGTGTGTTTGTTTGGATGAATGTAAACCCTTGATTAAATATCATCTTGAATTTTCAGACCTTGATGGGAATCCATGATCCATGCATCCATCTTCCTTCCTTTTTGACAGTTGATTAACCTTTTTAATTTTAACCCTTCATTTCTCATTTGCTTTCCTATAAATAGGTCACTATTTGGAGACAAATGGATCCATCTTTTAACAACAAACTTATGTTGTTAAAATAACTTGCACTTGCACCCATATTTAGCACTCATTTGGAATCATTTTACTTGCATATTATCTTAGCTTCCATTAATGGCTTCCATGGTAACATAGATGCATCCATTTAGCTTATTTGGTAATTAGGATTTCAATCTTTTTAGCTTAAAATCCATTTAGATTATCTTTGCATACATCCATATCAATCATCTTAGTATAAATCATGTTAAAATAACTTGCATCATGTTCATTTAGCTTTAAATCATGTTTTCATACACATTTATCATCGGTTTCATTGATTCTCTTCAATAGAATCGATCAAAACAAGCTCATTTACCCATGGAATTGGGAAAGGGTCGCCATTCCACTTCAATGCAACACCACTACCCCAATAGGATAAGTTTGAATGGATTAGATTAGAGGTTTACCAAGCTTTTTATTTTAATATGCTAGTTTCAATGGCTTCTTGTCTTTGTTTAAATTTAATGATTTGTATTGGGACTGATGTTTAGTGGCTTAAATATACTTCATATCCTCGTGGATCAAGTGTAGTTGGCCCATACTAATCTGTCGGTCATAGGAATGCTATTTGTAAACACCCCACCACCTATTCATATCCTAATATTTAAAATGATATATTGGGTCACATTTTGGTTATTATAACATGCATGCATGTGATAAGTTATTTCTTTAGATGTGAATCCATTGAATTTACTAGTTATTAATTGACTGCTTATTTAATCTAGAATCTCATCAATGCCAATTTATTATTGTAACACTTTTATTTTAGAAAACATTAACTACTTGCTAGTTTTTCATAATTTTAATCTTTTCAACAAATAATTCTTGTTTGAGCTTTGGAAGATATTTAGTAAACATGTCAATATACACACTTTTGGTGTCATTCAACTTCAACTCCAATTCTCTATATCTAATTTTCTCACAAACAATTTGGTGCTAGATTTGTATAATTTTTTTCTTGCATGGAACTTAGAATTTCTTCTCAGAGCTATGCAACTTTGATTATCATAGTTTATAATGCTAGGTAAATTATCATATACCAAATATCTGAGCAACTTCCTCAACTGAACCATTTTCTTTATTACTAGTTTTACTACCATATATTCAACAATTGTGCTGGACAAAACAACTATTTGTTACCTCTTTCATCCTCAAATTACAAAGCCATTTCCAATTTAAAAATACTAATTCCATGAATCTTTTTATATCAACATAATTTACCTAATCAACACCACAATACCCAATCATTTGTATGATTTTTGTGGAAATTATTTTCCTTAAAATAAAATTCCATTATATGTTGTACCTTCCAAATTATCAAAGGTTTTCCTAAAATACTCTATTGTTGTGTGTTCTAATATGATGAGAACCATATTATAGATAATTGAATATGCAACATAGGTAATGCCAAAGATTGTTTAGACGATTGCATACATATGATTACTTTTTTATATTTTTACATATGATTCTTTTCATCTTGATTTCTTCTTAGGAGTTGTTAGAGAAATAAAAAATTATATTGACACTACTCTCAATAGGTGCACTTATTAATTTTCTCATATCCATAGAGAATTTTTCAAAATATTCTTAATACAACTATGCTAACAAACATAATTCAAACCAACTACACTTGAATTCCCAAGCAATAGTGCATCTCTCTATGATTTTATATTTCAAACTTAGAAGCTAATAATCCCTGTGTATTATTTAATAGCTTAATATCATTATTTATAGTGATTACATTATCCACATTTAATAGAACTATGATATTTAAGTAATTTATTCTCAACACAAACTTTCAAATCAACACAACTTTTAGTAAAGCCAACAAAATAAAGATTCATATCAATTCATTGGTACCAAGATCTTAGTGATTACTAGTTCTTTTAATAAGACATATTTTGAGTCTAGGGATATGCATTTATTAATCTCCTTTGATCTATAAAAAATAACACAAACTCTTATGTATATTGTAGAGAAACCATTACTAACATTATCATCCATATTTTGAAAGGAGCCCAAGAATTTCCAATTCTTTTAGTTTGGATAAGCACCAATATTATTTTGGGAGATTGTGAAGATGTAGCCATATAGGGGAAAGAGAAAAACAAGGCAAGGAAGGGTCAAATTTTATATGCCAAGGTTTATCATAGAGATTAGTTCCACTAAAGAACCAAGCATCATTATTAAGGATAATTTCCCTCTTTTTCCTAGTATCGAACATGACCGCAAATAATCTCTAAGAAAGGAAGATAATATTTTCCAAAAATTCCCAATTTCCTTTAATCCAATCTTTTGTTTTAGCCTTAGATGGTCACAAACTCTATAAATTTTCAATTAGTGTTCTATCTTTTAGATCCTCAACCTCCTCAACCAAGGAGATATCTAACAATTATATTGATAAGCATTGATTTGATTGGGAAAAAAATTACCCCATTAGTGAAATTTTTCTAGGTCCTCTCATCTCAAGTTAACTCTCATCCATATCTATGTTATTAGAAATATTTATATCCCATCTTCATCTATCCTAGAAAGACTTCCAATTACAAACCTTATTTCTTCAACCATCATCAAGATTTTTTGTTTCCATTGATACTTTCAAATTTGATCAATCTTTAAGCTTTTAGGGTCATCATTTTGATCAACTATGTATTTAAATATCTAATGAGGATAATAATAATTTTTACCCCTATTCAACCAACCAAATCTATGGTATTTTAGATATTGAGCATTACCACCTATTTGTTTCCATTTGTTCCCTGTTTTATGCAAACCCTAATCTTTATAAGTCTATTCCAAACCTTGATTTGTCCAATAAACCCACTTCTAGTCCTCCTCAACATAATCAACCCATATATCTCTTTGATGGTCTATCAAATCTCAATATTGAGATGTAGGTTCCATACAAGACCATTATCCTTATTGAATCTATCAAAATCCATTAAGCAATTGATATTTCAAACCATTGTATATTATCAACACCTTGATCTTTTTTCCATTTGGTTCTCTACAAGATATTTCAATTCTTCGAGTTGATAGAAGACCTTCCATTTATTCCTCAAAAAATAGATGCATGTCTTCCTAGAGAAATTATGAATGAATAATACAAGTATTTTTTAAGTGAAGGTACATAATCTAGACCAAAAATATCAATTTGGATTAAATCCAAAATCTCTATAGATATAGTAGAGCTCAAATAAAAATAAACTCAATTTTACTTTCCATAAATACAATGTTCACAAAATTCAAAATTTTAAGAATAATCAACTAAAACCTTGACAATTTTTTTATTTTATTTTATTTTTCAAGTCTTGAAGGCCTTTCTCACTAATGTGGCTCATGCAATCATGCCACACCAATCTTATTATCAACTAGTATCTTTCTCTATGAGGTAAGGGAATCCTTAGGAACCTAAAATACATGTTCGGGTGTTGTTGAAGTGGAAATTTGTTACAAAAGTTGAATTAATATAGAAGTGGTAGTTTTCCAGTGAATTCTTGCAATTCCTATAGAAGAATTTTATATCAAAGTCAATATTCTATTGAAGTGGAATGTTGTCACTCAACCCTAGTAGTTTTTACCAAATTAGTGTGAAGTGCTAGTAAAGTTCCATCAAATACTAGAAATGTACTAGCTTGTAGTGAAAGTGAGATTGTTGCCAAATGTTCATCTTACTTCTAAAGATTCTCTAAAAATTTAAAAATATTATATTGAATGTAAGTATTAGCCTAAAAATATAAAACATAGTTTCAACATCAACTCCACTAGCAAGAATCGTAGTCTTGTGAACTATATTATACCCCTTTGAACTTCTCATCTTACTAATAAATATCAAGTTTCATGCCAAAATTTATATGTTCAAAATTTGTCTTCTTCTTCTTGAACCTAATTTGATAAATAACATACGTCTTGAAGCTTTAAATTAGTGATAATATATTACTTATCACCATCACCAAATTATCCCATGAAATTACATGCAAATACATGCAAGTAACATGCATATATATACAAAAATATAGTTGACATAGTATTTACCTTGGGAAAAGCTTTTTGAGAAAAAACCAACAAAAAAGAAGCCTATTGAAATTGTGTGCCACCTATTGGCATTGGTATATTTTATATTGTTTTAATTCATTTCCTATAAAGGTTTATTAATTCAATCTAAAACCATAACCCTTAATGTATGGCCTACACTTTATCTTTTAATTCATCAATGACTTTCCATTTGACCCATTGTGTGCTTTTAAGTTATACTTTCATGTCCTCAACATTGTTTTTTATACTTGTCCTAGTGATTGATCAAGCCAATTAATCATGTGCCTTTTCAAATTAGTTAAGTCCCCTATTAGTGTGCTTGTGCAGTGGTTCCTACCATTTCCCACTTGGCATCCATGTGGATGAAACATATTTGAGTGCATTTATCCTTTAGAGTGCATCTTCAAAATCCATGAGCTCATTAATGTTGTGCTCATGCACTATGCTAGCACATGGATCCCACTATTTGTTAGCTATTCTATTTGTTAACTATTCTAGTCGTGTTAGGCTAGTGGTCCAATCCTATGTTGATGTGTCATTATTCTATTGAAAGTGCATCTTCATAATACAAGTTATAAATGGTCAAGCTAATTAAAGTAGTGCTAGTACATTATGCCACCATGTTTCACTCTCAATGACTTGTGATTTCCTCAAAAATAAAGGTTACATCATTCAAAAGTAGTGGGATATTTTTTGTAACAAAATATCTCTTCATATCATGACTTCTTAAAGGATTTCTATCTCAAAGCTACACTCACATGCTATCATGAAATGTAGAATCCACTATTTGATCTTCAACCTAGTCATAATGCTTGTGGGATCATCGCCTTGTTGAGGTGTCTTAATTCTATTGCAACACATAGCTTCTTTATAATGAAACTTTTCTTGTAGCTATTTTTATGAAGATACAACCTTGTTCTTTGAAGTCATGTCTCCTTGAGATATCAATGTGTCTTCCATTAATTTTGGGCCACCTCCTTCTAGGTGGAAATTTCTTATTGTATCACACAACTCCTTCACAACATAAATTCATTTTCCCTTGCTCTTCTATTGTTGTGATCATGTTATTGGATTTCGCATGTCATCCTTGAGGTGGCATGGTTCGATATGGCCTCTTATTCATCAAGGTACATGTTATTTTTGGTGGGCCCACTCCTCAACAACTCAAAGTTTCAAACCAATGAGGGTTTTTCTAGGTGGCAATTTTTCATTGCAACATGCTAGTCCTTCATATCATAATATCTAAAAATTAGATTATTTTTAAGTTATGCTAATGTCCTCTACTTCCATCTAGTGGCCATGATAACCAAGGTATCTAGGATGTTGAGAGGCCTAACCAGTTTTATGGATCCCCCCTCTAGTTCCACTTCACTTATTCAAGTGTCTTAATCTCATTAGATCACAACCACTTCTTGATAGTGTAACTTTTCTCGGTCATATTAAGAGATTCTTGTGCTCACACACAAGTTGTTCAATCTTTATATTTTAAAAATAGATCAATGACCCAAATTTATACCTACAAATGGCTAGTTCCATGTGTAAGTGTGAATAAGTATAAAGGAAATAAAACACTTCTTAATGAAACATTGCATCAACCATCAAGCTAATTAATCAATTGAAAGCGTCTCATTGTCTCCTATCTTTAAAGATTTATTAAGCTATGTGCTCTCAAATTTAAATAACACTATAACTATTAAAATGACAATCTAAAGAACAGAATGATACTGATGCAATGATATGAAGCTAAATGTGATAATACTAGATGATAAAAGAAACTAAGATGACATGGATTGACATGGAAACTGATAAAAAAAGCTACAAGAGGCAGCCATGATATGAAAGCTTGAATGCTGGATGCTTGGATGTTGGATGCTTGATTGTTGGATGCTTGATGCTTGAATTCCTGCAGAGTAAGAGTGCATAAGTTAGATAATTTGGATCCTTTCTTGGTTGAATGAGGTTGTATTTATAGATTTCCTAGCTGTAGAAATGCACAAGGATGGCAAAGAGAGGCTTGGATTCAATCTGGAGGATTGAATGGTGAAAGATGGAGGAGATTGAGAGAATTTTGGAGATTGTCTCTACCCATGAAAACACTAGGCAAGAGAAGAGGAAATATTGATGGAGGAGGATTGAGAGATAAATTTGCAATTTGTCTCCAATTCTTCCCGTGAAGTTTCAATCAATTAATTTGACATGATTTTAGACATAAATTAGACATAGGATATCTAATTTGATTTTGAGGAAATATAGAAGAATATTTCTTATGCCTTTATTTAAATATTTTTGATTTATTTAAATTAGCAAAAGAGGGATAAATAATTTAATAAATCAAACTATTGAAGTTGTTTATTAAATTAGACAGAAGAATATGGCAATTAATCAATAAAGCGTTTGATCTTTATTTAATTAATTTAAGATTGATGTGATTGAATAAAATAGGGAAATGATAATTAAATCAAACAAAGTATTTAATTTTTTTTATTTAGTTAAGATGAGATAATAGAAGAATTTAGAAGAATTTAAATGTGAACTATATAAATAAACATTTCTATTTATTTAAACAGTAGAGGAATTTAGGATAATCAATTAAATAATTTGTATTTAATTAATCGGATTCTCGAGACCATTTTCAGGTGTATACACCATGCTTTGTGTTTTTCTGTGTGTAGATATTTTTTGCAAAGAGCGATAGATTCAAAGTAGAAAAAACATTTACAAGCATTAATTTTGACCTATAGCAGCTTCGAAGTAATATTCAATACTTTCTCCATAGATTCTAAGGTAGAAAACAGTGCCATACTACATCATTGATTTGCAGACTCTCCTTATCCACATTCTACAATGAATTCCATTAGGGGTTTTCTTGCATTCCACCCTCAATTTATCAATGCTAAGTAGCCCTAGATATCAATAATTTTTTTCCCATAGCTTCATATTAGATTCAACAACATATTCCATTGGGGGTTTTCTTGCACTCCACCCTCAATTCATCAATACTAAGCAACTCTAGATGTTAAGAATATTTTGCCCATGTCTTCATATCAAATTTACCTAGACAAATGTCTGATCTCCGTGGTTGTGTAGGTGGTTAGGGATTTTAGAGTTTCTAGTGTTTTTTCCTAGAATAAAGTTTGGTTGAGGCTCATTTGTAATGGTTCTTCCCTTCAATTTCTCTAGAATAATTATTCATTTTTTTAGCTTTACTATTGTAATTGGCCAATGCCTCTACAAATTAATAAAATTTAATATGTTTACCACTTCTATGTGCTTGAATTTTGTGTCAATCTTGTTACCTTTATGCATGTATGTAATTTTATCATCTTTTCTAGGTTTGTATGTTGTATTAATCTATTGCATCTATTTATCATGGGTTATTTTTACCCCTTAGTGTCCTTTAGGCCCTAACCTTCATACTTACCTCCAAGAATTGATAAAGTATTGATTGGGTGAAGCCCTTTGGTGATTTTCATTGATTCTGTATGTAATACAAGGTAGGAAGAAACACATTTAATTTAGGTGCATCACCACCCTTTCATTTTTATACACTCATTCTTACCTTTTACCCTAGATAATTAGTAGAGTAGGATTAGCTATAGGACTATTCAATGTTGGTTTGCGCTAACAATATTGCATCTAGGTTAGAGAGGAAGCCAACCTTCTTTAGAGGTTTGACCTCATTTTCAAGGTCCCACACCTTGAGATCATTCTCATGTTTCACTGGAATGATGAATAACAAGTTCAACAAGGGTACAATTCCAAGTGTTAGAAATTTTTGGCACACTTGTTGGGAAAATTTCAATGAGCCTTACTTAATTTTCTACTAAGATTGGTGTGGTTCTCAGTAATCATACTCATTGAATACACCATAAAAACCTGGAGACTCTACAAGTTAAAATTTGGGCGACTCTACTAGTACATACCCAATTCTCTAGTTTGAGTATATTTGTTTTCTCTATTTTCAAGCATTTTTTAAAATTAGCTTCCCTTATGCTTTAGCATGTCAAGAGAATATGAATAGAACATGTTCCCCTTTCCATTCCATGAAAATGAAAACTTTATGCCTCCCTACCAATAATACCAAGCTAGGAATTTTGTTGGTTTGATCCCAACAACCTTGCTACAATATGTTTTCAAAACCTCCCTAGTGCTTGCCTCCCACCCACCCTTTCTCAACCTTCTTGTTAGCTCTCACATGATTATCATTAGCCTAGAGAGGCTTTTTATCTCTCCAACTAGCATTTTTATTCCCCAAGTCAACCTAAGGGACAACTTGGAAAATATTAGTGTGAAAGTATAATGTTAAATTTCCAAGAATGCTTATGGGATATTGACAGAGAGTAGTAGAATAATTTCCAACAAGAAGAGATTTTGTATCAAGATTATATTAAATAGAAAAATATGGAGGCACAAAGGATGTATGAGAAAGAAATGAAGATCTGGAGAAAATTACATTAGGTTCATCTTGCAAAGGAGATTATTGCTAGGGAAGAACAATGAAGAAATTGGCAATCAAGGAGAGACAACTCATGCAAATACCTAAACTAATATATCCCAAGCCTCACTACAAAATAAAATTTTAGAGGTTCTTGACATGTTGTACCACAAGAGAAACCCCCTCAAAATCCTATCCTTCCTCAAGAAAATCTTCAAATTCCTCTTGAGTCACTTCCAAATCAACCCTCTTGGCCTAACACCATTTCACTTTTCAAATGTGGAATTGTTGTTTGGCAAGGTAGTTGGTCTAGTGAGCAAAGGGGGGAGGTGTTTGAAGAGAAATAGGAAGAACTACCTACTATTTACGAGACCGCATTTATTCTAAGAACTAAAATATAAAACTTGCTACAAGACAAAGAGCATGATCAACTGCAATAACAAAAAATAAAGGCAATGAACAATGCCAAAGAGGGAGTGTACATGCTTGAATTTACAAAGAAATTAGAGACACAAGAATTCATCTTCATGAGTTGGAATGAAGGTTATTTCAATGACATGGGGAAATAGGAATTTCCTATTTCATTATGAGGATAACAAAGACATGTTTTTATGAAATTTTGGCTCCTTACATGAGGAGGAATGTGCATGCAACTTGGAAAAATCAGATAGATTAGCTCATAGAGATGGTTAAAACATATTCCAGCCTATGATGCACGAGTACAAAAACAACAATATATGACTGAAAAAAATACTAAAAACTACTTATAAATGACTAAACTTGGTCATGTGACCATTAGTAGTTTATTGCCAATCATATATTACATGACTATATTGATGACTAAACCATTTTTAGTCTTTTATTGGTTGTTTTGATTGATTGATTTGGTAGTATATTTAGTCGTTGATTTAGTCATTCATTATTGTAATCTGGTCACTTATTCAATCATATTTTTCCACTGATATCTTTAGTCATTGATTGTTGTAATCTGGTCACTTATTTAGTCAATTTTTATTCACTAATATATTTAACTGGTCACTTATTTAGTTGTTGATTTAGTCATTGATTGTTGTAATTTGGTCACTTATCTAGTTATTTTTTATTCAATGATATATTTAGTCATTGATTGTTGTTGATTGGTCACTTATTTAGTCATTTTTATTCATTTTTCACTGGTTTTTGTCAATTGGTAGTATATTTAGTCAATTTAATTATTAATTGATGTCAATTAGTAGTATATTTAGTCATTTTAATTGATTAATATTTGAGGATTTAAGCATAAAACACATAAATACACATCAATCATCAATTACACACAATAAGACAACCATTGAGAAGGAAAAATAAGTGAACTTTATTAATAAAAGAAAGGTGTTCTAATTACAACTTAGAAATAGAGTATTACAATTGTTATTTTCAATCACAAGAATGAAAATCTAAGTTACAATAATATTGCACAAAAATGACTGCAAGAAAGAAACTTCTCCAAAAAACTTTTGCAATGATGGAAATGCATGCTTGAAGCCCTTCAATGTGAGCACATGCCCCTTTCATCTCTTAAAAATTCTACAACATGGGAAATCTTCCTGGATCAAGCTATAACATGTAGAATCTAAGGAGAGTGTTGATTGTATTGCATATATGAAGCTCTCTCCTTCAATGAAGCCAATAATAACCCAACTATAATCTTTCCTCCTTTATATGCAATGTGCCATCTGATATGAGCAATAGGGTACTGCCTTTTCCAACATGAATGAAGTTGTGCCTCAATACAACCAATAAAATTACTATTAGTCTCAATTCAAAAAGAATAAAAGTGCATTGTATATTACAAGTTTACAAAAGAAAACACATCAAAAAGATAAATCAGTTAAAAAATTGTAGCCTTGTCAACAAATGCCTTAAACAAAGTGTTCAACATAGGCCTCAAATATGTATATTGAACCCTTGATTTCAGAACCTTGTTCAAAGTTTAAGAAAGGTGATATGCTCATATTATAGAATGAAGGCTATCAACACTAGCCAAACTGGAACAACATTATCAATAGAAATTTCTTGGAAACCAAGCCCAAGAATGCCATCAGACTTAATTAGACAACAAAAATGTCAACCCTAGTTCATGTGTTTTCTGAGTAAAGACCTGCACCATGGAAGAATCCATTTATACATAAATTCTAAATTAAGTTGATGAGAAAAGATCTTTTATATCCAATTGGGAATCCTTAACATCCAAAAATTACTAACTTGATGTTTCACAACAAGTTTCCCAATTGTGACATCATATTTACTTAACAAATCAGATATTGATCCATTGCCATATTGAATCTCACAAGATTCTCCTTCACAAACAAAAAATTATATATATTAATTTTTTAGAAACTTCCTTAGTATCCCCATGTAAGTAGACAAAACTAAGTGAGGTTGAGGGTTTGAAGTAGAGTACCATCTTCTTGGTATGTGCTTGACTTTGATGACTTGTATCTTGAATGAAAATAGCAAGCTAGTTGCACTGTAAAATCATTGTTAATCATTGTTACACAAATAACCACAAAATCCTCTTTAATTAAAATAATCCTTCTAGATATTTCAGTTAATTTCTAAGAGAGCTAATTTCACTATCCAAACAACCATCAATATATTTACTATATATAATTCCCAGAATTCAAAATTTGAATGTAATGAAACTAACTATAATTACCAAAGATTTGACACCAAAATCTAGTACAAAATGAATTGTTTAAAAGAATATGTCAAAGAGATGTCATCTCATGGAATCAAATGATATGATTGCAAAATGTGCACAAAATGGATTTTGCAAGGAAGCTCTCAAAATATTTGAATTAATGAAGCACTTTGGAACACTAACATTGTAAGCTTTGCTTGTGTTCTAGATGCATGCAATCATGCAAGTTTAGTGGATGAGGGCTACACATACTTCACACATCTGTAACCCCTATTGCATTACATATATAGTTGATCATTAGGTGTGCATGGTTGACCTTCGTGCCCATGTTGGCTATCTTGAGGACACCCTAAACATTATTATTGAGATGCTAGTTAAACCTTTGGTTCCTATGGATCATATATGAATATAGGTTGAGTATTCTAGCAACACTTCTTTTTTAGTTGGATCCTAAAAATGTTGTAACTTATTTTCTTCTCTAAAACATCAGTGCATAAGAGGGCAGGTGTGGTGAGGCTCAAATAGTAAGGAGATTGATGAAAGATAGAGGGATTAAAAAGATACCTACATGTAGTTGGATTGAAGGGAATAAAATGATACATGATTTTTTGTGTAGGAGTCAGATCACATCCACAAACATGGGAGACCAATGCAAAATTGGAGAAATTGGCTTGGCAAATGAAGGCAATAGGGTATTTCTAGATTCAAGACTTTTACTCAATGTTGTGGGATAGAAGAAAAAATAATCATTTATCTTCCACCATAGTGAAAAGTTAGTAATTGCATTTGGTTTGTTAAACATGGCCCCTGGTACAACTACTAGAGTTGTTAAGAACCTTCGAGTATGTTCTGATTTTCACACTGCATCTAAATTCATCTCCAAGATTGTTGCAAGAGAAAATATTTTGAGAGATGTGAGCCATTTCCATCATTTTAAATAGTGACAATGTTCTTGTAGAGAATATTGGTGATGCTAAATGAAACAATCTGAAAAATGGGCTTACACTATAATAATGTGCACTACACCAGATATCCAATAATAACGAAGGTACATCCATCAAAGCATAACAACAATATTTTTTTTTTCATATGTTGTAGTTACAAGTGTCCTACTAGACATACATGAAAATGTGGAAGCAATATACACAAGGAAAGTGAACTATTTCAAAAAAATACCTCAAAGAAATGTGATATTTCATTTTATAGTTTAACTGCGATACCACACAATTTTTGACATGATCCTTGCGGTGATACGGGGTGTCGCCGCTACACTGCACTATTATTGCTTGACTTTCATGGTAATACGAGATGTTACCGCTACACTGCACCATTATTTCTCGGCCTTCACGGTAATGCAGGATGTTACTGCTACACCACACGGTGTCTTCTTGGCTCTTTTGGGGATACAAGAGAATTATTTGATTTACTGCCATACTGCACATTTATTGCTCGGCCTTTGTGGTAATGCAAGATTCAACATTACCACTACACTACACCGTGTCTTCTTGGCTCTTGTGGTATGGCAGTATTATGAAACTTGTCACAACAGTCTTATGAAACTTGTCATGACCATCTACTACCTTGACACAACTGTCTTATGAAACTTGTCAATATTGATGAGAACCTTTTAAATTACATTTAGATCTATAAGGAAACTATCCTATAGGGATTATAGTCCCAAGAAACATGGCAATGGTTACACCAATAAATAGTTAACTAGAAACCATGAATTTTCAATGCATAATGGAGAATATATAGAGAGTTAATTTAGTGAGCAAACATCCTTGGAGAATTGTCATCAAAATTATGACAATCTAAGAGTTCATAGTAGAAAATCATATACCCTCAAAGACCTAACAGTCATAATAGACCTAGCGATAGCTTTCAGAGTCATAAGAATAAATTCATAAGATAATAGATTCAAGAGCATGAAAAGACACTGAGATGGAAGGGAAATTGGTAGAGTTGAAGAATCAAACCTGTAGTGAGAAGGAGAACAAAGTAATTTATAGTCAAGAGCATCATGGCAGTTTCTTAGGTGACTATATTTGGGCAAGGAGAGAACTTAGTGACAACATTACCATCAAAACAATAAGGATACTCAAAACCCTACCAAACCCTAGGGCCTTTTTCATCACCTTATAGAGATCTCAAACATGCATGAAAATATTTCACAAAGACTAAAATCATCTCTATTTTTTATGATAAAAAAAAGTAACAAAAATTTAGATTTACAAGTGATGAAAAGAAGTACATGGAAAATATATTATGGTGAATTTATTTTAAAAAAAAATCTTAACCATTAACTGTCCAATACAATCTAACAAAATACAAATATATAATGAAATATTATGATTAACAAAATGATAATTTTAATAGTTATCTTAAGGTAGACAAAAAAAAATTGTGCAAGTGAAAAATAAAACCCTTAGATTATTCTGAACAAATAACATTTCCATTTACATCATTTTCAAGCAACATATTTCTAGATATGTCCAACTATACAAAAAACAAATCAAATCTGCAACAATCACAAAGATCTGAAGGTTTAAAAATATGATATTTTTAGATCTATTCTTGGGTGTATCTTGCAAAATTCATCATAGAACAATGGGTCATCACCTCATTTAGACCTACATATGGAACTATCTTTGTTGTTTCCATAGAATCCAAAATAGGCCTAACAAATGTTGGAAGAAATAACCCTGTAAACACGGAAAAGGAAAAGCTAAATCAGTGGTAATTTACTAATTTTCATTCAACTTCTTTGTAATCATTTTTAGTGCCTGATTCTATTGTACTTTAAATATTTATAATATGAAGTTTAGCTATTCAAATAGATTAAATAATTTTAAGTTATAAAACTAATAAATAGGCTTTTAGCAATTCAAAAAAAAATCCACTTCTAAAATTTTAAATATCTTTACTGTATCTATTTATTGTTGTTAGAGAGTTGCAAAATGTGAATTGTCCTCTGTCTTATAGGACTGAGAAAGGAAAACAACTACCAAACAATGAATGAATCATAACAAACAGTCCAAAAAATTGAAAGTTACTGTCAAATGGTGATAAAGATATGTCCTCTAAGTCATTTGCACATGGTGATTGAGAACAAAGTGAGTAAGAAGTAAAAGAGCACTAGATCATAGCACTACAAAATGGTCATGAGTTATGCAACAAAATTCATTGTTCTTTTAATCACAAAGGAGATCGAGATAATAACCAACATACTGATGTGCATAGAGAATATTCATGGAGCGTGAACCTCCTTACAAATCAATTACCACATAAGTGTTTGAGGTGAATTGCACTTGCTATTTTATGCTGATATGGATATGTTCTAACATGTAGTTAATTGTTGTAGCATAGCAGATAGGATAAATAGTTGTTCATATACCATGCTTTCAAATTCTAAATTTGTATACCTTATTCTAGGAGAAAATCATTAGGGGAGTCTATACATAAGACACCATTGTTTCAAATTCATAATTGTTGGCTCTTTCACAAATTTTTGCTTCATTTACTTGATCTAGGATAGCCTGTTGTATAAAAGATGCTCTCAAAATCATAGTAAAATCCTTTATTCTGAGATGACTATTCAAAATCTTCCCATCATAACAATGAACAAAAGCATCAATCACTAACCTGAACTCTATAAGAGTTTCATCAAATTCTACTTTCCCACTCTCTTTTCCATTATGAATTTTATTCCCAATTTCATCCATGAAGAACTTCCTTAGCCTGTAGATCCTTCTGTTAGCCATAACTTTACCAGATGTCGAGGATAGCTTTGATTTTTTACCCAAGCAACAATTGAAAAAAATTGGCCTTATTAGACCTCGTAGCTATCCTCGACACCTGGTAAAGTTATGGCTAACAAAAGGATCTACATGTTGAGGAAGTTCTTCATGGATGAAATTGGGAATAAAATTCAGAATGGAAAAGAGAGTGGAAAAGTAGAATTTGATGAAACTCTTGCAGAGTTCAGGTTAATGACTGATGCTTTTGTTCATTGTTATGATGGGAAATATTTTAAATAGTCATCCCGGAATAAAGTATTTTACTATGATTTTGAGAGAATCTTCTATATAGCGGGCTATCTTAGATCAAATAAATGAAGCAAACAATTGTGAAAGATCCAACAATTTTAAATTTGAAGTAATGGTATCTTATGTATAGACTCCCCTCTATGATTTGCTCCTAGAATAGGGTATAGCAATTTAGATATGAAACAATGGTATATTTATCCTATTTTTTATGCTACAAAAATTAACTACAAGCTAAAAATATATCCATATCAACATAAAATACTAAGTTCAATTCACCTCAAACTTTGTTGTACCTGAGTATGGCAATACTTGAGCTTTTGGTGTTTCTAGACAGAACCTATAGCAGAAAAGTGTAGTCTCCATCTGAAGGAACCATCTTCAGAGCTCTTCCCTGATGAGGGTTGAAAACATTAGAAGAAAAGAAATACCATAATTTTAAAGTAATATTTTGTATCAAATCAAATGTCAAAAAGTATAATTAAAAAGACAAATCCTTACAATTGGACCTCAAATTGTACCAAGCAGATTTATGATTTTATCTTTAGAATGTAGGAACTTTCTCTATCGAAGCTTCATGACCTCAAATTAGACCAATAAAATTTATGATTTTATCTTTAGAATGTAGGAACTTCCTTTGTCAGAGCTTCATGACCCCAAATTACATATGAAATTGGGCCAGAAGATTTATGATTTTATCTTTAGAATGTATGAACTTTCTCTATCGGATATTAAAGATCTCAGGTTGGATGTGAAATTGGACCAGCAGATTTATGATTTATCTTTAGAATGTAGGATCTTCCTCTGTCGTATATTCAAAAATTCCTATACTCAGATTCTACTTCTGAGAAAAAACACCCAAAAGTGTTTCAGGCCAGCTAAAAGTACTCTCCAACCTAGTTATGTCATTGATAAAAATCCAAGTTTTCCTAAACCGTCCATACCCGAATGTTGCATCATAATCTATTCTTATTGCACACAAAAATACCACATATTAACCCCTTCTAAATAAAACATTTAATCATGATAAAACCATAATTAATAAATTATTTCAGTTTCAGGAAGAATGCAATGTCATTTACTATCAAAACAAAAGTTGTATATGTAACGCCCCACCATGTAACCCTAAAGGAAGTTGCAACACAATGCGAAAGCGTACAATTTTTATTATTATTTTAAAGTGCATTATTAACAATGGAAGTGCACAACTCTACTACAACAACCTCCAAGGGTACGTGACAAGATAAATCTTGTACCAAAACACATACATAACTCTTATAAATCTTTTAAATTAACTTACTAATCAATTAATTAAGAGCACATACATACAAAGCATTAAAGATACCAACACATAGAATATAATATAACATGCATAGTTTACATTACTTAACAAGTAAGATTACAACAAGAATTCACATCACATTAACTCTATAGATAGGTTACAACTCTCATTCCCCAAATGAGGTAAATCCAATAAACGTGATTACAAATTACAACTTTCCACCTCGAATAAAAATGAGGGCTAATAAATTACAAGTATCAACTAAAATGAATATAGCATGAAACGTAACTAGATCACACGAGCTCTCCAACTAGAAGTCTCGTCAACACGAACAAGAGAAAAACCCAACAGAGTAAGATGCACATTCCACCCAATCAAGTGGTGCCCGAAGGCCCACCCCCCATGCTAGGAGATAGTAACAAGGATCCCTATACAAGACCATCTACCCCTAGACACAGGCTAAAACATAACTAAACCAAATCAAGTACAAATACCTCACTTAACACAATGGTTACAATGCTTCCAGAGTTAAACAATCAACTGCATCAAACATACTACTGACAATGGAGAAGTGTCATCACAATGTTACATGGGATATCTTGGTAAGTCTTCTTAGGCCCCGACTCCCATCTCGGAATCGCTTGGAAAACTCTAACGACTCCCAAACCCTCATGCAACCCAATGCAGAAACAACTATCTCTCGTAGAGACAAGATAATGGTTTTTCCATCCCAGGCCATCTCGTCCCACCCCAAGTCTATACAAGCCCTTGCATCCATCAGTGAGGCACAATTACTTTCTTTTAGTGCACAATACTACCTAATCCTCTAACAAGTTCATTTACAAAACATTGGATTAACCAACTTGCAACGAGTTACCCTGGCACCACTCTGTGTGCCGACCCTCATTGCAACCCACAACGCTAAGACATCACATGGAACAACTCCACAACCCAAGGGTACATTAGTGTGACCTAAGGATATTAAACCCCTATCCAACACAACCCCGTTCATGACAACTGGGTAATAACTGGATACATTAGGACGCACTACTCAAGACAATCCAAAGGTTGACTAACATAATTATGACAACCCCAACAAGTAAAACCCCAACTGGAAGACTTATTAACCCTTCTAAACAATCTCCCCCAAAACAAAACAGAAGAAATTTACATTTAAAAGAGCAATCAAATGGGAATTACATCTACTTAGGATTTCCTAAATACACCTCCTTTGATAGCATTTAGTAATTTATTGCTTAATAAAGATTGATTTAATAACGTCTCTTTCAATGAATGAAGTTTAAACCATATATTTTATTTCCTTAATTGTTTGAAAATAAAAATACAATAAACATTTACGTCTTCGATTTAAAACATACTATTTTCAAATCATCTATTTCTCCTTTACGAAATAAATCATTTTCAAATCAATTAATTCCTCTAATAAACACAATATCTAAAAATCAAATGTTTGTTCTTTCAAAATATATTATTTTAAAAGTAAATCTATTAAATTCGACTATTGAAACTAATTTAAAGCTCCCCAATTATATCTAAATCATGTCATTAATTAAATCGACAGTTCAAATAAATATCTATATATTTAAATACTTAAATCTCCCTTTAAAGTAACTATTAAAACATGTCATTTATTTAACTCGACAATTTAATATATGTATTTAAATAATCAATTAACACATTTAAACTTTAACTAATCAATATATGTAATTAAACATATAGACATAATTATTCAATATATATATACACATTATATATATATATATATATTATTATATATCTATTTTAAAATTTATTATAAAAATCTAAACAAATAATATATAATAATATAAAAAACATATATACATATATATTTTAATATTTTAAATATTTTAGATTAAATAAAATATTATATTTTATAAAATAAAATAAAATAAAATTAAAAAAAATGAATTTAAAAAAAGTCAAATCCGCATTTTTTTGGGACACGTGCAGGTCTTGGGAGGTGCGCCTGTGGTTTGGGGGGCGACTGTGTGAAGGCACAACTGAACCCCATTTCATGGGGTGGCTGTGTCTTCACACAACCTAACCCCAGCCTCCATGGGGGTGCGGCTGTGGAGAGGGGCAACACCCAGCGCTACCTCCTCCACAATGCTCCACATGGGCGGTCGTGGGGAGAGCTTCGGCCTCCCCAAAAACCCAACAAAAATATTTTTTTTTCTATTTTTTAATTTTTTTAATTTTTAATTTATTTATTTTTGCGATAAATTTTCTGCGAAATTCGATTTCACCTTAACTCCAGACTCTAATTTTTTTTGCAAAAAGAAGATTCATTCAACAATAATATATATTTATATAAATGTATATATATACCCAGATGTATGTATATGTATATATATATTTTTTTTTTCAAATATATATACAGATTTAATAAAACCCAAGGATTCATTTCAAGAATGATTTTCTACAGCCAAATCCAATTTTATTTTTTTAATAAAACTTTTAAGAGAGAAAGATTAATGAAAATTTTCAAAGAATTTGAATCTCCTCCAACAAAAGTTTTTCTAAAATTTTCTCAAGATTACACATGGGTCTTTTTTGCAAATCAATCAAAGTTTGTATATTTTCCAACCAACATATAAAATTGTGATTTTTTTTGAAAATGAAACTAATTTAATCAATAGAAAACCTGATTCCAAAGCTTGAGCGGTTGTCAATGGTGCACCGATTCTCCGTCAGATTCCAGCTTCTTCCCAGCAATTCAACAGAGTTTTCCCATAATTAAATCCAACAACCCATAAAATAGAAATCCTCTTTCTTCTCCTTCCTCTTTTTAAATTTTTTTTTTTTTTGTTTTTCTGTTTATATAAAAAATTCTATGAAAAAACCAAAAATATCCCATTCAACCACCATAATAAATTTTTGAAAACAAAAACCAAAATATCTTCAAATTTCAATTTTGCATTTAAAATTTTCTAAAAATAAAATTTTAAACCTTTTCCTTTTATTTTCAATTTCAAACAATAAAATTTATAAATTTCAAAAATGAATAACTTATCTATTTTCAACAAAATCAATTTAATTAATTAATAAAATAAATCTAATCCACGATTAAATTATTTACTAATTAAATTAAACTAATTAATAATTGAATCATTTTTCTAACACTAAACCAGATAAGTTTAATCAACAACTTAACTACATAAGCTATTTATTTACCCTTTTATAACTTACAATCTAATAAAATCAAGGAAATTTAAACAATATTAACACAACATAACCCGACTAGAACCGACGACACACTAAGACCAAAGTGATGCCTTGAAACGAAAAACCTAGCAACTATCTCCCAATCAGATGTCGTGTACCTGTAACCTGCGAACAAAGAGTATATTGCACATGTATATTTACATCATATAAAAGACACCGTGAAGAGGAAATCATGGAATCAAAGGGCGCTCACAAGCGAGTGGTGCAATTCCATCCCCTTCACCAATATAGTGTCCCAAATTGATGAATCTAACATCAATAACTTAATCGAAGGCATAAAACATCATTAATTCCAATATTCTCTATACTAATGTAAAGCATGCCATAATGATAACATCAGAATAAAATACCATCTCATAAAAATATAACATTCACAACACTTTCTAGTAACGATCAAACAGTAGTCGAGTACCATAGTCAAAGCACTAACATAAAATAACACATAACGAAGAAGAACACTGTTTGATCAAGAGAGAAAAATGGAGGGGTATTATAGTATAAATCGTAAAAAATCCATGAAGCTTCCTAAATGTAGCTTAAAGTTTACAAGATGGGTTTCAACATAAGAAGCTTTCTACTATAGCTCTCAATGAGTGTATTATAATTAGAAAACAAAATTCTTCACACTCGAAGTAATGCAGTCAAACATTTATTCCAAAAGTATTTTAGGAGGAGTTAACTAAAATCAATTACCTCTTGCTGCAATAAAGAGCCTATAACTCTAGTTTATATGAAAAGTGGTTGTGTTATATCAATTATGTAGTGCATTCAAGCACACCCCATGTTTAATGGGCTATTCTAGAGAGTTATTAAGATTTTATAAACCTTATGAACATTACTTAAAAGTGTATAGCTTAAACTATAAACACAGCTTGTTACATAATTGAATGCAATCTTGGGTTACCACAAAATATAATAATGTGATCTACTAATAACCATTATGGAAATTAATAAATCAATACCCATGCTATATAGGATACATTTCCTTGATTAGGTTTACATACCTTAATGATCAAACACAAGGTTCCCACACACTCTAGGATACAATCTAAGATCATACCACAACCTTGTCAAGACAACTAATTTTATGACCCAAGATTTAAGGTTGCTTTTTAATACCAATAGAAGCATTGGTAAAAGAATGACTAGGGTACAAACCCTAGGCCTCCATAGAAACATAGACCATAACTCTAGCAGATTAGTGAGGTTGCAATAACAAAATCTTGCAATCTAAAGATTGTAGACAATAACAAGCACACTATGTAGCTCAGTGACATTTGTAAATTTAATCTATGGTAAGAAGAATGAAAGTCACTTGAGGTGTGAGTCAAAAAGAGGTTGAGCGGTGACAAGATAATAAAGCTCAAACCTTGCATAGTAAAGTGGAGATTTTAGCAATGTATTTCCTTACCCCCTTGCTGATCTTAAGGGTTTTTCAAATTCTATTGGCAGTGTAAGACAAAGCAAATGTAATCAAGGAATGACTTTTCAAATGAAGTAATAATGGTAATAATAGGTTCAATGTTTCTTCTTAGCTATTATATTATGGAGGTAGTGGATTTCATGTTTGAGCAATGTTTTGAGACTCATCAAAGATGGGAGAATAGTGAACAATACCTTGTGGACAGTGAAGTAGTGACAATAAGGTTGAAGGATCTTAAGACCCACAATACCATGAAACAATGAGTCCCCTGTAGTAAGTAAGTAGGTAGTCTATAGGGCATAGTTTGATTTTATAGAAGGATTCTCATGAAAGTAATATTCAAGTGACAGTGAGTAAACTATTTGAGATTGAATCCGAGGGTGCAATATCTAGTCTTAAAGGCAATTAGCAAATATGTAAGTATGAAAGAAAATCAAATCGTACACAAAAAACAATTCACAATGTTACCTTGCATAATGCCTTGAGTTTGAAGACAAAAATCTCATTGTGTCTTGATGAAAGTAGTGAACTTAATGGTCAATCACTGGCAACCATGATTTTAAAACATGCTATTGTGCTTATGGAGGCAACATTTTAAGCAAGGCAGTGAGTGGTGGTTTGGAACAATGGCAGGTATGAAGGACTTGCTCTATATGCATACTATGTAGTCTAGCTTAAGACAACGTTCTTAGAAGAGATTGAAGGTGGATTATGGAACTCAAGGGTTACCATGATAAGGATTAAAGTAAAGAATGAGATCTATTTAAAAGCCCCTCTCATGAAGATACTAAAGATGTCACATGCAACACCATAGCAACTAGAGTAATGAATACAGAGCTGAAGAGGACAGTGTGCTAGGGCAGATTTATGACATCTCCACATTATCTAATCATGGGAAAATACATCATTTTTTTTAAATTAAAAGAAAACATTCTAAACCCTATATAGGATACATTGATACTTCAAAAGCATCTGATTTATTTTTTAAATTAAAAGAACAAATTCTAAACCCTATATAGGATACATTGATACTTCAAAAGCATCTGAAGTAATTTGATATTATGCAAATATATGTCAATTAAATACCTGGAATACAAACAGTAGCATGAACAATGTAACCCTTGTTGAGAAAAGAAAGAATAAGACAAGCAACAATGAATACTATGCCTCCTTTCACACACATCTCCTTACCATTCTTTGCCATTCTTTACTAAAGAACTTCTCCATTTTGGTGGGCTACACCTAAAAAAAAGGTTTCGATGAAGGTTTTAGAGTATTTTTTATTAAAATGAAAACTCCATTTTGGCGGGCTACGCCTGAAAATAAGATTTCGACCAAAGTTTTAGAGTATGTTTATTAAATTTTTAGAGTATTTTAGTGGGCTATATTCTTGATTCCTTAAATGATTTATTCAAATGGATCGTGACTTAATAAATGACTAACTATTTGGTCATTTTTATTTGTGTGACTAAATAATTTTTAGTCAATGACCAAATTAGTCATTTATTTACTCATTTATATATCAGCTGCAAATAATTAGTAAAATTTAGTCATTTTTAGTTGTTGTGACTAAAAATATTAGTCACCTAGTCATTTATTTGCCAAATTCTACTAGTGATGAAAGTGTTGAAGAAGAAGAAAATTCTTCTTTTATGTCTTACTTTCTTTGGTCCCATTTTTAGTGCTTGATGTTGTTAATTATGTTTATATGTATGCCAATGACATGTATACTATTTCACATAAGGAAGAATCAAAAAAATAATATTATTGTAGTAGTAGACATGGAAGATGGATTGTGCCACAAGTATGGGGTTCTTGCATTTAGTCACCAAGAAGAATAAATTGAAATAAAGAGACAACTCAATGAATTTAGTTTTTCATGTGAAGTGTCTCATAAATCCAAGATATGTGTTGATGAAATGTGCATCAGTACATGTAATTATGATGTATGTTGGTTCTCCATTATCCCCAAATGTGATAATATTATATATGAGGTCTTCATTCAAGATGAATATGTGACCTTTTTCATTGAGGATAATGTACCTAGACTTGAATGTTTTACTTGGGACTAACATACCAATTTTAATGAGGTTGAGTAGTAGTGCAGGTACCAATAATAAATTTCAATTGTTGCTCAACCCAATAGTATTCCTAAACTTTAAAGTTTTGCATTTATGTGCATGGGGAAGAGATTCCTTGTGTAGATCAACATACAAGTATGACATATTTTCATCACCATGTGAGTTGGAGACATTCTCTTTTTCCTTCAAGTCATGTCATGAAGAAGTTAGTTGTTATATAAATAGTGTTCCTTTGTATTTATTTAAGGAAAGTGTTCTTTCTTCCATAAGTGGTATTTCATTTGATGTTGACTTCTATAAAACATATCCCTACAGTTATGTGCATGTTTGATGCATCATTGGATGAGTCAATAACTTATATTTTTTGGCTGCCCTATAGTGGAAATTTTTATGGTGAAGTGAATCTTTATTACATGGGAACTATGTGTGACTTGATGTACACATGAAAGAAGCTTCAATGGTTGCAATTATGTAATGACTAAAACTATGGTCTAAGGGAGATCAACTCCTTAGAAATATTTATCTTTGACAGAGGAAAATTTTGACAATTCATATTTTGTTTCATTCATGTACATATTAGTTTAGTTTTCAATGTTTTCCAAGAAATTCTATTGCACACTGCATTTCCACTAGGGGAATGTATGGTCTAGGGAGATTTTTGTGTTTCCTCCAAGTGCTTTGTTACATATCGTATTTTGGTATATTGAGGAAAGCCCATTTCAATTTTGTTTTCCCTTATTACTCCTATGCCCAATGGATTTATTAAGGCTTCTAAGTTCCTATGACCAATAGGAAAACATCACATATAATTCGCCAAAATTTTGAAACTATGTGCCACATGTTGACATTGGTCTATTTTCTAAGGTTTAGTGCATTTCTATAAAAAAATTATTTATTCAAGATAAAACCCTAAACCCTTAATGTATGGCTTACACTATATTTTAATTCAACGGTGTCTTTCCCAACCCATTGCATTATTTTAAGTTATTCTTTCATGTCCTCGTTATTATTTATTATGCTAGCCCCTTTGTCATAGTGATTGTTCAAACCAATTAATCGTGTGCCTTTTAAAATCAATTAAGTATCCTATTAGTGTGCTTGTGTGGTGGTCCCTACCATTTCCCATTTTGCATCCACATGGATGAATTCTATTTAAGTTCATCTTCAAAATCAATGAGCTTGGATCCCACTATTTATTAGCTATTATGATCATGCCAGGCTAGTGGATCTGATGAAATGTTGATGTGTTGGAATCCCATTGATAGTGCTTGAATTATTCATAGTGCAAGTTATAAATGATTGATCTCATTAAAAGTGTGATGGTGTGTTATTTCACCATTTGTCACTCTTGATGACTTGTGCTTTCCTCACAAACATACACAATTAGAAAACTCTTGTTTATAGTGTGATATCTCTTCATGGAATGTCTTCTTAAAGGATTTCTATCTCAAATTTATTCTCACATGGTATTGGGACATGTGGAATCCACTATCTCATCTTTAGCCTAGTCTTAATGCTTGTGGGACCACTACCTTGATAACGTGTCTTAATTCTATTGCATTGCATAACTTCTTCATAAAACAACTTTTTTTGCACCTATTCTATTGAATTTGTGTCGTAGTGCTTTGATGTCATGTGTCCTTGAGTTGTCAATGTATCTTCCCTATTGGGCCGCCTCCTTCGAGTGGCAATTTCTTATTGCATGGTAGAACTTATTCATAGCTCAAATTTGTTTGTTCTTGCTCTTCTAAAGTTGTGGTCATGCACTTGGTTTTCATGTGTGCCATCCTCATAGTGATAATTTTCTAGCATGTCCTATTCTTTATGAAGTCTTGTGCTGTCTATGGTGGGACCATTCCTCAACAAATCAAAGGTTCAAACCAATGAGGGTTTGCCACGTGGATATTTTTTTATTGCAACACTAGTTCTTCATATGTAGACTCTAAAAGGTAGATTATTTTGTGTACCATATAAAATTGTATACAATTACAATTTCACATTATGTTTTGGCCCCTTAATTTATTGGACTTAATTATGCTTCTAATTTTCCAAATTATTCATTCCAAAGCCTAATTTTTACCATTTTTTGAAGAAGTACAAGTATTAAACAAATGCATACAATCATTAAATTGTCCCCAAATTTGAGTGTCCTAGAGTTTTGGGTCAGGATCCATCACCCACGGGAAACTGGGCCCCCCTTCTTAACCAGAACCCAAGTTTAAATATGTTTTTGACAATATTTTAATAACCAAAATTCAAATATGAAGTGTCGACTTTTGGAATTTAATTTTTGATAGATTAGATAAGCACCTATAAATACCTAGTTATTGCATCATTTGAAATCTAACACTCATTCAAGAGAAAAATTATTGTCAATAGCATTATTGAGCAAGTCAAGAGTAGCATTATTATAATTTATTACAACAATTCAAGATCTAACATCATGTTAAATCCTATGTGTGTTCATGTTCATGTTTTGTGAAGGCTAACATTGTTGAAAATCTCCAAAGAATTCAAGCATTCTATCAAGCAAGATCCAAATCCTTGAAGTGATGTGCATGTATTTAGTCCTTCAAGGATGACATTGAAGGGTGGTGAGTTGCAACATTTTTTTCATTCATCATTTCCTTCCTTTCCATTAAGGTTTGATCATTCACATTTCTATTGTGGAAGTGGAAACACTTACATGAGGTTTGACTAAGGAAAGCCCCTATATGGAACAACATATTCTCTCTTTGTGGATGTGAAGGTTATAGATCTAAAGGGGATTGAAGAGAGTTTGAAGATCCATTTTTTTATTATTGCATTTGTTGTCATCAAAGTTGTCAAGACATGAAAACTCAATTATAGGATTTATTGACGACATTTCGATAGTGGGACAAGTGGAAAAAAAAAACTCAAATCCAACACCAGAGGACCCTAAAGATTGAGAAAGACACCCTAACAAAGACCTAGTTACCCAGGGGTGACCTAGTCTTTCTACAACACTCAAATCCTACTTCTGGTGACATGTACATATCAGTCTGCACTTTCTAGATCCGTAAATGTAGAGTTCTGCTTCAATCTATTTATCTTCAAAAAATCACATTTGTCATAGTAGGTCATTTAGTCTAATTAGGTTAATCATTCCCAAATCATTCCTATCCTCAAATAGATGTATATCGAGGTCTGATTGACTCACCTAAGAGGTTGTAAGTCAATCTATGCACCTTGTTCATTTTTATCTTAATGAAATCTTAGAAATGATGGAATAATACACCCTAGGTATTGAGTGTTAAACTTAGGGTGTACCACATTTTGGTGAACCTAACATTTGACATCATAACTTTATGATTTGGTAGTCTCTCAAACCTTAGATCTAGGTTTTGCATCATTATGTTTTGCATTTCTCATCTAAGTTTTGTATCATTGTGTTTCACATTTAGGGTTGTATATTGCATTATAAACAACCATAGAAATACAAAAATATTGCATCATAGGTTGCATTACAGTGTGTTTTAGTCATTTAGATCAGATTTTTATTTCAAAACTGCATATAAAATAGTGTCATTTTGTTTCAAAATTGTCATACATTTGTATTTGTTTTGCATTGATTTTTTTTGGAAAAATGATCACTGTAAAATCTATTTGAAGATAGGAACAATAACCCTAAACATCAATTTAAATATTCATATTTTGAATTTTCAAAACCCTGAACAAAGACTTAGTCGCCCCTGGGTGACCCTATCCTTGTACAAGTGTCTTAGAATTTTTTTTGACACTATTATGTCTTTGTTTGCTCAATTGCACTGTACTTGCATATCTTTTTTTTGGAACTGGTAATTACATTTTATAAATCATTTTGCTTTTAGTTCATTTAGTGAAAGAAAGTGTATTGTTTAAATATTAAAATTTGTATTCAAAATCATTACTTTTAGGTCTCTACATATTGCAATTAGTCAATTATTACATCTCAGATCTAAAAATTATATTCAAATTTGTTCAAAAATATTCAAAATTATTACATACTTGCATTTTGCATCAAATTGACATACATTAAGCAAATTGTGAACAATTATTTACTATTTCAACTACTTGCAAGTAAAATCAACATTATTAAATAGTAGTTTATAGTCAAATTTTGATTTTTCAAAACCCTTGACTAGGACCGAGTGGCGACCCTATCCTATTATCTAGGAATCAATCAACTTTCAATGATATAATACTCTTAGGTAGCTCTGTCTGGGGCTATCATCTTAGTTTTGTTAACTTTTTGTTTAATCTTATTACAAAACTTTCATCATGTATATGTGTTTTGGTAAAATTTGGATGTCCTTGAAATCCTTGGTTGATGTTTCAAGTTGTGTGTTTGGTGGTGATAATGCTTTTGATAATGACATTAATGATACACCCTTCTCCTATTACAATTCTTCTTGATTTCATAGGTCAAGAAAAAGAGAGCATGCGTGAATTTATACAACAATCCTTGTATAACATTGAAAACAATGCAATATTTTATCCCTCAATGCAACAACTTACCACTCCATACCAACAACATCCTACCATACCACCACTTGAAGCATTCAATATGTTACATCTATAAATTGAGCCATAAGGCATAACTCAAATAATATGCATAGATAAACCTATCCATAACAATCACATGGAAAGTACATCAACCGACCCTCCATCATATGAACATAAGGTAAAAAATACATCCATTGACTTGGAACAAACATATGGACAAGGATTTAAGATTTTGAAAAAGAAACGATGTGACATTACAATGAGCATGAAGTCTATTCTCTTTCAGAGAAAATACCATCTGGAGATACTAAGGGATTAGGTTATCAAGATCCCCCACTTCCACATCAAACAATTGGTCAACCTAGTAAGAAACACACACCTTATAAACTTAAGCAGTTACCATTTTTGCATATTATAACCAAAATTGAATGGAACTTACAAAAAATTCTCAATCCAAGGCTTATAATATTACCACCTATTTGTGAATTAGAAGATAAGAAAGGAAAGAGTACAAACACGTATTATTGTGCATACCATAGAAAAATTGGACATCTTAAACCAATGAATGTCATGATTTAAAAAAAGGTACTAAAATGATTTGATCCTTATACGGATCACTATAAGCATGTGATAAATTAAGATTTATTTTACTCCTTGTCATGTGATAGTTGTAGTATCAAACTATGCTCACTATCACATGCATTAGATTTTATGCAAGTCATATTTCTTGCAAGGAGTTAGGTAGCATATCATCATTTTTGGTTCCTCTTTGTCCCTACACTAGGGGGTAAAGGGTTAGGTAGCCTTGTCCTATGTGCATTACTTCTAGCAAGGGATTCCTCTATATCTCCTTAAAACATTAGTATAGAAAGTACACCAATATTTTAAGGGGGGAATATGATCCACCATTTGTTCTTTGCATAAGAAATGGTCCCTCCTTGGTGATGATGGAACACATCTCCTAAGAAGTGTGACCTTGTCAACCAATGTGTGGCTTACTTAATCCATGTAACATGTCTCCTTTGTGGTAATATTAGACTTGATGTCCTACAAGAGTGTGATATTTCTTGGCATGTGACTTTCTCCTTAGTGGTAATACTATGGTTGGTGTTCCCTAATGTGAAATTTTATATTCCTTTCAATTAGTCCTCTCTTTGTGGTGATGTCACATGTGATGTTCCCTAAGGTGTGACCTTTCATGCATCAAGCAATGCCCCTTTGATGTTGATTAAATCACATTTTGAGGTGGTGATATCATGAAACCCCTTGAGGTTCTGGCCTTGTTTTATCATTATTTTTTTGCACCCCTTGAGGTGAGTTTTGTTGCACACCATGAGGTGAGTTTTGATGCACCACATGAGGTTATTTTTTGCAAAATAGTTCATGGATCATAAAATTGAACATCTATTTTTAACATATTTACTAAGCATAACACATCTTACTTGATAGTGGAGCTATGTGTTTCATGAGTGTTTAACATAACACAACTTGTTAGCCTCATGAAACCAATTGTATTACATGTCCACCTAACATAATACACCTTGCTTTCCAGTAGAGCCATGTGTTCCATGAGTGATGTGTATGATTTCATTCCTCATGGAAGATTGTTCTTTGTTCGAGGGATGATGTTTGGTATTTGAGATAATTTAAGACTGAGGTCTCTAAATGCCTTATTGACTTGAATCCTTCTAGTACTAACCTTGTGTTTTGTTGTGTATTTTTTTTTATGTGTCTTCTTCATATTTACATCGTGCTTGTTTTTATTTCATTATCACCTTTATGTTTCATCGTGCCATAATATGTTTTCACCGTGTATGCTTCTTGTTTTCCAATATGTATGTTTGTGTATCTTGTATTTTCTACATAGAATACGTGTGTGTTCCTTTGTCCTTATGTTGGTTTTCCATGGTATATTAGATCTTGTGGGCTAGAGCAACCCCCTTGATCCCTATTCATCCGTAATATTTGGACAATTGAACACCTTTTGACATATATTTCTCTACTTTAGTGTGATTTTGAGCGTAAGTTCATAATCTCACTAAAGTGGGGGCTAAATGTACCATATAAAATTGTATACAGTTACAATTTCACATTATACTTTGGCCCCCTAATTTATTGGACTTAATTAAGCTTCTAATTTTCCAAATTATGCATTCCAAAGCCTAAGTTTTACCCTTTTTTGAAGAAGGACAAGTATTAAAAAATGTATCCAATCATTAAATTTTCCATGACTTTAAGTGTTCTAGAATTTTGGGCTAGGACCCAGTCACCCATGGGCGACTGGGTCCATCTTCTTAGCTGGGACCCAAATTTAAATATGTTTTTGGTGGATTTTAATATCCAAAATTTAAGGGTCAGGGGGCCTAGCTTGATTGGCTAAAGCATCCCATTGTAGGAAAGAGGTTTTTAGATTCACATGACAACTAAGGGGTGGGGGTGAATTAGTTGTTTATTAAAACACCAAAAACCCTCATTAACATTTAGATCTTTATTATCTCTTAAACCCTTATCATGCATTAGAAGAATGTAAACATGTGAAACAGTAATGCAAACACATTAAACACATAAAAATACCAGTTTTATGTGGAAAAACCAAGGGAAAAAAATGGTGAGGATTAGCTCACAATATAAAGTAATAGCAATATTGAATACAATAGGCTCACTGCCCAAAAGAAAGAAGGGGTCACTACCAAGGGACTCATTGTCTAGAAGAAATAAGATAGAAGAATGGGGGCTCACCACAAATTTGAAGTTCTAACAATGCATCTCTCTTATGTCGAAGGTACAGTTCCACTAAAGCATAAACAACTCATTCAACAAACTAAAATATAAACCCCTTCTGCTCACTACATTTGAGAGTCATAGGTATTAAATCTCACACTTAGATCACCACACTTGATCACTTTCGCATCTTTCACATCACACACCTTCTTTTCTTAATTCACACAACTCGTCTTTTATTTATACCATCCTCGACCTAAAACAATTTCAATTAGGTTAAAGCCTTAAGGAAATGTATGTAACTCAACTGTGCAACTTCAAATATGTCGACCCCAAACACTTCCATAGTGTAAATAAGTGAAGGAATACCATGCCACAACTTATCTAGGACCCAAATCTACACTGACATGCTTCTCAACACTTCCACAAGTAGTGATCATCTTCCACAATTAGCTCTATCATGCCAGGTTGTCCAAACTTGCACTAACACTAGCAAGTGACCACAAACAATACTCTCCAAGTCTAAAAACACCTTGCGGACCTTACAAAAACAATCGAAAACATCTTAGAATATTCCACATGATCAAAATATTTGCCACTACTATGAAAACCACCTGAAACTTAAGAACACCTTTATTTTGTGCAACCAAACACACTAGCATAGAAATCCAACACACCAAACAACCTTGCAAAACACCAAAACGCCTAAAACTTCAATGGAAGGTAGATGAAAAATATATAAGCATGTTCCCAAATCTGCAAGACAAGAACCTTCACTGTGGAGAAATGTGAAGCAATCTCATTTCTCCTAGACACCCTGTTTCACTAGACATACATACTATCAAACACATCTTCCACTAAAAAATGATCCAAAACCTAAAAATTTAGATATAAAACCTTTGAACACTTCTAATAATCATATCCAAACCATTTAGGCATATCTTCAATCATGAAGAAATGCAGAGTAGAACATTGAACATCACTCTATCACATTGAACTCTCTTTTATTCAAATTTTCTCAAAAGCACTTGGAAACCAAGTGAACCAACTACATCAACAACACTACTAAAATCTCTACAAAACATCTACAACATCTCTCATCAACTATAACACATCTAACTATCTCTCCAAACACAACTTCTACAACTATATTGAAATGACATGACCAACATTGTGTTGACATGAATACCAACAACTCTAGGCTTCCATCAATTCCAATGCTAGGGGTTGACATCATCAACACTAGAATCATTCCAACACTCTCTTCATACAAGGGGTTGACATCAATGACAACACCCAAAAAACTCAAGCTTCCAACAATCTTCCCCTTTGTCATTGATGGTAACACAAATTCTAAAATCCATCAACAACAAAATCAACCAACAACAAATCTGCAATAAGAAGCAACAAGCATCACTCCCCCTGACTAGGGAAACTCTTTACTCTTCATACTCTCTATTCATAGACTTCTTCTCCTACAACACCAACTCTCTCCCCCTTTGTTCCTTTGCTTTTCAGACAATAATTTTCCATACACTGCACTAACTCGCTCCATGTTTTTAAGATTATCTCTCTCCCTTTTACATCAATGGAAAAGGTTCATAGACTCATCTAGCTCTCTTTATTGTTTTGAACTATTTTTCTCTCCCCCTTTTAGAACATCCAAAGGGAAAAACTTGTACCTTTCACACATCATCTGTATAGGATTTTAATTTTCTATATTCCCTTTTGACATCTGCATACACTACTTGCAACACTGGCAAGCAACTATACTTACTTTTCTACATTCTCCCCCTTAGGGGCACAAAATATGACTTCACCATCCAACCATACTACTACCTACTCCTCTTGAGAGGTAGCCTTCATTAGTCCAAAAAAAATAAAAAATATTTAATTGCTCCACCAGGCTGATGCACATTCTTATGCATCTAGTTGAAAGAAGGAGGGGAAATAACCCCTAACTTTTGTCAGAGATACCCAAATTTATCTTTAGGAAGAGCCTTCATGAAAATATCTACAACTTGATCCTTTGTAGGCACATACTCCATCTTCACCTCATTTTTTGCAACCTTCTTTCTTAGAAAGTGATACCAGATTGAGATATCCTTTATTCTTGAATGCATCATTGGATTCTTTGATATATTGATAGCACTTGTATTATCACATAAGATAAAAATAGGTTTATCATATGAAATTATATTATCCTTCAATGTAAGCTTCATCCACAACACCTATGTGTAGCAATATGAATGCTACAATAAACTATGCTTCTGCAGTAGATAATGACACTAATTCCTACTTCTTACTCAACCATCAAACCAATCCTCTTCCAAGAAATAAAGCATCTCCACTTGTACTTCTTATGTCATCCACACAATCTGCCCAATTTGCATTAGTATAGGCACTTAAAGAGAAATGAGTATACTTTGGATACCATAGACCATAGTCTTGAGTACCCTACAAATATCTAAATATCCTCTTTACTACCACCACATGTGATTCTCTAGGATCTTCTTGAAATCTAGCCACAAGAAAAAATGCATGCATGATATTTGGTCTACTAGCAGTTAGATATAGTAGTCCACCAATCATTGATCTGTACTTGCTTTGATCAGTCTTAGGAGATTCAACATTCTTGCTCAACTTGCAACTACTAACGATAGGAGTACATACCGGTTTAGAGCCTTCCATTCCAAACTTCTTCAACATTTCTTTGACATACTTTGATTGTGAAATGAATATCTTTTTTTTGTCTAATTGATTTGTAGCCCAAGAAGAGATTCATCTCCCCAAACATTGAAATCTCAAATTAAATTTGCATCTCATTTGCAAACTTCTTGCACATACCTCCATTTCCTCCAAAGATTATATCATCAACATACACAACCAAAATCAAGATTTGATCCTTCTCAACTTTAAAGTAAAGATTATTATATTTTTTACCTTTATTGAATCCTTGTTGCAACAAGTAGATATCCAATCTTGCATACCAAGCTCTAGGAGATTGTTTGAGACCATTCAATGCCTTATTCAATCTACAAACCATATTAGGATCATTTGATAATTGAAAGGCTTTCGATTGTTCAATGTATACCTATCCTTCCAATTCACCATTCAAGAATGCACACTTCACATCCTTGATAAACCTTGAAGTCCTTATGTGCCACAAAGGCCAAAAAATCCTAATGACCTCCATTCTTGGCACTGGAGCAAATGTCTCCTCAAAATCTATACCTTCCACTTTTGAGTAGCCCTTACACACAAGTCTAGCCTTATTTTAGACAACTTCTCCATTCTCATTCAACCTGTTCCAGAATACCCATTTAGTTCCTATTACATTCTTATTTGTTGGTATTGGGACTAATTCCCAAGTCAGATTCTTTTCAATCTACATCAATTCTTCTTCCATAGCTTTAGTCAAATTTCATCCTTACACACCTCAATCATTGTCATAGGTTCTACTTTGGAAAGTAGACACAAATTTACTTGTTCTTCTATCATAGTATCTTTTCTTCTTGTCAGTACGCCTTTCTCTTATCACCAATACTCTGATCTTTAGAATGATCCTTTTGCACATACTTAGGAGTCTTAGGAATCCTTTCTAGAGCTTCTTCCTCTTCAATTTGCATATCCTTTTCCTTGTCTTCTTCTTTTCCTTCTTCTCTACAAGATGACTCATAAAATTCATATCCTTCTATCAATACTGAGCTTTTATGTGGTTCTTCATATACTTTCACACTTGCACTTTCAACTATCTTCTTCAGCCTCTTGTTGTGGCATGGGTAAGCCTTGATTCTTGTAGAATATCCAAGGAAGATTCCTTCATTTGAACTTGCATCAAACTTTCCCAAGTTTTCTTCTTCTCTTATGATATAACATTTTCTTTCAAACAATTTGAAATATTTGACAGGAGGAGTTCTTCCATACCTTAATCCATAGGGTCTTTGAATTGTTTACTCTTTCTTGTACTCGATTGAGTATGTTTACTACAGTGTGAATAAATTCTCTCTAGTAGACATCCAATATATTTTCTTCCTTCATCATTATCATTTATGCTTCCTAAACTATCCTATTATTTCTCTCCACCACTCCATTCTGTTGAGGAGTCCTAAGAGCCGACAAATGCCTCTTTATTCGATGATCTTCACAAAAATTGTTAAACTCATTAGAGGTGAACTCTTCACCTCTATCATACCTTAAGCACTTGATTTTCATATCCATTTCATTCTCAATCATAGCTTTAAATGATTTAAATTTGTCTAGAGCTTCTAGTTTTTCCTTGAGAAAAGTTACCCAAGTCATTCTAGAGTAATCATCAATCAATAACATGAAATACATGTCACCTTGAAAGGTTCTTGTTCTTGTAGGTCCACATAGGTATGTGTGCACCAACTCTTAAGGTCCTATGGTAGAATATTCTTTGATATTGAACCTCTTTCTTGTTTCCTTCCCAATCTAACATTCCTTGTAGACTACATTAATAGGCCTTGTAATTCTTGGTAGATCTCTCACAGGTTGAGTAGATTTGATCCTTAATAGGCTACCGAAATTGATGTGACACATTCTTCTATGTCATAGACAACTTTCATTGATTTGAGTCATAAAGCACTTACTATTAACACCTTTGAGTTGATAAACATTCCCATATGTCTTTGTTCCTATAGCAACCAAGAGTTTTGGAGCTTCCTTTTCTAATTTCATAACAACCATCCTAAAATACAAGATTATATCCTTTTCCGCACATTTTTCCTACACTTAGAAGATTATGCCAGAGACCCTTGACATAAAGAATATCAGTTGTATTATGCTTTCCATCAAAACTAATTGAACCTTTTCCACATATCTTAGCAGATGTATCATCACCAAACTTAACAAGACCACCTTTAAAATTCTCAAGTTTAACAAACTTACTCTTATCGCCTGTCATATGATTTGAGCATCCAATGTCAATTATCAAGTGAATTTTCTCCTCTCTAGCATGAAAGGTGGTCACTATAGCTCCTTTGATGTTGTGACCTATTTTCAGAATAGTTTCCTTCATACATCTTTTAGAGTTAGTAGAATTATTTCCAACATTCAGAGCCATGAACAAGGATTCATCATTTTCATCATCCAGGTAGTCAGATTCATCATCAAATATGCTAGCATCTTCTTTAACATAATAACTTCTCTTGATAGATTTACCTTTTCTATCCTTATATTTGTCATTTGAAACTTTAACTGGACATCTTGAAGCATAATGACCTATCTTTCCATAGTTAAAACTTTTGAAATACAACTTACCTCTATAATTTCCAATGCCCTTTTTTAAATTATTGCAAAGATGGTTTCCATTGCACCAAAAGATTGACCTGTTAATGCCCGATACAATGCTAGAGTTAATGAATCCATGCGAGGCGATTAAGCCATGCCATGAACTTGAGCACTGCGCTAAACAACACAAGGAGACCAAGGGAACACACCTTGAAAGAATCCCCCTAGCGCAAGCGAGGGGTTTGAACTCATGACCCAAGATCTAATACCAATTCTTGCACACCTAGAATACTGAGAGGGGGTGAATCAGTATTCTTTTAAACCATTCAAAAATTTAAACATCCAATCCACTTAGCACATTCAACTACAGTAATGAAACAATGAATGAAGCATTCAACAATAACTCATAACACATGAACACCAAGATTTTTTATGTGAAAAACCCAAAATAGAAAAAACCACGATGAGGATTAGCTCACAATATATTATAATCGGCTATAATATATTTACTGAAGTTCTCAATGTAGGTGGACTCACTGTCCAAAGTGGACTCACTGCCGAAGTGGACTCACTGCCCAAGTGGACTCACTGTCCACATAGAGAAAAAGATAGAAGAGAGATTGTGGCTCATAGCCTAGTTTGAATTATTTACAATTACATCTAACATATGCATGAAATATAATTCCAATGAAGCTCAACAAAATAACTTTACACACTTCATTTGACTCAAATCTAACACACTTCTTTCCTTTGAATTCACATCACTCTAATCTTCTACTCAACATTCACAACTTAAATTTGTACTACTATGATAATATTTGCATCACATACATGTAGAATACTCCCAACAATCATTCCTATAAAAAAAACACCAAAAAATATCTAACTTATATATCTAAATCAAGCATAACATCAATTAGGTCACCCTAACTAGATGTAACATTCAAAATATAACTTGTCAATTTCAACTCTTTCCATGCACGCCTCATGCCAAAATTTGAATCTCAAAATAACTTGAAATAGGTCAACATGGACCTATAATAGATCCCACATAAGATCAAAAAACTCATTTAACCTTCACATACCTTCAAAATTATTAGGTAAGCACCATAGAAGACCTAATACAAAAATTATTCAACTATGTACCCACATTCGAACACATGGACCTCAAAATTCAATTCCAACTAGAATTTAGATACTAATGCCATCTACCAACATATCCTCAAAAGCGCAAAGCCAAAAACTTATCCACAAAGAAGTGTGGACTCTCCCACTCAAATACAATGTATAGGAAGTGATTGCAATTTGCCAGACCGAAATTTTGTTACTTATATCTCTAAAAAAAAAGAACCAAAACATGATGAAATTTTGGAATCAGATACTTCTAACAACCAAAAAAATAATCTTATAATCACAAAGTGAAATATTCATTTGTGGACCGATGTAGACCCAAAAACTGAATGCTCTATTACACAAAATTAACAGAGTTGACACTTATTCAATTTTTCGTCACAACCAACTTTACTAGATCAAACCATCTTGCAAAAATGTCTTCCAAAAGCACTCCAAAACCTATTAGAACCAATCAAAATTATCTACAATGATCTACACCAAGATCTCCACATCAAGATACAATTCTAACATCAATGACATCATTGTAACACATCATTATATACCTTTGTGCTTACCCCCCATACTCATGTTGCCAACAATAGCATCAATGATATTCTTCCAACAATTTATCCCTTTGTCATTGATGGAAACATGCCAAAATATCTTTAAAACATTCTCCCTGTTTGACATCAAGGGTAAAGGATGCCTACAACAATTTTTCTAACATATACTGGATCTCCCCCTGGGTAATATATGCGTATATACAAAGTGAAAATATTGAATTGAATTTACCTAAGTCATATACCAGAGAAAAAGAAAAAATTATGTATTGGACACTATTTTATATACTCTGCATACGTACAAAGAATCTTGAAACTAAAAAATGAAAATCATGAGGAGTAAGAAATGTGTCAACCAGAGCAATTTGACTCTTGCAACTTCTATAAATGAGCCTGTCATTCTTTGTTTTCATTCCTTCCATGTCTTCATTTCTAGCCCAAGTAATGTACATTGTGTTTCAAATTCCATCAATATTTATTCTCTTTTTAAAGTGCTAGGTATTGGATTCATCCATCCAACTTTAGTAGCACTCAAAAGGGCACTCAATACATATATAAATTTTTCATTCACTAAGTCCCTTATTTCTCCAAACTATAAAATGAAATTTTCTATTTGTGCTTATAGGTGGAAGAACTTCTTATGAAAATATTCAATTACACTTCTTGTGGTACTAGCTAGATCAAGTGTCGAATCATAGGCACTACAGGCTTTATTTATCTAGGGCTCAATAGAGTCCATCTTATTACTTATGCTTTGTGTGGCACCGAGCCATTTAATCTAATATTGAAATAGAGCCTTAGCCTCATCCACACATATCTATGCATGCTTCAAATTCTCTAAAAAAATTTTATGTGCAAGAGCACACTTCTCTATGATTTCCAACATCCTCTTATCATTCATTCTATTTTCTACTTCTTTCTCTACTTCATCTTTAAGACCAGAGGCATATTCCTTAAAAGAATCAATTAAAAGCTTTAAATTTTCCATACCGGTGAGTGATGTGTCTATGTTTGCACTGGGTACAACCTCTTGCAGTTCCTTTACTACTTCCTCCATCAACTCTCCACTCTTTTGATGCATCTCAATAATATCCTTTCGAGAAGATGCATTGAATACATCTCCCAATTGTAGCTTGTGGAGAGGCGAAATCTTGCCCAAATCTACATTTCCCTGTTGCATTGGTAGTTGTAGTAGTTGTGAGGAAACAACAGGCTGGAACTTGAGTTGCATACTCAATAGGTTCTTTAAGGAATATCTGGAGGAGTCGAAGGATTCACCAAAAGTCTTTATACTCTCCACAAATTTCTCTTTTACTTCCTTTCCCTTGTCTTTACTAGAGTTTACATCTGTCTCTTCTTATTTTCTTGCATTTTTAGAGGTATCCTCATTATTATCTTCAGTTTCCTTCCCATTATCTTCTTCCTCATCTTCCTTCTTTGCATCACCAGTTTCTTCTTCAACATCTTTGTTCACTTCTTCCTTTGTAGATTGTTCTGGGTTATTTGGAGGAGGAGTCTCTAGTTTATCTCACACAATCTCAAAGTTTTTTTCATGTACCAAAGGAAGATAAGTATCCTTTGATACTTCTTCTTTGATGAAAGTCACTCCTTCAACATTTTTATCGACTTCTAAATCTTCCTATGTGAATTCTTCCACTTCTGAAGGGGCATTTTCCTGAGTGTATTCTTCATCTATCACATGCTCATGTTGAGAATCAATGTTCTAAACTTCTTCTATAGCAACAAATTCCAGAGCAAGATCCTTTCATTTTGTAGTCATCCCTAACCTTTGTGCTAGGTCTTTAATCTCATGCTTATCTATGATCATCAATATTGTTACCCTTTGTTTTGTTCTTAGTTCTTTTGTGAACAAATAGGCCAATGGGGCCTTATTCTCTATAGATAGAGGAGCTCTAATCACTTTGAGAGCATTTTCCTTCATCTTGGCCTCTTCATCAATATCCTCTTATCTTCTCTTTACCAAAATACCCCAAAACTCTGGAGGTAACTTCTTCATTGACATATTTTCTTCTGCAATCTTCACCAAAAGATCAAGCATGTCGATCTACATCACATATCTTCGTGTTGAGGAATTAACACTATTTTATTTGGTGAGGGATGATAGATTTTCATTAAAGCTCCCTTTGAGCCAAAGCTCTCAGCTTAGTTTCTATAGGAAAGATCTACAATGGAGGATGGTACAAATTCATCCTTAACTTATGTCTCTTTCTTCTTTCTCCAAATATTTTCCATCTCCTTCTTTGTATCTACTAGATCAATATTTTTTTATTGGTTAATTTCTCTTTACTAGATTATCCTTCCTCATATTTTTTCTTCTGCAAAACTTAGCAATGTGTCCAAGCCTATTGCAATTATAACATGTGGCATTCTTCTGACTAATATTCCTTCCATTCATTATGGATCTGCATTTATTAGATTTATGCCCAAATCCATAGCATGTATAACAATAGCCTTTGAAATATTGAACCATTCTACCATTGTTATAGTCATTCATTATTTGACTTTTGCACTTACTAGCTCTATGACCAAATTTCTTGCATGTAAAACATTGACTAAGAAAAGATGGAACATTTTGATTCATTCCGCTTTTACATTCCATTGCCCTATGTCCAAATTTATTGTAGGAATACCAAAAACCACTGAAAGATGGGTACCCTTGTGCATTTGGTTTTCTAACTAGTGGTCTTTTATGATTCTAGATCTACTTGCCATTGTTCTTCTTACCTTTAATCTTATTTTCAGTGTTTGACATCTGATATGATTTTGAGCTTTCTCCTGTCTCAAACTCTAATCCACCTTTGTCTTTAGCTCCTTCTGATTTGCAATCATTTCATCAAGCTTTGCAGCACTCATCTTGAATTTTTCTTCATGACTCCTTGATTTCTCTAGATTTGATCTCATATTCACAACTTCTTGTTCAATCCTTGTACATTACTTAGATTTTATTTTCACCATTGTATTCAGACATTCCTTAATTCTTTTCTTTTCTTTAGCTTGCACTTTTAGACTGGTGATAGTTTCATTTTCTGGCTTCAATTGTTTACTGAATTCCTTATGCCTTTCTCTAAATTTATTGATTTGTTCTCTCAATTTTTTGATGCATTCAATTGCTTCTTTGAAATTTTCTTTTAGATCTCTATTTTCATCTTCAGTCTTTTTGAGATCTTCAAGATCAACTTTGAATTCTCCATCTTTTTCAAGCATGCAATGTTCTTCTATGGATCCAACAACAGGAATCTCTTCCAAAGGAGTAGGTAGTCTTCTAACATCCATGTGTTCAACCTCCAATATCTTCCCCAAGTGTTTAAGCTCCTTCCAAGGAACCAAGATCTGATACCAATTGTTGTAAATATAGTTGTTGTTGCACCAAAAGATTGACTTGTTAATGCCCGATACAACTGCCAGAGTTAATGAATCCATAGGAGGTGGTTAATCCATGTCACTAACCTGAGTGTTGCACTACATAGCACAAGGAGACCAAGGGCGCACACCTTGCAACATCAATATCTTGACAAAATTTCCTTCTATCTCATCAAGAACATCCAGATTTGATCCATCATCCTTCTTTGGTTTGCTAGATTGAAAAATAGTATATTTTTTTGAATCATTTTGACCAAACTCTCTTAATTCACAATTACTTAAAGCGCCAAACAACTAGTCTCTGGAATAATTATCTAAATCTTGAGCTTCCTCAATGGTAAAAACTTTATGACTATAAAATTTAGGAAGAGTTCTTAATACCTTCTTTACCACCCCATCTTCTTGTAGTTTTCCATAAAGGCCATTGATGGAATTGACAACTTGTAATATCTTCATCTTCTGACATTATTAGGATTTCAAACTTAGTGTTCAAATTTTACATCTTTTCTTGCTTGACCTTATCATCTCCTTCATAGACACTTTCCTGCTTCTTCCATATTTCTTTAGCAAATTTGTAACTCATAACCTTCACAAGTTTTGAATTAGAAAGACCACTCAAAAGTTCATTCCTTGCTTTTCCATTATTCTCATATTCCTTAATCTCATCATCAATTTTCAAACCATCAGTGGGCATGGTATATCCATCTTCAATTGACTTCCAAACTCCAATTCTTAGGGAAACAAGAAAACCTTCCATCTTGGTTTTCCAAAATGCATAATTTTTCCCATCAAATAAGGGAGCCCCCTTATTATGTTCCATTTGGATCTACCTCAAGCGGTTAAGATTCTTCCAAGGAACCTTGCTCTAATACTAATTGTTAGATGCACATGAAAACTAAGAGGGGGGGTGAATCAATTGTTCATTAAAACATAAAAAACCCTCATTAACATTCACATATTTATTAGCCCTTAAACCCTTATCATGCATTAGCAAAATGTAAACATGTGAAATAATAATGCAAATAGATTAAACACATAAGAACACTAGATTTACGTGGAAAAACCAAGAAGGGAAAATCCATAGTGAGGATTAGCTCACAATATAATAGGCTCACTATCAAAGGGCTCACTTCCCAAAAGAAAGAAGATAGAAGAAGGGGTGGCTCATTGCCAATTTGAACTACTAACAATGCATCTCTCTTATGCCGAAGGTATAGTTCTACTAAAGCACAAACAACTCATTCAATAGACTAAAATGTAGACACCTTCTGCTCATTGGATCTGGGAGTCATAGACATTAATGAACTCAGATCACCACACTTGATCACTTTCGCATCTTTTGCATCACACACCTTCTTTGTTTAATTCACACAATTCATCTTGTATTTATACCATCCTCAACCTAAAACAATCTCAATTAGGTTGACCTTAAGGAAAGGTATGCACCTCAATCGTGCAATATCAAATAGGTCAGAACCAAACACTTCCACGGTGTAAAGAAGTGAAGTTGGACCACACAAAAACTCAGTTGGGACCCAGATCTACACTAAAACACTTTTCAACACTTCCACAAATAACAATCATCCTTCGTAATTAGCACTAGCATGCCAGGTCGGCCAAACCTACACTAACACTGACAAGTGACCATAAACACTCGTCTCCAGGTCTAGAAACATATCACAAACCTTACAACAACAATCCAAAAAATATTAGAATATCCCACATCATGAAAATCTTCACCACTACTACTGTAACCACCGAAAACTTAAGAACACCTTTATTTTGTGTAACCAAACACATTGGCACAAACATCCAACTCACCAAACAACCTTTCAAAACACTAAATCACATAAAACTTAAAGGGAGGGTAGATAGAAAATATATAAGCATGTTCCTAGATCCACAATACAAGAACCTTCACTACGAAGAAATATAGAGGAATCTCATTTCTCCTAGACACACTGTTTCATCAAATAGACATATTGTCAAACACATCTTCCATTGCAAAATGATCTAGAACCTAAAAATTTAGATATAGAACCTCTAAAAACCTCTAATTATCATATATAAACCACACATGAATATCTTCAACCATGAAGAAATGTGGAGAAGAACACTCAACACCACTCTGTCACACTGAACTCTCTTTTATTCAATTTTTCTCAAAAGCATTTGGACACCAAGTGAACCAACTATATCAACAACACTACTAACATCTCTGCAACACATCTACAACATCTATAGAATCTCTCATCAACTATAACACATCCAACTATCTCTCCAAACACAACTTCTGCAACTATACTGAAGTGACAACACTAGCATTGTGTTGACATCAATATCAACAACTCTAGGCTTCCAACAATTCCAATGTTAGGGGTTGAAATCATCGACACTAGCATCATTCCAACACTCTCTTTATACAAGGGGTTGACATCAATGATAACACCTAAACAACTCACAAACAACTCAAGCTTCCAACAAAGGTCATGATATCTAGTATCACCCTATCCTTGTGGTATCGAAGGGTGTGTCACACTAGCGTCACCAATCATGTGATTTTTTTTTATCATGTGCACTAAAGTTTATATGGGGGCTACCTAATTCCTATAGTCTATATATATATATATACATACATATATATACATATATATATATATATGTATGTATGTATATCCAAAATTCAAATATGAAGTGTTGGCTTTTGGAATTTAATTTTTGGGAAATTAGATAAACACTTATAAATACCTAGTTATTGCATCATTTGAAATCTAACATGCATTCAAGAGAAAAAATTATTGTCAAGAGCATTATTGAGCAAGTCAAGAGTAACATTATCAAAGTTTATTAAAAAAATTAAAGATCCAACATCATGTCAAATCCTATGTGTGTTCATATTCATGTTTTGTGAAGGCTAACATTGTTGTAGATCTCCAAAGCATTCAAGCAGTCTATCAAGCAAGATCCAAATCCTTGAAGTGATGTGTATGTCTTCAATCGTTCAAGAAAGCCATTGAAGGGTGGTGAGTTGCATCATTTTGTTCATTCATCATTTCCTTCCTTTACATTAAGGTTTTATCATTGACATTCCCATTGTGGAAGTGGAAACACTTACATGGGGTTTGATTGAGGAAATCCCCTATATGCCACAACAGCTCTCTTTGTGAATGTGTAGGTTACAAATCTAAAGAGGATTGAAGAGAGTTTGATGATCCATTTTTTATTGTTGCATTTGTTGTCATCAAAGCTATCAATCTACATGAAAACTCAATTATATAATTTACTAACGACATTCCAAAAGTGGGACAAGTGGAAAATAAAAGCTCAAATCTAGCACCAGAGGACCCTTAAAATTGAGAAAGACACCCTAAAAAAGACCTAGTCACCCAGGGGTGACCCAGTCTTGCTACAACACTCAAATCCTACTTTTGATGACACGCACATACTAGTTTGCACTTTCTAGATCCACTTGTAGAGTTTTGTTTCAATTTATTTATCTTCAAAAAATCACATTTATCATATTAGGTCATTTAGTCTAATTAGGTTAATCATTTTAAATCATTACCGAATCATTCCTATCCTCAAATATATGTAGATCCAGGCTTGATTGAATCACATAAGAGGTTGTAAGTCAATCTATGCACCTTGTTGATTTGCATCTTAATGAAATCTTAGAAATGATGGAACAATACACCCTAGGTCTTGAGTATTAAACTTAGGGTGTACCACATTCTTATGTTTCATTTTAAATGCACACTAATATGATTTGTTTCCACCTAACAACCATGACAACCAAGGAATCTAGAATGTCCATAGGCTCAACCAATTTTATGGATTCCCCCTCCAATTTAGTGCCACTTATCCAGTTGTCTTAATCTCATTGGAGTGCAATTACTTCATACTACAACTTTTCTTGGTTGTCTTAAGAAATTCTTGTGTTCACACACATTTTGTTTGATAAAAAATATTTTTTAAATGGATCAACAAACCCAATTCATTGCAAACAACTAGTGCCATGCTTTGTGTTTTTGCACGAACGAACATTTGTTGTAAAGAGCAATGAATTCAACACGTAAACCACTTTTACAACCAATAATTCTGACCTATGACATCTTCAAAGAAATCTTCAATGCTTTCTTGATATATTCGAAGGCAAGGCATGGTGTCATACTATATTCATTGATTTGTAGACTCTCCTTAGGTGCATTTTATAAAAGATTCTACAAGGGTTTTCTTGCACTACACCTGCAATTCATCAATGCATAGACAACCCCATATTTCAAGTATATTTTTCTCATTACTTTAGATTAGATTGAGTTGGAAATATGTTTTCTCTCTATTGGTAGTTTTGACAATTAGGGTTTTTAGGGTTTCTAGTGTTTTGCCTCAAAATAAAGCTTGTTTGAGTCTCATTTGAAATGGTTCTTCTCTTCAATTTCTCTAGTAGATTTATGCAATTTTGTTGCTCTACTACTGTAGCAAGCCCGTGCCTTTGTATTTATAAAATAACATTTTTACCTCCTCTATGTGCTTGCATTAAATGTAAATCTTGTTACCTCTGTGCATGTATGAAGGTTTATCATATTTTCTAGGTTTTTATGTTGTGTTAATCTACTATAGGTGTTGGTTTTGGGTTATTTATTCCCCTTTGGTGTCCTTCAGACCCTAATCTTCATACTTACCTTTGAGAACTAATAAAATAAAGTTGTGTGAAGTTTTTTGGTGATTTTCATTGATTCTCTATGCACTACTAGGAAATAAGTTCATATTTAATCTAGGTGCATCACCACCCTTTCCCTTTTATGCATTCCTTATTACCCTTTTCCTTGGAGAATCAATAGGGTAGGATTAGTTGTATGAGTATTCAGTGCTAGGTTGGGCCATCATTGTTGCATCTAGGTTAGAGAGGAAGTCAACCTTCTTCAGAGGTTTGATCTCATCTAGAATGACCAACACCTTAATATCAATCCATATTTCACTGAAATGTTAGACATTAGGTTTAGCAATGGTGCAATTCCAAGTGTTACACAAAGCCTCACTATATTATTCAATAATTAACATCTTATTTATAATATAATCAAAGTGTCCACTCCTTTGTACAATCATAAACTATCTTTAGAGAAATTTAGGTACCATAACCCCTACAAAATAACAAGTGTATCACATCTCCATCTTGAGCATCTAATATATAACCAACCCAAAAGATGGAAAACATGAGTAGTTTTTAAATCCATATGTTGAAACCATAAATAAGTTTAGGCACCCAAATAATACACAAAATTCAGTGCCCCCACAAGCATAGTGAAACAACAAATCAAATTAGAAACATCACATGTCTTTATCCACCTATTTAGGATGTGTCATTTTAGACTATTTCATATTTTAGAAAGATGCTCATACATATCATAGTTAATTTAAGGATCCTCCTTGATTTTCTCCTAGTCCAAAATTAACTTCATCTCTTCACACTCTTTTCTCAACAACTACATTATGCACCTTGCAATTATCTTAAATGCTTTTAGCACTTTCCATGCTACTAAGTAATAATGACAATACCAAATATATACAAGTGACACAAAGGGCCATCTTAAATGGGACACTCTAATATGTGGACACATAATAGTATAAAAATATTAAATAAGATATTAGGATTTGCAAGGTTTATGATACTTAAGATCCCAAAAAAATAGTAGATGGAGTTTGAGATTAACTTGTGTACCTAGAGAAACAATCAAGCTCTCAAATGACTATAGAAGACTAATTTAGAGATTAAGTGTCATAATACTATCCTCTTCTAAGATTGGAGAACCAATTGCAACCAACTAATTTAATTTAAAGATTTGAAGTTGTTGATGTTTGAAGGCACTAGTTCTCCATCAACCATTTGTATATGAAATATTTTTCTTTGCAAGTACAACCTTGATGCCTTATCCTTCATCTCAAATATTTGATATAATGCATCCCAAACCTCCTTTGTAGTTTTCACAATGCTTACATGCAATTATTGTGTATCCTTTAGGTTGAGTAGGATTGTGGGCAATGATTTGCCATCTCTTTACTCACACATGTTTTGTTAAATCTCCATCAATGGGTTTTAGTTTGGTCCTGTTAATGATCATCCACAAATTTTCTCCCCTGGAGCAGCATGTTCATCTTCACCTTTCATAGGTGGAAGCTTTTTCCATCAAACTTCTCCGCCATCATGATTTTTTCACCTATTTGATCATCCATTTTAACAAACTCTAGATCTACGTCAATTTTGAGAGGTATTTATTCCATTAGAATATGATCTTGACCCCATACTTGATTCTTTATAGACTCTATGTGAACCATTCAACTAGTAAAACAAAAACTTATTTTGTCCTACCAATACTTTACTTCCTCACAACCTTTATAACTACTTATTTTGTCATAATTCAACATTATTCAATTAAAAAAATAAAGGCTACTTGGTGATAATGTGAACCATTGAACTAATAAAACAAAAACTTATTTTGTCCTACCAATACTTTACTTCCTCACAACCTTTATAACTACTTATTTTGTCATAATTCAACATTATTCAATTAAAAAAATAAAGGCTACTTGGTGATAATAATTTTATAATAAACTGAAAGAATGATACATCAGATTTCATGCAAGTTGGCGAGGTTCATTATTGCTATAATTGCAAATGTAATCGAAATAGTTAAAAATTGTATAAATGTTGACTCGTGAGGGAATTGAAAACCCAAATCAATGAGCCTAAACTATTTCAACTGAGCATTAAATTACAAGACCAGCAGACAAGGGATGAGAGTTGAGTCTGTGTCAATAGAGGTTCGAATCTCACTACTCAACGTCTCATCAAACATCATTTTGTAATTTGTTGTAATTGCTGCTTAATTCAAGTTGTCATTTTCCATAGATAAGACAAGTATCGTTTGACCTTGTACTTACCCTTATCCTGCCTTTGTTGGATCCATGGAGCTATCGTAAAACAATTATAGTTTTTCAATTAGCTAACAAACTTTTCATGGTTGTTGTTCGCCATTATCATTTGAGATTTTTTGGTCTAGTTTGGTCATAAATTTGAAAGACAAGGATGTTCCTAGTATGAATGTTTAACATAATGTTTACCCACATTCTTTTTCCTTAAAATCATAGAAACATTGTAGACATACTCATGGCCAAAGTTAAGCTTAAAATGACATATTTGGTAATGAGAGTCCACCAAATAGTCCCCACATGTGTTTATTTGTTTGTTTTGTAATCTGCCTCTCAACTAATAAATTTGGTGTCCCCATGGGAATATAAATATATATTTATATAAAAAAGATAGGATTTTGTGGGGTTGAAGAAAGATGTATTGATGTGTAGGGATTATTATAGATGCACAAATTCAAGGTGTATTATCAAAAATTAGGTGGAAAATGCATTGATGGTCCAACACACTCACTATCATTTATGAAGGTTTATGTCTTCATTATTCAACAATCAAATTATTGTCTCCATCAATTAGGAAATAACATTTATGAAATGGGGAATAAGGAGAGAGTTGTGATACATAGTGTCTATAATGGCTACTTTAAAAATGAGGTAGTGATTTTAATGTAGTCATTTGAATCTTTGACTATTGTAGTTGTACATTCACAAGTATGAGATGAAAAAGATAAACCATGAGTCTTTGATGTTTGGAGGAGAATATAATGATATAGTGGATAAAGATGATATGAATGGTGAAGCCTTTTTTTAAGGAGGCAACGGTTGGCCTAGAGGTGAATTGCTTGAAGAAATTGTTCCATTTTAGATAATAGCTCCTTTGTTTGTTTCCTCTACTTGGTCATCATCTTCATCTTCTTCCCCATAAAAAAAGGTCAATTGAGAGGTTATAAGCATAGTATAAATTTTTTACTTTCCACCTTAATTATATATTTATACAATAACCCTAATCAAACTCAAGAGGCATCGATAGGGCTTTTGGTTGCTATACCCTTCAATACCACTCAACTACTTGACTTTCTACTTTCAAGAGTTCTAGTTTAAAATGGTAAATAAAATATACATGTTGATTAATAATAACAAAGTGTTCATAGAGGTAAAATCAATTAAAATTATGATTGTAATAATCAATATCTATAGCCAATATATATTTTCTTGAACCCTATAATTTTCATTAATTTAAGACAAACTAGCTACATGAAACCTCTTATTTATTTGATTTAACACCTCACACATGCACCAACAAATCAAAGTTGTATTATAATTCTTATGGATAGTTTTATGTTATATTTCATACACAATGACAAGGTGCAAACATGCATGGAATGATTCTCCAATTTTTAACTATTTGAGGATTGCTTTGAAAATTATTCCTTGGTTTATAAAAATGAATCATGAACAGTGTGTGTAAATCATAATCTACTTCTACAACTAATAAGGATGGGGAGATTGTTTAAATGATGTGTTTTATCCTTCACCAATATAGACTAGTTCCCTCTCCATTGGGCGAGTAAGTCATAGACAATAAAGAGAAATGAGATACATCTAAATTTTATAAACATAACCATATATGTATTCTCATGGGTGATCTCACAAAGCTGGTTTACAATTTCTGAGAGGAATTGATTTTGCTGAAATCACATTTTTTTAGAAAATATAATGGTTTAAGCCTTAGAAAGTTCCATTTTAAGGATTTCAATTGAAGAGGCTTTGATCAAACCACCTTAGATCAAACCCCCTTGGATAGAACCTCGCTAGTTTTAAACCATACCTATAAATGAATCTCCTTTACACCTATCAAAATGCTGATAAAAAATCACTTTTGATTTACCTTTTGTGGGATCAAATGAATTCATTTAAAATTTATTTCAAATGATTATGGTATTCCTCAGAACGAGCTATCCAACGAATATAATTTTAATATGTTTTAGTTTTATTATGTATTTATTTTTTTAGTTTTATTAAACATAGGGTTTTCATCGAAAATGAAGGTCTTTGTTCTGCACATGTGGAAAAATAGCAGATTATCAAAAAAAAATTTGAAAAATATGAGTGCACCAAATATTGAAGTCCTTGATCAAAAAATAAAATAAAATTGAATTTTTATATATACAAAAAAAGTTACGCATTATACGGTCGCGCTATGTCTGAATTGTAATTGGTTTGACTTTGAAACTTGATTAAAGAAAAAATATTCAATAAAAAATTATCTAACCAAGTGAAGCACTAGATATCGGAGTCACAAATCTAAATTCGAAAGAATTATAATTTTATCCTTCATGGAAAAAAAATTATGCGTTATACGATGTGCGCCACTTTTTTAAAATGTTGTTTTTTGAAAAAAACCAGTTTTTGTGGGAGATGGAAAAATAAGTGCAATATGATTCCAAAAATTTTGAAAAAAATATTTTTAGAATCTACAGACAAAATGTGACGAGACTCTAGTTTGCATCATCTTCAAATTCTTCATGGTTTAGCCACTATAGGTGCTCGAATGTGAAGATTTAGTTAAAAATAATAATTTCAGTGTCTAGTTTGACCAAAAATTGTAAACCACTATTGTGAGATCACCCTCATACAAATCAAATATTACATTTTATGCAGTAAACATACTTGATAATCCATCACATAATTGTAATAACCCGCGTGGAACAACAAAAAGACCATTATAATATAATTGTCATGCATTAGAAGCTATCACACTTTCATCTATCCCTTATTACAATTACACCAACAATAATAGTGAAAGAAAATATATAATATCAACCATATGTTTCCCTAAACCATTAAAAATTCTATAGAGACATACCATTACATGGAGATGTTTATTATAAATTCCTTCCTACACTTTAAAGGGTGTATTTATAACTCTAAATCTAAAACTAGTAATGTTTGATACCCTAGAATATATTTAGAGTATAAAAAATCCCACCATTGGCTCAATAACCAACAATCAAAACAAATAGATCCCCAACATATATATAACACTGCAAAAACCTACCCAAAGAATAGTCCCAAGAGACCAAGAAAAAATAAAATTATTAGTAATTAATGTACAATTGTATTTGAAGATGAGATCCATGATGGATGGATGAATCCTACCCAAAACCAGTGTTCAAGATTGAGTAGGTATAGCTAGGTAGTTGAAATAGTATATACAATGTTCATGGCACCCAAGGAAGGAGTGAATATAACATACATGAGTAACATTTGTGTTGACATTTTATTTATTCTTGAACCCTACTCTTTCCTTTAAAAACTTTATTAAAATTTGCATTTTACTTACTTTTGTTTAACAACTCTATTCATTGTATCCATTTTTTATTTGATCAAATATTTTAAATTATTTTGAACCTTTGTAGAGCTTGTGACACATGTTGAACTAGGCTTAGAAGCCACTAATTCCTCCACCAACATATTCTTTGCAACTTTATTTTTCTCATTGTTATTGTTTTATCTTTTTTGAACTATGTCGATGAGTTCAAAGAATGTTGAACCAACTAGTCACTCATTCTTCTCCCTTCATTATTTTCTTTAACTTTATTCCTTGCTCTTTTCCTTCATGTTGGATCTTTCACTCATTTTTGAACCATGTTGGGGAGCTCAAGAATTCTTGAACTATATCAAGGAGTTGAAAAAATATTGAACACTCCAACATAACATATATAATTTAGGAAGAAAACACATCTAGACTTGAATTTTTTTAGGATTCTTGGCAACTCACCCACATGAGGGGGACATGGGAAATGAAAGAGTGCACACTTAGGGGAAAAATGATAAGGGGAAGGATCCATTAATTTTTTCTTAGGTTGATTGTTTGTGATGGACAAATAGGACAAGACAATAAAGGGGTGATGACACATATGCGTTTGATAATTTTTTGATTGGGTTCCAACACCTTCCTTGAGGATGCATACATGGATAAATCCACTATGATTGATCCACACATCACTCTTATTACTCACATGAATTTTCTTAGAATAGATGGTGTGGTTTCCCATAGAAAACATATGGCAAGTCTATTACTTCTCAACCTTGTGATAGGGGGTTTTAGGTAGGATTGATAACTTGGAAAAATCCCTCATGTGAATCTTGCTATTAGAGGATTGAAGCCAATTCCTTATTGTTAAGATCTCTCATATGCATGGGTAGATCCTTTGAATTAAGACCTATCATGCTCTGCTACTAACATGTAACTCTTGGTACTTAGTGATTTGATTACATTTTTATAATGTTTTTATAAAAATTCTCCTTACATTAACTATTTCGGGTATAATTCCTTCCCACCCACTTTTTTGAGTTAGTATATATACTATTTTTTGGATGTCGTGGTTATGTTGCTGATATGTGGTTGTCATTGATGTCAACACTATTAGCATTGATGATACTGAAGGTTGTATATGTCGAGGATATTGAAAAAATTAGAATAAATATGTTGCAGGCAGTTTGTGAAGTTGTGATTATTAGAATGGTGGAAAGTTTTGTGAGTTGTTTTTCAGAAGTCATGCTCTAAAGGGTTTATTGTTGAGTCTATCTAGTATGTTGTCCAGAATTTTCAGAGATGCGCATCAAGATTGGAGAAAGTTATGAGTTTATGAGTTACTACAGTTATTTTTTTACTATAGCAGGGGTTTCTGGAAGAAGAGAATGTAATTATGGTAAATTGAGTTGTTGTGTTCAATAATGTTTCTATATCATGCTCTATCATTGTGGTATGTCCATGTTGATCGGTGTGCTTGTGATCGAATATTTTTCCTTTGTGTGCTCAAGTTTTCTTGTTCTTGGCCAACATGATGGTGGTAGCGTGTTGCGGATCCTTATGGATTATTTTTTAAATGTTTGGTGTGTTCGCGAATGTTGATTTAGGTCTTCATTATATTGTGACCAACCTAGGTTGGTGCACATTGAGATTTGTTCATTCATTGGGCCGACAGTTTGTAATTTATTCTTTTATCTTTGGCCGACAGAGTTGTTAATGTAAATTCATGTAGCGGATATATAAGAGTGATTGTTTCTTCATTTTGGAGTGTGTGAGGTATGCTCGGTGAATGTATATGAAGTGTGAATGTGAAATGTGCGAATAAATATAAGATCATTCGATTTTATAGCAGAGTGTGAAGAAGATTGAGCGAAGTGTGAAGAAGTGTTTATGTGCCTAACTAGAACTGTCATCAGGATTTTGTAGAAGCTAATTTCTCAATTCAACCTCATCAGATGGATTTAATCTGATTGTTTTATGTAAGGCAATGAGCCTTCCCTTTGAGCAGTGAGCTCTAGGCAGTGTGCATGAATGCACGTGCATTCCTTCTTCATTTTCATTATACTTCTAATAGGGTATAATCTTGTCGACTAACATCCACCGTGGTTTTTCCCCTAACAAGGTTTTCACGTATAAAATCTTGGTGTGTATGTGTTTATGACATGTTGTTGATCCATGCTTTCACTATTAATTATCAGATCTAATATTAAAGGTTGATAAAGGTTAAATAAGTTTAAATTCTGTAAGAACGGATTCACCCCCACTTCTTAGTTGTCTATCCTTGTTTTTCCAACACTATTAAATTGTAATTTAATGTAAATATATATTTTGTCAAAAAATACAATATAAAAATTATAAATATATCAATAATAGTGATTTGTAAGGGTATGTGCAAGATCATCATGGAAAAAATAGGCCCTTAAGTGGCAAAAAAATCAAAGTTAGGCAACTTAACATAAAAATTTGAATAAGTTATCTATATTATTTCAAAAATATGTAAGAATAGAATTTGTAAAAAATTGAATGTAGTTTCTAAATTACTAGGTTTATTTACAAAAAAATAAAATCTATTTGGTGAAAATTTGAAATTTCAATACAGTAGTACTGAAATTTCAGGAAAAAAATAAGAAGTAGGTGTTTGTCTAACCACCCTAACCACATTAAAATGATAATATTTTTTTATAATATTTTAGATATAAGTAGAGGACTCATGTCCCGATGTGATGCATATTTTTTTGTAATTTTTTTCCAAGTAAATAATTAATTATAAATTTTTGATGACAACTTTTAAAAAATATAAAGACTCGTATGCCTAACCACCTTGACTTGGTCAAAACTTCATGAAATTCAATTTTTTCTTTTTTAATCTTATAGTATGCAAAGCATAGAATGTGATGCATATTTTGGATTCAAAAACTATGATACTATTTGAAAGCTATAGATGTTTTTCAATCAGCCTAAAAATCAGGACTTTAGTCATAATTTAATAGAAAATAAATAATTATTATTTATTAAATTCAAAGTAAAACATAATTTATATTGGTGGAAAGCTGAGAATATCCTTTAAAAACCCTTTTCGTTCATCAATTTTGGGTAAGAAAAAAGTCATCAGCCACATACTCATCATATTGCCACTTTTTGGCCCATCATAATCCTGCACATACCCGTAAATAATAAATATATAAATACAAATTATGCATATGCATATAAAGATAAAAAATATTAAAGGTAAATAACATAGAAGATAATGCAATACATGTACATAATACCTTCACCTAAAACCCTTATTTCTCTTCAAATAAAGTTAAAGTAAAGTGCACTCTAGTTCCACTTGATTTTCTCTTTTGATGTATTGATGGAGGAATATGGTTGAGCTTATGAAACCAACAACGTGATGGTAGGATTGATATGTTGATAGATCAAATGGATATAATAAGGGTATGATGAAGATAAGTAAATAGAAAGTGTAGTAGGGTAAAAGTATGAACCTATGTCACACTTTATACAAGAGTCAACCAACAACAAAAAAAAAAGAACTTTGACCACATAAAAGTGGTTTTTATGTTTTGAATTTCAAAATGATGTAAACTAATGAAATATAGAACTCTTGATGAAATTTATTGCTATAATTTTTCAGATTTTTTAAAAATTGTTTTGATTATGTTTTTTTCAATTTAAGAGTAGATTTTGGAAAGTTGAGAATTTCAACAAAAAGTGATGTTCACTTGACATCAAGAAACAAATAGAAAAAACTTCATTTTCCCCTAATTTTTTTTTTCAAATAGGTAACTTCAATATCTAGTGCATGTATTTTTTTAAAAAATTTTGATGTATATTTGTCTCATAATAACATTTTAAATCTAAACTTGCCAAAATTTGACAATTTTCATTTGATGTCAACTATTCTCTACCTTTTTAATCATTTTCAAAAAAAATATATCCTTTTGAAGAGGATTCTCTCCTCTAGTGCACCATTTATATTTTTCAATTTTTTTTAATATTTTTTAAATTTTGAATTAGCCTATTTTTTAACTTTAACAATCTACTTGCATTATTTTAAAATATATATGTATATTAAAACTAATCAAAATATTAAAAATTTACATATTTGGATTCACCACTCTGAGCTCTATAAAAGGGTATTTTTAATTAAAAAAATCATTATGATTGAAGAAATACTTAGTTGAAGTTGAAAGTTTCAATTTTTTTGAAGAAGGTTGAGTTGGTTGCCAACTAGGATGCCACATAGACAGTTTCGGTAGAAAAGATTTTAGTTGTAAGGGTTTCGATTGGACCCCTTTCTATTAAAATCCTACACATAAAATGAGTCACATTTCAAAGCGATAGAGGGAAAAATTCAAACTTTTTAGTTTCGAGCGAAAGGGTTTCACGTGTGCAACGTATATCCACATGGTTTAAGGTGAAATAGTTTCGTCTAAAATTGTTTAGGTCGACACTATTTTGCTTGAAACTATTTAGTTGGTCGAGTGTGACACAACTTTGTACTTTTACCCAATAGCATAAGGGTATGATAATGGTGAATAGGATAAGATGTAATAGAAATTTGGGCAACATATGGATATGAAGACAAAAGATGTCCAAATGGGGTAAGATGTCTCTAATTTATAGAATTTCCATGAGGGAAATCAAGGGCCAAGATGCATTGATTGATGGATAGCTAGGATTAATTGAGGATTAAGGACTTTCTCAAAATTTGTAGTTATGTAACAAGTGTCACATGAGAGATAAGTTAACATCCTTATGTGAATGGTTGAGATTTGGAGATGTATAAAATGGATGGATGTGATACAAAGTTAGTTTGACTTTTTGTGGAAAGTGTCTAGGTTCAATGAATCTACACAAGGTCTTAGTTAGTCATGTGAATCTTAATAATTAATTAAATTATTTAATTAATTATTAGAGAAGGGTGATGTGGAAGGATAAATTAATGAATTAAATAAATAATATTTATTTAATTAAAGAGGAGGACAAAAGTGAAGGATAAATTAATAAAATAAATAATAATGGATAGGATATGATAAAGTCAAGTGTGGTTATGTATAGTCAAATTTTAGGTGTCTACAAAATACACACACATATGTATGTATCCATATATGCATGCATATAATAAAATCAAAAGCATTCAACAATACTATTTTTTTAGTCTTGAAAAAAAAAATCATCTATAAAACACATAATAGAAATACTTTACCATTGTGGCCATTGGTATAACTTTAACTCTACAAAATTTCAAACCAATTGTGAATATGTTCTATGGGAGATCTCTAATCTATTTCTATTAAAAATGAGATTATTAAACAAATATAATTGTGCAAAGGTAAATTTTGTGTATTCATGTTATTTTTCATTTACTTTTATGTTTGTTTTGAGAGAGCAATTGTGTGTGTGTGATATAATTTTGTTTGAAGTTGAATGTATTTTTCTAGGTTTTATCTATTCCAATACACACAATATCATACAATTATTTGTATCTTATTCATTTATGCACATCTCCCTATACATACTACATTTATTGTGTTCCTTGTGATTAGAAATTCATTCTACATGAACTTTTATTGTTGCATCACCTTGGATCATTTATGCAATGGTAGGATTGATCCCACATCTATTGATCTAACCTCTAAATTCCCAAAATTTAAACTCAAATTTTAGTAAACCTTTATCCACTCTTCTAGCCATTCTAAGCTAATGTGATTAATGTATTTAAAGACATTCACTTGCATTAATTTTATGATCCAAACCTCTCACATCTAATCCCATCTCATCATAGAGTATTTAAGGAGGAATCATTAAAATACCACTTCAATTTGTTGTATATATAACAAAATTTGCATATTTATTCTAGAGCATTATTAGTTGTTTACTAGTCTTTTGTATCATTATATAGTTGGTATTTTTCAAGGGTTAATTCATGAGAACTTGTCCCTTAGTAATTCAAACAACCTTTTAAAAATGTTCACAAATACTACAAATCTTCATAATAAAACAAATAACAACAATTTTAATGAATCATAAAATATAAACGTACAATCGAAATAATTAAATTCACATACTAGATAATAAATTTGTAAACTCAAAAATAATTTAGAAATATAAACTTAACCTACAAATTTATTATTAATTTAAATTAATTATCATTTGTATACATACATTCTATTAAATCAACTTAAATTAAGACTTAAAAAAAACATTATTATGCCTAAGAAGATTGATCAATACGTTGTAAAGTTGCATTGCAAGTTAATATTCTGAAAATATTAAAATTATAAAAGACCAAAATAAATGATAGTTTTGCAAATTTTTGAGATTCCTTAAGTCATAACTGAAGTTAAAAATGTCAAAAGCCTGTAATTTATTGTGTAAGCCGTCAAATTTTATGCATTTATAAATGTTTAATCTACAGATTTGGGATGGAGAATGATATCCGTGTTGCATGGTTTTGTGAGCACGTGAAAGACAGCTTTGGTAGGCTGACAATCACAAAAAAACTTGTCCATGCTACGTCACCTTCTATTATAATTTTGTCCCTCAATACCTTTCAAAAGTTTTCCCTTTCCTTTTTGAAATTGGTGTCATATACAAAGTACCAGATGTTATTTGGAGGGTTTGAAGCATGTTTTATTACTTGGGGATAGTATTTACAAATTTAATGTTCATAGTAGTAGTTATGATTTTAAAGTACAAAATCATTATGTATCAACAAAATATGATTTAGTATATAATTATAGATTTTTTTTTTTCGATTTTGTTGGATACTTAAACAAAAAGTGTATTGATGTGACATCATATTAGTTGATGCAGGCCTCAAATTTTAATTATAAGTAGGGTCTTTACTAAATAAGTTACTATTTAAATTTGAGAGATTCAAAATTACCATGCATAATTTTGAGAGGTGTATGATTGTCATGATTCATTTAATAAATTGATGGCATACTCCATTTGTCCATGGGGTATTAATAAATGGTGAAAGTTATTCTCTATATAAAACGTATTTATTATCATCAAATACACATGCATGTCCATTTAGAGAAATAATTAGAATGTTTTTGAAGTGTGTTGAAAATACAATGTGTTTTCAACACACGATTATGTAAATAAGCTACAATTTGAGCATGTGACTTGCATTATACTAGTGCATGCATCAATCGGCTATTTAGTATAAGTAGTTATGCTTTAAATTGTAGTAGTTCTCATTTATTTGAAAGTAAATGTTATTTTGACATTTTTGACCAATCAGAGAATACATGGTATGGATGCATGCATGATGACCATACACATATATTTGATGGCCATAGGTACATTTTGTATGGAAAATATTTAAAAATAAATTAGGAGGTATAGAAAACCTTGATTTAAAAGCACTTATACATCTCAACCCCCATACCCTTCTTGCACCAACTATAATAGTGAGTCCCCTTAATAATATATATCTCAATTATAGTATAAACATTAATCTAAATTATAGTGGAAATGTTCTAGTGATATGTGGTGAATTCTTAGGTAGGGTCATGGCATTACCAAAATGTGTCAAATAACTAGTATTAGGAAACTTGGATAAGATTGTACTGAACTTGCACAAACTTGGTGTGATCATTGTTTACTTTGTTAACTATAATAGAGTTGGTGTAGTGACCCTCTAGATGACATTGCTATTTCAATTGTTTTGAGTTGTTATTTGTTGTCTAGTTGCTTTTGAGACTATATTACTTTGGTGTATTATTTCATGGATTGCATGATCAGTTGTGAAACTCAGTTGATGATACACTCTACTTTTTGATCCTCTATTTACTTTCGTGAGATGACATTATTATTATGGTATATGTTGTTCTTGAATGTTAATGATGGTACTATATTGTAATTGATGTTAGATGTTATTTTTTATGTCTGTTTGGTGAATGAGACAGGATAGCAGTACTCATCCGTGAGTGCCCTGCTATGCTATGATTCTTTTTCACAGTGTGTCTTTTGATATATACATACATACATACATACATACATATATGTTGTTTCGGTTGACCGTGCAGTTTGATGCAACTTTCAGGTACAAGCATCGACTCCACCTGCTTTGTCAGGTTTGAGAGTGCCAAGGCCCAATGGAATTCGTTGAAGGGAGATAGTTCTAGTCCTCTGTCATGAACCATCGTTCTGGAAAGAACAAGTATCATTTTGTTACTCATTCGTCATATTGTTGTTCATGTTCATCATGTCATATTATGTTTGTCATGCTTCATATTGTTTTGCTTAGATAAATTAAATGGTTTAAATAAAAGGTATTGAAATGATTAGTGATTAGATTCCTTGTTTAATTTAAGGTTAGGAATGATTATGTTTAATTGGAAGATTATTCTAAATTATTTGAGGAAGTAATATATATTGAGAATTATTAAAATATATTATTTGTGAGAGAATAATTATGTGTAATTATTTTGTTTGTGCAACTTCAATGTTTTTGAAAGTTGGTAAACTATAACAAGTAGTTGTGATTGAATTCACAAAATATCTTGTTTGATCATGATGTTAGAAAAGTTGAACTTGTTGATTTAATTGCATGCAAACAATGAGTTAAGTGATAGATTGCATTGTAATCTAAAATTAAGAATATTGGATAGGAAAAGATTAATTTTGGGGACGATCATTGTTTAAAAATATATATATATATATTCACGGGAAGAAGTTTGCCTCTGTATTTTTTGGGGTTTTGGTTGAAGAGTTGGAAAAAAAATTGTAATTTGAAGGAATTGCTCAAGTTGACTGTGATATTGTGGTTGGGATCGTGTGTTTGATTTCGTTGCTTGTTGCAAATCAAAGGAGGAAACCGGGTTCTTTTCTAAAATTTATTATTTAAACACTTAAATCAAAAACATTATATGACATATCAAAAGTGTTCCTTGTTTTCTAGTTCCTTTTTGCTGAAATGTTTGATTGAACCTACACAAGATAGGAAACCAGAATTGATTAAACAATTTGATAAAAAAAAATATGGAGAAAATAAAATTTAGGGAAAACCCTGACAACGATTTGGTGTTATTGTTAGAAAATTTGTGTATGCTTGGATTTGAAATCAAATGTTTGTTGATGTATTGATGTGTTACCTATATTCAATTTATGTGGTCTAGATAAATCTATCACTACCGTAGATTGTCTGTAGAAAATTATCTTATACTCTGCATACATGTTCTATTCATTGTATTATGTACACGGATTGTAGATCATGTTATTTTTGATATTCTTTGTTTGGTTTTCAATAGTCTCCTATTGGCTGTGCAATCATTCTTTCTAGCGATTGCTTGAATGTGCTATTCCTTAGATCTGTAATTCTGTCTTTCGCAGAATCGTATGTAGTTGTCGCCTTGTTGAGTTTTGATCTACCATGTAATGAATTATTAACCGCGGGCTTCTGGCTAGACTAATCTTAGGTATTGTTGCTTGGCATATAGCCACTTCTGGGTGAGTAATATTCTTTCTTTGCCATGCACATACCGTATAAATATTACCACCGCCTTGAGGAATACGTGAATCTTTATTCTGTTTATAATGGTATTTGTTCAGCCGTGTCTATAACTTTTTCTCCCAATATATATTTGGTTAAGATGTTCAACCTCATTGTCGCTATGATCCTCTCTGTTATGTCACATTTAATAGGTTTAGGAGAATAAAATTAAGACATTTTTTTGATCCAAAATAGGCGCCGAGATGAGTATTTGCATACCATTCTTTTCGGCCACCCATAGTGGTGTTGTTTCCATTCTTTTTGTGGCATCAACTTGGATTATATCCATGCAATTTTTTTTCCACCTTTGCGTCAGTGAAGAAAATTCATAGTGTTGGGAAATTCATGAGGGATTTGGATTGTATGGATGCGCGATGTAGTGGGGTTTGTTTGGCTGTGTATTAAGAATATAAATTTCTCGGTGTTATCCATCACACACTTTGGTGTCGGCTGTTTTAATCTTCTTATTCTTGTCACTTGGAATTCTTTTGATTACCAGTTAGCTGCATGCGTTTGGCCTCTCCTTTCGTCGTGAATCTTGTCCTCACTCTAGTTAGGTCGGCTGCGGAATAAGGAGATTGTATGTTTCTGAGTTTGTGTCATGATATCCATATTTTCTTTATGCAAAAAATTGAGAGACTGAATTTACTCATTCCGGTAGTGCGTGTGTGTAGTTGTGGTCTCAGTTCACTCTCATCTGATTGTAATTATCTCTTAGCCCGAGTTTAGGACGGTGTGAATGTAATTTAGGAATTTTTGAAGTTGTGCAAATATTTTGGTAACACGAGTTTATGAACACTTTTATTTGGTAAATAATGTCATAATAATTCATGGCTATATTATTCGAGCTTCTTATTCACATTTGGTTTATATAGAACTTGAAGTCTTAGTATAGTAAAGAAAGTAAAGCTTTACGTGAAGATATTAGCTTTTGTGCATAGAGCGTAATTTATTTGAAAAGATATTATGGTTAATATGAATTATAAACCTATATATATATATAGTTGATTGTTAATTATAGTTGGTTATTAATTAACATTGACATTGGTATTTAGATATTTAGATATTTGTTTTAAGGATTCAAGAAAACGGTAAAATTTATGCATTTATAAATTTAGATTTGATGAATTGACTCTAATATTTATAATGAATAGATGGGATTTTAGTTATTGAACTTTAAATGCTTAATTTCATCATTTGAAGGATTGTGAATTAAATATCATTTTGTATGAAAGAATCTATTGTCTTCTCGATCAATGAGTTTAAATGTATTAAGTAAGACATGTATGATTGGGGAATCATGAATGAAACTCGTTAACCTTGTTCAAATGATGTCTCTTTTTGGAGTCTATTCTTGTTTATGTATTGAAATATGTTGTTTAGGTTATCATCTTCTAGAGGCTTTAAACAATAGTTTTGTTTTAAAATCATGGCTAGAGTTATATAGATGATTCTTGTATTGTTTCAAATGTGAGAATGTGGGCCATGCACGTTATGTATTCATGTGATGCTATTTTTAGACATTTTGAATTCCTTGGTATGGAGATGTGTTTGTTCGTGTATAAACTTGGCCCTGCATGTTTAGTGGTTTTCTTGAGTTATATATATATGTCATGGTATAATTTTTGACTATTTTTGGTCTATGGGGAAATACATTCTCTCTTGCATGCATATTGGCTTAATTGTCTTGTCAGTTTGAGAATTTGTACCTAGGAGGAGTGGCTTCCATTAGGGGTCAGACCTAGAAGTGGTTGCATGGGTAACCTCTTAGAAGTGTATAATATAGTGATAACTAAACTAAGTTTTAGGGGGGTTGGGTAGTTAATAATTAACCACTCAAATAATATTTTCCTCACCTTGTACTTTAACGCTTGTATAGGTTAAAGTAGGCTGAGATGGCCTGGAATGGCTACTTGAACACTTTGTCTTCTCGAGAAGTGATTCAAAGCCACATAAGTTTGTATAGGGGCTGAAAGTCGTTAGAGGTTTCCAAGGTAACTCTGGTAGAGGGTCGGTAACCTAGGAAGACTATCTAGGGTAACCTATTACATTAATGTGATGACACTCCTATCCTTGTACATTTAGTTGGTCTCTTGTGTAGAGTCACCTATGATTTTACTGTAGCCTCTGGGAGTATGTTTGTTGTCATATGATTGTGATGTCATGTATGTTGACCTTGTGTTTTATGTTATCTCTTTTTGTTGTTTGTTTTGACTTGAGGACCTATTACTATCTCCTAGCATGGGGGTGGGATTTTGAGTTCCACACGGTTGGGAGGAACATGCCATTTCTTCCATTGGGTCCCTTGCAGGTGATATTGTTCGAGACGAGTTTGTTCTTGACAAAATTCCTGGATGCACATTATTCATAGAGTTGATTGTTGGACATGGTCATGGACTTGGTTGTCAGCCATTCTTGTTCATACTATACTCACTCATGATGTTACATGAGGTTTCATTGTATTATGACTTGTGATGTATTGATATTTGTCACAATCTCGTCTATTGTAAATGAACTTGTAATGTAACTCTTATTGTAATATAATCTTGTTATGGTTTACTCTCATGATCTAGTTTATGGTTCTTGATGAGTTGTACTTATTGTTTACTTTAGTAGTGTTGTTGTGGAGCCCGAGAACATTCATGTTAGGTTGTTGTTCACATGTTGATATTATATGTTTAAAAAAAAAAAATATTCGGTTGTTTAGTGTTAGTGATGTGTCGTTCCCTGGGTTCCACGATGGGGCGTTATAGTCGGGATTAAGCATGCACCCTTGGGATTATGAGACTTTAACATAATACAAGACTATGGTGTAGAAAGAAGACAACTTTGTGACCATAGCAAGAGTAGTATAGTGAATGTAATTTTCTTTAATTGACTTGTCTAAAGTAATATGTAGAGGACTTAAAATTCCACTTAATTTTGAGAATGATATATTGGGCCACATTCTGGTTATTAAAAAACCCAATTATACATGCATGTAATAAGATATATCTACAGATGAATTCCTTAAGTTCAAAAACTACTAATTTACTATCTATTTAATCTTGACTATCACTAATGCCAATTAGTTATTCTAAAACTTTTATTTTAGCCAACATTTACTACTTGATACTTTGTCATAATTTTAGTCTTTTCAACACACAATTCATGTTTGATTTTAAGAAGACCTTTGGTAAAGATGTTGAAACATACACACTTTTAGTGCCACAAAAATTTAAGTTCACTTCTCCATCTTTAACTTTTTTGTAAATGAAGCAGTGCTAGATTATCATATATTTTGTTCTTGCATAAAACTTATGATTTCATTTTATAGTTATAAAATTTTAATTATTATAGTATATACTAGTTGATTGTTGATTCTCATATCCTAACAAATTGAGCAATTTTCTTAGCCAAACCACTTCCTTTGTTGCTTTTGTTGCTACCATATATTTAAAATCTATGCTAGATAAAACAACCATTGGTTGCCTATTCCTTCTTTAACTAGTTGAGCCATTTATAATCTAAAAATAATAACTAAGCAATGATCTTCTACTATCAACATCACCCACCTAATTAGCATCACAACACCCCATCATTTATATAAGGTTTTGGTTATTTTGTTTCCTTAAAAATAAATTCCATGAAAGGTTATCCCTTTCAAGTAGTTGAAGATTATTTTGAGAACAATCCAATGCTGCACTTCTATATTTGATGAGTATTAACTCACAATTCATTACATATGCAATCTCATGTCTTCTACAAGCTATTGCATACATATGGCTATCCACTACACTTTTATATAGGTTGCTTATCATATTAATTTCTTCTTTAGGTGTTTATAAAGACATATCAACCATCAACATGAAACTACTCTCCATAGGTTTTATTATCAATTTTATCATATCCATAGAAAATTTTATCAATATTTTCTCAACATAATTATGTTGATTGACACAAGTCAAATGATCACTTTTATTTCACTAAACATAAACACAAAAGAAATAGTGTATCTCTCCATGTTTTTCATTTCAAACTTAGAAGTTAACAATGCCTTTGTATAATTTAATAGCTTAGGATAATTACTTATGACATGTTTCATCATAAAAATATAATATAATTATTACCTTCAAGTAATTTGTTCTCAACACTTAAACTTTTAAATCAATATTATTTTTGATAAAAATAGAAGAGTAGATATTCATGTCAATTCATTGGTACAAAGGTATTGTTGATTGATTTAGTTTGTACAAGGTATTTCACATCTTGCACACCAACCCTTCATTCCTTCAAACCACAAATCCTTTATATATGGATACATTCTTTGAGCTCTCCATTGAGGAATACAATTTTGATTTCTATTTGATAATTTATAAGTCCTGTTTGTACTAACAACAAGAAAAAAATGAATAGATGTGAGTTTAACCATAATTAAAAATGTATAATGATAATAATACTTGTTGCTTGTGAATATCCTCAGGGTACCAATTGAGAATTGTATCAATCAAATTTTCCATTTTCTTATAGTTTTTTAATCTTGAACAACCATTTGCACTTAGTAGTTTTCCTTCCTAGAGGAAGTGCAGTTGAACTGCAAGTCCTTTTAGTCAACAATGAATTATATTTAGAACTCAATCCCTCTTTCTACTTAGCTATATCAAGGCTCTTTAGTGCTTTAGATAAGCTATTAGGCTTAGTTGCAAAGAATGCTAAATCAAAGATGATCTAATTATATTTCCTTATATTAAATGAAGGCTTTTGAATCTTTACTGATCTTAAAAACTACAATGGAGATTATGCAATTTCTCATTTGCATGCACAACCAACTCCTTGTTCTTTTTCACTTGATTGCATACCTTTTCCTTCATCACTGATTTTATTAATCTCTTGATATAGTGGCTAGACTAAGTTAATATTTAGGTTAGTTATAGGATGCTTATTATCTCCTTGTTTATTTAGTATGCCTATGATTTCTTGAAACATGACATATTTATTAATGATCATTGAATGCTTAGTGAGATAATACACCTTGTAGTATTTAACTTCTAATGCATATCCAAGAAAGATTCTCTTGTAATTTTTCACATACAATATTTTCCTTTTCTCCTCAATAATCAACACATATGTGGCACACGTAAGTACATGAATATGGGTTACCATTAAAGTTTGATTCCTAAAAAAATATTCTAGTTCATTTTGTAATCACTACCTTGGAACTCTATTACCAAGGTATGATACAAAAAAAAATGCATCAAACCAAGATCCATTTTATAATATAGCACAAAACATGTAGAACATTATGGATCTATTTTCATATACTATCTTTAAGCTCTACCAAAATCACCCAAATAACCCTTCTTATTATAATGGGGTGATCCCGCAATAGTGGGTTACACTTTTTGGGACATCCTAAGTTTTGCTGAAATCACATAATTTTAGAAAATACAATGATTTAAGCATTGAAAGGTTCCATTTAAAGGATTCTAATTGAAGAAGGTTTGACCAAACCCCCTTAGATCAAACCCCCTTGGATAAAACCCCTCTAGTTTTAAACCATACCTATAATGGAATCTCCTGTACACTTATCGAAATGTTGATAAAAAACAACTTTTGATTTAACTTTTGAGGGATCAAATGAATTCATTTAAAATTTATGTTTTTTAAGTATGTCGTCCTTATTATAAGCTTCCCAAAAATTATAACTTTAAATATATTTAATTTGATTATTATATTTATTTTTATTTCTTGTGAATGTATTTTAAATATATATATATTATATATATAATTATATATAGGTATATATACAATTATTATTATATATATTTAAAACTATTTTAAACCAATTACAACTTCCAATGAATATATATATAGATATATGTATTTATATATATATATGTGTGTGTGTGTGTGTGTATTTATATATATATATCTGTGTGTGTGTGTGTGTGTATATATATATATATATATATATGTATGTATTTATATATACATAAACATATATAATAATATATATTAATATATATTTGTGTATATATATTTATGCAATATATATTCACATATAATGTGTAACGCCCCGCCACGTAACCCTAGAGGAAGATGCAACTACAACGGAAGCGAACAATTTTTTTTTTAAAGTGTAATTAATAACATGCAAAGTGCACTACACTAACACATACATCCTGGGTATGTGCAAGATCATCATGGAAAAAATAGGCCCTTAAGTGGCAATAAAAAGACATAAAATCAAAGTTAGACAACTTGACGTAAAAATTTGAATAAGTTATCTATATTATTTTAAAAAAATGTAAATTTGTATAAAATTGAATTTAGTTTCTAATCTACTAGACCTTTATTTAAAAAAAAAAATCTATTTGGTAAAAATTTGAAATTTCAATGCAGTAGTATTTAAATTTCAGGGTAAAAATAAGAAGTAGGTGTCAATCTGAACACCCTAACCACAATAAAATGATAATATTTTTTTATAATATTTTAGATATATGTAGAGGACTCATGTCCCAATGTGATGCATATTTGTTTATAATTTTTTTCCAAGTAAATAGTTAATTATGATTTTTTTATTACAAATTTTAAAAAATATAAAAGATCGTTTGTCTAACCAGCTTAACTTGGTCAAAAATTCATGAAATTCAATTTTTTTTTTTTAATCCTATAGTATACAAAGCATAGAATGTGACACATGTTTCAGATTCAAAAAATGTTTACCGTTTGAAAGTTATAGATGTTTTTCAATCAACCTATCAATCAGGACTTTATTCGTAATTCTAATAGAAAATGAATAATAATTATATTTGAAATTCAAAGTAAAGCATAATTTATATTAGTGGAAAGCTGAGAATCTCCTCTAAAAGCCCTTTTCATTTCATCAATTTTGGGTAGAAAAAAATTCGTCAGCCACATGGGCCATCATATGGCTTACATATCGCCACTTTTTGGCCCATCATGATCCTGCACATACCGTCCTCTAAGGTACGCGACCAAGCTTACAAATGAATCCCATAACATAAAACAATAACTTCAAAGCATATAAATTATTACTCATGAATTAAAGATCATACATCCGAAGCAATAAATACCTCTCATAAGATAAAAGTACCTAAAAGTTCCATAGATTACATTTATTCCAAATAATATTTATAAAACTCATTTCCAAAATAAGAAAGATCATTCAATAATGTTACAATTATAAAAATCCTCCTCGAATACAATTGAGAAGTGATACAAATACAAAGTGTCCAACTGATACAATAAATCAAAAGAATGGAATATAATAACTAGTATACATGAGCTCTCCAGTCTGGAAGATCCCACAATTACGAACATAAGAGGAAACCCAGCTGAGTAAGGTGCATGTTCCACCTAACAAAGTGGTACCCGAAGGACCACCCCCCGTGCTAGGAGATAGTAACAAGGCTTCCTAGACAATACCAACAACCTCTAGACACAGGCTATCACAAGACTAAACTAATCAAATACACGTACAACACTAACATAATGGTTACATTGCTTCTGGAGTAAAATAATAAAGTACATCACTGAACCAAACAAACTATTGTCATAGGAGAAGCGTCATCACAAAGCCACATGGGTTACCCTGACAGACCTTCCTAGGCCCTGACCCCCATCATGAGCCACTTCCCTATAGACATCATATAGATCTAATCCATAACCACAGGGCAATCATAGTGCACACATGTGTATATTAATTCCCAATCCAAAATGTGAGAGACAACACATCCCCGTTCATGGTAACCGGGTGATTAACTGAATACAACTAAATGCACTACCTAGGGAAATCAAAGGCTAAAACCATAAAATAAAACATTCCAAATAATACCACCACATTTGGAAGACTTACAAAATAACAACTAACACTTCTAACCAATTTCCCCCAAAAGCGTGAACAAAAAAAATCACATTCAAAAGGGCAATCTAGGCAAGAAATAAATCTACCTTTTGGATTTACTAAATCCAATTTCCCTTCAATAAAATACAATAACCCATTGTTCAAATAAACTACTCATTAAAATTTCTTTTACAGACAGAAGAGGAAATCAAATCTATCTTTATTTCAATTCCTCAATCGCTTTTAAATAAAAATATCAATTTTCTCTATTAAGTCATCATTTTAAAATCATCTGATTCATGCATTTGCATGCATCTAATATAATATCCATTTTAAATGTATATATAATTATATATAGGTATATATACAATTTATATATATATATTTAAATATATATCTATATATATTATATTAAACAAATTACAACTTCCAATGAATATATATATATATATATATATATATATATATATGCATTTATATATAAACATAAACATATATATACAAATATATATAAATATATATTTGTGTATATATATTTATGCAATATATATTCACATATATATTTTAATTGAATAAAATCAAATTTTAAATTAAAAAAACCATAGTCTTTCACAAGGGCCAGACAAATTTTATTCATGGCAAAGCAATGACAAGTTTCGAGGGGGCGACTGTGTTTATACATAGCCGAATCCCCATCCATGCGTGGGTGCGGCCATGGGGAGGCTACGCTGGTGTTGCCTCCAATGCCAACTCCCCTACATGGGGCGACGATTGGGGGTAGCCCTAACACTCCCCCCCAATCATAAACACATTTTAAACTTAAACCAAAATTTTGTGATTAACATCTAGTTGTTGTACAGACTCTGTCTAGAATTGTTTTCACAATTCAATTTTTTCTAAAACTTTATCAATAAACAAATATATATATATATATGTATATATGTCAGAATATATATATATATATATATATATATATATATATATATATATAAGAAATATCAGAGTGATTGCTCAAGAAGAGCAAATTATTTTCCCAAAATTTTCAATAGGAAGATATACTAAATTTTTTACAGAGGTTTCCAATTTTCTCCAGATAAACAAATCTAATAGGAAGAAGACCAATAATTTTCTACAGATAACTTTTACAAAAATTCCCGAGAGGTTTTCTATAGAACTCTATAGAGAAATTTAATTCTAGCCCAATAGAAGTTTTCCAATTTCCTATTGTTTCTTTCTGGGTTTTCCATTGTCTGAAAACAATCCCTACAGAAGTTTTCAAGCTTCCTCAAAAATTAATAATTTCAAAACAAATAAAAACTTAAACGATTTCTCCATAATATTTCACATGAATTTCAAACACAACATTCTTTCAAATTTACAAAAAACTCAAAAGCTTCTAATCTTGTACATGCAATCTTTTCTAGAATCAAAAAATTAATCTAATAACCTTTCCAAATTGAAATAAAATAAAATAATTAAGGAACCTGAATTCCAAACGCTTGAGGAGAGGAAGATTGATGTAGAGATTCTTCCACAAAACAAAGTGGTGCGGGAGCACCTCAAGTCTCATTATTCAAGCCTCATTATGTTTTTTTTTTTGTAACATTGTAATTAGTTAGCATTTTGGGGGGACCATGAAAAAAATGGTTAAGAATGTAAATGTAATCAGTTAACATTGATAGATTCATACAAAAGAGTGGAAAACAGTTGTAACCGACTGGGCATATCGGGTAGGGAACGGTAGAATCTCTTTTATAAAAGAACATGTGTGTAACCGAATTGAGAAGGTGGAGAGAAAAAAAGGAGAGAGTGCGAATCGGGAAACAGAGTGAGTAACAAAAGGAGGGAAGAAATTGGCTAGAGAGCCATTTAATGTATATTTGTTTTGCAGCTTTAATAATTGAGAATGTGTTTAATCCCGTCGTGTCTCTATCTCCCTCTAGTTTTTTTAATTTTCCAATTATGAATAGAGTTTGTGTGAGGAATGCGCCAGTTGTGGTCTGCTTTATTTACCATTATGTGTTGGGTCAGTTTTTGTATGACAGTCCTGAAAGGATTCACTATATTTGTGAATGCCAAGAATGTTTTGATTTCGAGTTCTTGTGACAGTCCCGAATGGACTGGGAGTGTTGGTGGATGCAACCAGCTTGCGGAGAAATCGTTCTTTATCATGGTGAAGCTCGACCTTACTGTTTAGTAGAGTCCGTAAGCCTTACCTTATGCCTTGGAGTAAACCGTGAACCCCAGCTTGGTGGAAGCTCGACCATCCTGGTTGAGTGGCGTATGAGGCTCGACGTAGAAGAGTGGAAGGTGGCGGACGGTTGCATGACAACCGCAAGTTGTCAAGAATTAGTGAATAGGAGCGACTGTGAGTTTGAAGGATGGTTAGTATAAACTGAATGGAGGAAAGATAGCAGTGCTATGTAGAATGCGAAGACAACAATGTTGTCCTAATTAGTACCGATCAGTAGCTATTAGGAAGGAGCGGTCAGTCAGTTGGAAATCATCCATGTATCTATGAGGATCATATGATATGCAGGATATGAGGCTAACAATAGTTTTTCTGAATGTTAGGTATGGTGAGAATTATGTGCAAAGGCACGATGTTGCAGGAAGTTGTGAGTAATTTTAGGTTGACATACATCGAATGGTATTAGAGCCCAGAAGGTTATGAGTGTGTAGAAGGTAATCTACACCAGGAAATAGCGTGGGTACTTGGTTGCATGGTGATTCCTCCAAGCTGCAGTCAGGACACTGTGAAGATCTCAAGCGGGGGTCTTCGTATTGTCTCCACCACGATGCAGCTGGGTAGAAGGTGCAATGAGAGCAACCACTCAGAGAAGGGTGGGAAGCATCTTCTAGAATCGTGTGTGGGTGAGATGGCAGTATGGTGGTGGTGTGAAGCAGCAACATGATGAGAGAAGGACAACAACCAGCATACACTCCATTGATGGGAGTCATGTGAAAACAACAACGGTAGCAGCGGACGCCTTGATTCAGTAATGAAGACACAGAGGCGAAGATTTGAATTGCAACAGTCTCACCTCGGCATTTCCATGGGACTTGGAAATCTATTCAGTCAAGGAGTATGGTGCGGGTTTTTTTTTGTAACATTGTAATCAGTTAGCATTTCAGGGGGACCATGAAAAAAATGGTTAAAATGTAAATGTAATCAGTTAACATTGATAGATTCATATGAAAGAGTGGAAAATAGTTGTAACCGACTGGGCATATCGAGTAGGGAACGGTAGAATCTCTTTTATAAAAGAACATGTGTGTAACCGAATTGAGAAGGGGGAGAGAAAAAAAGGAGAGAGTGCAAATCGGGAAATAGAGTGAGTAACAAAAGGAGGGAAGAAATTGGCCAGAGAGCCATTTAATGTATATTTGTTTTGCAACTTTGATAACTGAGAATGTGTTTTATCTCGTCGTGTCTCTATCTCCCTCTGGTTTTTTTTATTTTGCAATTATGAATATAGTTTGTGTGAGGAATGCGCCAGCTGTGGTCTGCTTTATTTACCATTATGTGTTGGGTCGGTTTTTGTATGACAGTCCCGAAAGGATTCACTATATTTGTGAATGCCAAGAATGTTTTGATTTCGGGTTCTTGTGACAGTCCCGAATGGACTGGGAGTGTTGGTGGATGCAGCAGCTTGCGGAGAAATCGTTCTTTATCATGGTGAAGCTCAACCTTACTGTTGAGTAGAATCTGCAAGCCTTACCTAATGCCTTGGAGTAAACTGTGAACCCCAGCTTGGTGGAAGCTCAACCATCCTGGTTGAGTGGCGTATGAGGCTCGACGTAGAAGAGTGGAAGGTGGCGGACGGTTGCATGACAGCCGCAAGTTGTCAGGAATTAGTGAATAGGAGCGACTGTGAGTTTGAAGGATGGTTAGTATAAGCCGAATGGAGGAAAGATAGCGGTGCTATGCAGAATCTGAAGACAACAGTGTTGTCCTGATCAGTACCGATCAGTAGCTATTAGGAAGGAGTGGTCAGTCAGTTGGAAATCATCCATGTATCTGTGAGGACCGTATGATATGCAGGATATGAGGCTAACAATAGTTTTTCCGAATGTTAGGTATGGTGAGAATTATGTGCAAAGGCACGATGTTGCAAGAAGTTGTGAGTAATTTCAGGTTGACATACATCGAATGGTATCAGAGCCTAGAAGGTTCTGACCGTGTAGAAGGCAATCTACACCAGGCAATAGCGTGGGTACTTGGTTGCACAGTGAAGATCTCAAGCGGGGGTCTTCGTATTGTCTCCACCACAATGCAGCTGGGTAGAAGGTGCAATGAGAGCAACCACTCAGAGAAGGGTGGAAAGCATCTTCCAGAATCGTGTGTGGGTGAGATGGTAGTACGATGGTGGTGTGAAGCAGCAACATGACGAGAGGAGGACAACAACCAGCATACACTCCATTGATGGGAGTCATGTGACAACAACAACGGCAGTAGCGGACGCCTTGATTCAGTAATGAAGACATGGAGGTGAAGATTTGAATTGCAACAATCTCACCTCAGCATTTCCATGGGACTTGGAAATTTGTTCAGTTTGGGAGTATGGTGCGGGTTTTTTTTTTGTAACATTGTAATCAGTTAGCATTTCGGGGGGACCATGAAAAAAATGGTTAAGAATGTAAATGTAATCAGTTAACATTGATAGATTCATATGAAAGAGTGGAAAAAAGTTGTAACCGACTGGGCATATCGGGTAGGGAACGGTAGAATCTCTTTTATAAAAGAACATGTGTGTAACTGAATTGAGAAGGGGCAGAGAAAAAAAGGAGAGAGTGCGAATCTCAGTTAACATTGATAGATTCATACGAAAGAGTGGAAAATAGTTGTAACCAACTGGGCATATCTGGTAGGGAATGGTAGAATCTCTTTTATAAAAGAACATGTGTGTAACCGAATTGAGAAGGGGGAGAAAAAAAAAGGAGAGAGTGCGAATCGAGAAATAGAGTGAGTAACAAAAGGAGGGAAGAAATTGGCCAGAGAGCCATTTAGTGTATATTTTTTTTGCAACTTTAATAATTGAGATTGTGTTTTATCCCGTCGTGTCTCTATCTCCCTCTAGTTTTTTTTATTTTGCAATTATGAATACAGTTTGTGTGAGGAATGCACCAGGTGTGGTCTGCTTTATTTACCATTATGTGTTGGGTCAGTTTTTGTATGACAGTCCCGAAAGGATTCACTATATTTGTGAATGCCAAGAATGTTTTGATTTCGGGTTCTTGTGACAGTCCCGAATGGACTGGGAGTGTTGGTGGATGCAGCTAGTTTGCGGAGAAATTGTTCTTTATCATGGTGAAGCTCGACCTTACTGTTGAGTAGAGTCCACAAGCCTTACCTTATGCCTTGGAGTAAACCGCGAACCCTAGCTTGGTGGAAGCTCAACCATCCTGGTTGAGTGGCGTATGAGGCTCAGCGTAGAAGAGTGGAAGGTGGCGGACGGTCGCATGATAGCCTCAAGTTGTCAGGAATTAGTGAATAGGAGCGACTGTGAGTTTGAAGGATGGTTAGTATAAGCTGAATGGAGGAAACATAGCAGTGCTATGTAGAATGCGAAGAAAATAGTGTTGTCCTGATTAGTACCGATCGGTAGTTATTAGGAAGGAGCGGTCAGTCATTTGGAAATCGTCCATGTATCTATGAGGACTGTATGATATGCAAGATATGAGGCTAACAATAGTTTTTCCAAATGTTAGGTATGGTGACAATTATGTGCAAAGGCACGATGCTGCAGGAAGTTGTGAGTAATTTCAGGTTGAGATACATCACAAAGCTTCTCCAAAAAAACAAAGCTTCTTCCAGACAAACAAAGCAAATCCAGAGCGAATGTCTTTTCCCGAGATTATCCTTTCCCCAAATTTTCAACAACCAATCTTAATTTTTAACAACCTCTCCAAAAATATCGTCTCCTCTTCCATGAAGTAACCTCTTACCTCCCTTTGTTAAAGAAAATAATCTCTCCGTGAAATAATTTTTCCAACAACCATAATTAAAATTTCCCAACACTTGTCAAAAATCAAATATCTTCTCAATCAATTCACAGTTAATCCCTCTAGATATTTTCTAGATATCAATTCATTTTAATAGTTCAAAATCACATAGTATTTTCTAATTTAAATTAAATCTAACTAATTTAATTACTTAATAAAATAAATTTAATCATAAGATTAAATAATTTTACCAAATAAATTAAATTAATTAATTAAATTAAATTCAAAGCTTCTAACACAATAATCAAGATTAATTAAATAACCACCTAAAATATTTAAAGCATTTATTTCTCCTAAATATACCTTGCAACATAAATAACAAGGCAAAACTGGACAATATGATAACAAAACATGACCAGCTAAAACTGATGACACACTATGACTAGGGTTGTGGCTTGACAAGGGAAACCCAGTTACTATCTCCCAATCAACTAACCGTTGGGCAATGGACATGCTCAAACCTGTGAATCCAGGTGGATTCGATGTCCTATACCTGCAATCCTGCAATCAAAGCATATGTCGAACATGTATATATATCATAATCAAACACACCATGAAGAGAGAATCGTGGAATTGTAGGGTGCTCGCAAGCGAGTGATGCAATCACGTTCCCTTCACCAATACAATATCACATCAAATTGACGAAACTCAATCCTCAATAAATACAGATGAGCATATATCAATATCCACTCAAATAAACAACTATGCTAATAATAAAGAATTTCATAAAAAATAATCAACCATAAAGTGTACCATCACATCACAATATAAAAACCAACATCGCTCTCAAGTTAGCGATCAAATAATAACAAAGTATCATGTTCTATCAAAGTAAGGTATTGTCAGAAAACATAAGCATATCAAAGAAACACACTGTCAGAACATATGAGAAAAATAAAGGGGTGATACATGCTACATACAAAAGAAATTATGTTGTATACAGTCCACCTATGTCTAAATTGTAATCGGTTTGACTTCAAAACTTGACTAAGAAAAAAATATTCAATAAAAAACTATGAAACCTATGTCACCAAAAAGTGTAGCCTTTCACACTTTTTTCTCATTTGGACCCTTGCCTTTGGATTTTGGACCATTTTAGACCTCTTTTCACCCATTTTCAAGCCTTGTGCCAAAGTATTGTAAGGTGTTGTAAAATGTTTTCACACTTTCCTAGGCTTGTTATCACCAAATTAACCCTCAATTATGCTAAAATGACCCCTTAATACACATATAAGTCTTATCTTAGTGTGTTTTCATGAGACAATCCTGAAAAGCAATAATATTAATACTTTAGTCCCTGACAACTAATGAAAATTGCCTAGGTGGACTAGGTTGCCACCTTGGGCGACCTAGTCCCATGTGGCATAAAAATTGAAATAAACCTAAAATTCTTTCGGTATTTTGTCTCTAAAACCCTAAGGTCAACTTGTATGGTGTTATTTTGGGAAAATTAGGGCCAAATTGTATAAATAAGACTAAAAACCCTAATTTCACATAAGAAACCACTCATTATTTAGTCTCCTCTCAATCTCTCATCTCTCCTTCTTCTCAAGCAAGCTAGGGTTTGAGTATTCTAAGTCACCAAGACATCTATCTCAAGAAGCATCCAAAGACTGAACCTCCATTGCTGCAACTCAAGATCAATCATCAAGACAAGGTAAACTCCATCACTCCTTTGTTTCATGCTTCTTTACATTACTTCGTCACTTTTGTTTGATTACTCAAAAGGGGTTTGACTAAGGCAAACCCCTAATCCCTAACAATCAACAAGTTTTTCCCTCTTTGTGTGATTTGTAGGTCTTGCAGGTAGATTTGACAAAGAACCAAGGTGGAAGATCATTCAACAATTTTTCCAAGCTCTCTAAGGTTGAAGAAACCCTAGTTGAAGCTTAAAAGCCACCTACAGATCAGATTCTGCATTTTCAGGACCAGACACCTGGAGGAGCAGAAAACATAGATCGAGGAATCTAGATTCCATCTTCTAATTTGCATAAATTCAGAAGAGGACTAGGTGGCCATTGTTGGTGACCTAGTCCCACTGAAGCTGATTTTCATGGATTTTGGTAGATCTGGATACCCTTTTGGTTGAAATGGGCTCCAGAGCAGTTTTCCAAAATTTGCTCGAAGAAGGACTAGGTCGCCCAACTTGGCACAAGTGTCCCTTCCAGATTCTACATCAAATTTAATAGCATTTCCAGCCCCTACAAGATTCTAGGTGCAAACCTCTTCAATCTTATCCATTTTTATAATAGTTTGTTTATATTTCTTAGGCTATCTTGTACATACTTGCCTATCTCAATGTGTTTTCCAGCATAGTTGTATTTCATAGGTTTTACATTCATAGTTAGATTATTTAATCAGTTCATCTCATTTAGGGAATTCCACATGCATCACACCCTATTAGAACCACCAATCCTTTGAAATAACTCACCCAAAAACACCAAACCATTAGTGTGAAAGAGAGTCATTCCACAAACCAAGAGCTCCTAGGTGTAAAACCCTAGGAGCCTATTTGGGGAATCCTCTTTCCCTTATGTGCATGTTTTTGGTGGTTCAAAACCAAATTAGTGTGATAGGTATCGTAGTTTCATATAAAAAAAGTTATGTTGTATAGGTGAACATCACTCTTTAAAAATGATGTATACTGTTAAAAAATAGTTTTCGAAGGAGACGAAAAAAATAAATGCAATCTGATTCTAATTTTTTAAAGAAATATATATTTAGAATCTACACACAAAATTTCACAAATCACTAGTTTGCATCATCTTCAAATTCTTCATGGTTTAGCAGCTAGGTTCCTGAAAGTGAAGATTTAGTTAGAAAAAATTAGTTCAATGTCAAGTTTGGCCAAAAAGAATAACCCACTATTGTGGGATCACCTAATGGGTTTTATACGACATAAATAAATTTCTACATAGTTAAATTTATTGTGAGGTTCCCAAATCAATATACCAAAGGTTTTTATCACTTAAAATAGTGTCCAACATTGTTACAAATAACTTAGACTATTTGCATCCTTGTTTATTATATTTGATTATGAGTTTGTTAGGTTTGTTATTGCAAGATTCATTTTTTTCTTCTAATAGTTCTTTATATAGTGACACACCTTCTATTGCAAGGTGTGCACCCTTGGTCTCCTTGTGTTGTGTAGTGCAACACTCATGTTTGTGACGTGGCTTAACCACCTCTCGTGGACTCATTAACTCTAGTGGTTGTATTAGGCATTAACAAGTCAATCTTTTGGTGCAACGACAATCGTCTTTGCAATAATTGGTATCGGAGCTTGGGTCACGGGTTTGAACCCCTCACTTGCACCGAGGGGGATTGTTGCAAGGTGTGCACCCTTGGTCTCCTTGTGATGTGTAGCGTGGTGCTCAGATTCATGACATGGCTTAATCGCCTCCTGTGGACTCATTAACTCTGGTGGTTGTATCGGGCATTAACAAGCCGATCTTTTGGTGCAACGACAACCGTCTTTGCAACACCTTCTTGTAATAGTGAAATTTGAATATATTCTTCAAATAAATTTCACCATAAATGGTGGCTAGTTTTTCTTTCATCGGGTATATTTTAATTCTATTGTAGAAGGTACTAGGATTTTATGATTTCAATCCAATATATTTTCTTATTAACTCTTACAATAATAAATCAAAAATTTAAAAGAATATAGATAAAAATAAAATAAGTTGCTACTTAATATTTAGAGGAGAGTATTGCTAAATATAATATAGAGCTATCAATTTTATGAAGATAAATCACACATGCAAAGACATGCAAGTAGTGTGCAATAGATGAAACATATAGTTGATAAATGTTTACCCTAGGAAAACCCTTTCATAAAAAATTGTAACAAAGGATTTTCAATGCATTATTTAGTAATCAAAACTTTTATTATAATTCAATTAGAGTATCCAGTCCTTTAAAATAAACATTACCTATCTCTAAATAAATTATAGTAGCATGACCCTATGAAATAACAAGTTAATTACATCTCCATCTTAATCATCTAATATTAACCAATCCCAAAGTCCAAAACCATGAGTGGTTTGTAAATTCACATGTTGAAACTGCAAACAAGTTTAGATACCTAAATCATGTGCAAAATCTAATGACGTAAAAAACATGAGATGCAATCACATAAACGAGTTTCAAATTTGGGTTATGTTACCAATTTTTTGCTACAGCTCAATTGGTGGAGCTGATTTAAATATTGTTATATTTTAAAGTGAAAATGCAGTTATTTCTGCATATGCTTGAGTGTTGTTTGGACTTCATTTTATTTCATCAAGTGACAGTTGTGCAAATGTTTTGAGAAAACTGAATTTTAGAAGTATCATTCATGTTTTTGCATAAATCAAATAGAGTACAGAACTGAGTATACAAATGATAAAGCAAAATGCTTTCATTTATTTCATGAAGTGATGCATATTTACATGTTTTCATTTGATTTCAAGAATGCAAATGATAAGTACAACATTGCATTTTAATGTTCTTCTTTCAAAATGGAAATGAAAGAATAAAATTTGAATATCCACACAAGTCATGGTTTTAGCCAATTCTATTCATTAAAGAAAAGAAATATACAACTAAAAGTGAAAAGCAAATAACATTAGACATATCCTTCATTGCCTGAGTTGGTCTTTGGTTGGTCCCTCAAAGCTGGCTCCATTATGCTTCCGCTCCTGAATGTACCTATAGAAGATTGAGAAGGGTGTCAATTAAGAGCTCAGGATATGAATAATACTACACGCCGTACTAATAGAGATATATTTCAATCCTTGCAATACAGAGAAACAACTAAAGGAATGAGCAGAAGCATGAACTAAAAAGAGAGAAAACATCATCATCATTCTTTGTTTTTTTGCTAAAATTGTTTGTTTCCTTGTGCAGGTATATGAAAATTCATGCAGTTGATTATCATTTGAAGATCAAGCATGTGGGGAAAAACGGGGCCCCACAAGGGTAGAGCTCGACATGCTACCCTTATATATTACAAGAGGGCTGAGAAGGAAAAATACAATCATCATGCTCTTCTGAGCTTTACAACTGAAGGAGTAATCAAACTACCATACATTTATTATAGTCAAATCAACGTATTGAAATGAAAGTTGCAAATGGATGATAAATGACAACTGTTTTAGTTGAAGACTATCAATCTATCATTTTTTGCTGAAAAGGTTTGGTATTGCTGTCATATTACTGTTTTGTTGTTTAAAGTTTGTTCACATAGTGTTGTTTCATATGTTTTTGTTTTGAAGAAGCAATGTTCTATCTCATAATGTGATAGTGAACAGGAATACATATGCCTCATCAACAAATTATTTTGAAAATAACGGGGTTATCCATAAGAGTTTCATGTTCACATATGCATTATGCATGGAGAATGTTAGGTATAGAGACCAAGAATAGGTAAGGACACAACAAGCAAGTGAAGAGTTCCAGTTTCTCATATTGACTGAAGGGGGATAGATATCAGGCGGACAAGCATAGATGGATTACACAAGGATTGCAATATGAAGAGTTTGTTTCCAGAATGAGCAGAGAATGACAAAGGATGAGGGAGCTTACAGATGCAAGCTGAAACAATATAAAATAACTTGTGAATCAAGATACAGTCAAAGGAGATACAGTAAACTAAAAATAGAATGAAGCAAGGTTCATGTTTAATCATTTTCAGAAAATGGAGTAGGATTCTTAGAAATGAAAGAAAATAGCCAATGTAGAAATACAATTTGAACAAAAATTTCAATACCCATTTGAATTTTATTTCAGAGTGTGGTCTTCTTCAATATTTTCATTGTTCCAAGCATCCCCACATGATGGGTTTAGATTAAAATACAGATTTATTATGGTTTCCAGAATTCCATGTGAGCATTTTTATTAAAGTACAAATTTATTCGAAATAATGAATACCCACATTGGGTTCTTGACAAGAGTGCAGTATTTTGAAATGCAAGAAGCCCATATGAGAATTTTAATTCTAAAATACATTTCCTTCAGAACAACGATTACCCATATAAGCATTTTTTTATTAAAATGTAGTCTGTGCTTCAAATAGAGGATACCCAGGTGAGGGTTTTCAACAGAAAGGCAAAGGAACAATTTTATTCATAATATCAAATACCCACATGGAGTTTTACATTAAAATGTAGAAGTAAGTAAATTTCTTCCAAAATTCTAGGAACCCACATGGGGGTTTGGAATGAAATGAGGCTTTTTCACTATTTTCAGCATACCCATGAGGGGGTCTTCCGAAAAACATAAGTTACATACAAAAGTCATGGGGCGAGCCCAGAAAATTACAAGGGAAGCCCATTGTGTGCAAGACAGGTCGTGGCTAAGAGGAGAGGATTTCGGCAGTATCATTTGAAGCATCATGGCTCTTATGTTTAAACTTTTAAGAGTCTTCCATTTACAAAATATAGAGATATACAATGCAAATTTCTTCAAAAAATCATTATTATAACATGTAATGGCGTGGCTTCTGTGATGGCCTGCAAAGTTTACTAAAATAGAAGTGACTATTTGTAGAGATAAAGCTTCGTAAGCTCTAATTTTGATGGTGGGATCAACAGAAAGACTCAAGGTAGAAATACTTTCATGGTGCGACCAGTTCTTGGTCTGCATTTCATGTGGTAAAGAGCAGAAAATCATTTCTTTGCATTTAAGCTTATAAAGCTTTGGTTCGACCAAAAGAGATAATAGAGAGTGTGAATTTTACCTTGTGATGCCTATAGAGGAGTAGAGGTGGTGCGTCCAAGCTCATTAGAGCTCTCAAGAATGAGGTTCGAGCTCTCCCATGGTGGCCAGTGATAAGTCAAACCCAGAATGGTGGAAGAAAAGTCAAAAAATGATACATGTAAAGGTCGTGGCCTTGCTGGCTTCTTGCCTTTCAAAATACAAATGGAGCCACGAAAACCATGAGAAGCAACTTACCATGAGTTGGAGTGAGGAGAATCAAAAATCTGAAGACAAGTTGAAGTTCCCAAAGCTTTCTAAGCTGCAAATCGAGCTTTCATGGTGGCGGCCTCTCTTCTCCAGCAAGTTTCATTCTCAAAGTTGCAAGTGAGAATTGAAATGATATTAGGGTTTTTTCCTTCTTTTTGTTCTATTTTCCCTAATTTGAAATGGGCTTTTCATTAAGGTTAATGCCTTAAAGGTTATTCATTGATGCCTTATACATGCCCTAGGTCGAGCATTTTGGAGGCCTTCACCTTTTTTTTAAATATTATTTGCCTAAGTCCTTAGGTTTTTTAAATTGAGTTGGAGGAAAATCAATTAAAATATGAGTGGAGTTTACTTATGCCTTGATGCCCTAAGTATTAATTTTTAATTGATTTTATGGAAATCAATCAAGTCTTGGAGGGATATTGTTTTAAATTAAAATCTATATTTAGGCATTTTATTTTCAATTGATTTTAGAAGAAATCAATTAAGCAAGGTATGTAATAGAAATAACTTTATATTTTTATGACTTTTATAATAAAAATCAAACATTGTATGAGGAGATATAAGGCATTATTTTGCAGAAGATTTTTAATCTTTAATTGCAAAAATAGGGCAAATTGTAAAATCTACAAAACTTGTAAAGCAGAAGCATAAAACAATACTTTATAAATTGTTTTATGTTTTTCTTGCTATTTTTAGCAGTTGAACATTGACTTTTCCTCTTGGTCGGATTTGAGATTCCAGTTGGAGAGATAAGGTGCTTTCTTTGCTTTAAAAGCAGTTTTTATCTATTTTTAGAAGCCTAATAGTATGTGCATGCAAAAAGTTAGACTTTTCCACTTTTGTGCTGACTTTTTGAGCAGTTTTTGAGACCTTTCCTTGAGCTTTTTTCTAGAGCTCGGATTAGGGTTTTGAGAGATATATCTTTGAGGAAAACTTAGGGTTTTCTAGTTCATTTCTAGTTTCTTTCTCTTACACATTTTTGAGCTTGTGAACTGCTTTGTACTCAGTTTTGAGATTTCGGGGCATACTCCTATAGTTGAATACAAAAAAAAAATAGTATTCCTAATTATAATTTTTTTGGTGTCTACTTGCATTTTAGTTTGAGGTTATCTTGTGATTCTATTTACAAAGTCCTTGTTATGTCCTAAGATTGAAATTTTTGATGTAGAAAAGTTCAAGGATATAGGTTGCATGTTGTATTTGAAATCAAATCTTCATGCAAATCATTTATGTGTAATTGTTCATGACAGGTTGTGAGATTTTCTTTTTTTTTTGGAAAACTGTTTGTGAGAAAAAACTAGAGTCATGATTAGATATTATCAAGTATTGAAGGTCATTTTGAATCATAAATTTTAATTTTTGTTACTCTCTATCCCTTTTCCCAAGAAATATCTTTAGAATAGGATCATCATACGGTGAACCATCTCACTTTGGAGATTCTCTTTTCACATAGACTGCTCACATCTGGAAAGAGTTTCCATGTTGCAATAGATAGTCTGATTTTTTGCAAATCTGACAAGGGGCGCATATTTGATTGCTAATAGTTTTTGGCATGCCCGATGGGACTCTGAAAATCAGTTTCAGAGAAGTTTTAATGTTTTAAATTTGTTGTTTGGTGTATGCAATAGGTTTCTCAACCTTTTGGAGGCTTGTTCAATATACCTGGCGACTCCGACTTCTGATTTTACATGCATACCTAGTACAACTTACACATGAGAAAGGTACAAACCAGATCAAGTACTGCACCTTTCCAATACCGATAGCAGTCCCTGCTATGGAGAAGAGGCAGAAAAACAAGGAGGCTATTTGAGACGCCAGTGAGGTCAAAATCAACACCTCTTGTTTTCAGTTCTCTTGTTTTATCACTAGGAATACACGTTCCCATATCACAAGTACCACCAATGGCAATGCCAAGGCAGCACCCATTTGCACCTTTTAATGGAGGCAGCCCATTAGACATTGCTCAACATGATGACATCCCAGTTGCAGCCCTTAGAAGCATGTCGTTCTTCACTGGAGAGGATCACACAACACCGGTGGAGCACATTCATGATGTGGCTACCTTATGCTCGGTTCACAATATCATGCAGGAGAACGTCGTGTTAAGGATCTTGGCTGCATCGCTCAAGGGGAAAGCATTACAATGGTTCAGAGGCCTCACAACCAACTCAATGGCCACATGGGATGCACTAGGTAATGGTCTATACTAGTTTTTTGCTGATAAATCTGATAATCTGTCCATGTTAGAACAATTGAGCACTATTTAGAGAGCGCCACATGAGCACTTAGCTAATTTCAACCACTGATTTCAGAGAACTTGGGCTAGAATTCCTACAATGGTAAGGCCTTTACCAGCTCATGCTTTTCTATTTTACTTAAAAGATTTAAATAGTAAGATTTCGGTCATGACCCAATCTATGGGTGGGAATACGCTCCCTAATGCTTATGATATTTCCATTAGAGCTGAGAATTGTCTCATCCAAGCTAGAGATATAGCCCCTAAACCTTCTATGCCATTGTTTCCTGAAATACAACCACCTACCCCTACTGCTTTACCTCCCTTAGCTACTGCTCCCGTTGTCCTAGCAATAGGTTATCAGATTGCAGGCCAACAAATTATTGTTCCAACCCAAAACCAAGAAATTCAGGAGATTAAAAGTATACTCAAGACCTTCAGGAATGACCTTGTGAGAATTAAAAAGAAAGTAGGTCATGAACATAAACCTTATTAAACCGCTTATCAGTAGAACTAGCCTAATAGGTCCACTTTTCAAAATGATTATCAAGGCCAATAGAGAAGTTTTAACCCAAGACCATTCCAGCCATACAACCCAAATGCAACCACTTCATCAAAGGAACTCATACCTCAGAATAATATCACCCAGGATTGCGATTGGTGTTATCCATGCAATTATCCCCATAACCAATCAACATGTGATAATGGCATGAGAAATCAGGCCTTAATGGTCCAAGATAGTTATGTAGGTTCAAAAAGTGTTCCAAGTTAGAGCCCAGAACAACAAGAAGGCTTTGAGGTTGCTTTGCCAAACTGGCAGAGTTCTGAGTTTTGTGGCGTGAATGGCCAGGATCAACAAAATTCTCCTGTCGTAGCCAACACGAGATAAAAAAAAAGGGCAATGGATTTAGGACAACAAGCCAGAATTTCATAGTAGCAGCCTATGAAGGATAAGCAACCTGTTTCTACACCCAGTACTAATGTTGTAGGACAACCCAAGGTGTATTTTTTGCAAAAAAACCAAGAAATACCTGGCAAGGAACAATCAAAGACACATTGTGTAGCCTTTGCAGAGGAAAAATGATGCTGCTATCACAAAAAACCAGCAGAAGGTAAATCCTACTTCTTTCAATATTCTTGAACACCTCAGAAAAACTACTATCAACATGTTTGTATTAGATGCTTTGCACATCCCAGGTCAGAAAGGTTTGTTGCAAGATGCTTTAGCTAAGTTGTCTATCTCTGATGATACTAATCAAGGTGTTTCCAAAGTCGTGCTCACTAACAGTTTAGAGGTTAAAAGCAAGCAGAAAGTTAAAGAGGTAAAGCCTACTCTGTTTCATTTGACTCTAATCATTGGAGATAAATTAGTGCATAACTATATGGTTGATTTCGGTGCAAGTAGCTTTGTTATGCCTAAAAGGTTATCTGATGCGTTAGGTCTTGTTTATGAACCAAATTATCAGAGGGGTGTAGTTTAGTTGGGTGGGTCTGCTGTTAAAATTGCTGGTATAGTAAAAAAATTAGCTCTTACCTTGCATGCGTCCCCTAGTTTTGTGATTCATCAAGATATACATGTAATTGATTTGCCACCGCACTTTGCCATTTTCCTCTCAGGGGATTTTATAGCCAAGTTGGGGGGTTTCTTGTCATCTGATTGGTCTCATCTATTTTTTAGAACAAGGTATGGTACGAAAGTAACCATAAAATCTGAGCCTTTAGCCAAGGACCATATCGAGCCATACGTTATGAGCCCTATAAATGCTAACCTCTACATCACCCCTGTACTGGAGGAGAAAACTATGAAATTAGACCATAGCACCCATGTAGAAAATATAAATCTAGATGTGTGGGCAGCCGAAGATCACGAGCTTGATCCCTTCCAGTATACATATGAGATAGGATTAGGGATTTATATGATTCATGAACCTAATTTTGATATGCCTAATCTGATTAAAAAGGAAGGACAACTTGCAGGGCAGGAAAATGAACTTTGGAAACTTTATTTTGATGGTTCGAGGAGCAGTGTAGGTGCTAGTGGCAGGGCCATGCTAATTTCATGAGAGGGAGATAAATATTATTCAGCTTTCAAATTTGCATTTAGCTGTACAAATAATACAGCTGAATACGAAGCACTTGTACATGGCCTAGAATGGGCCCGAAAAAGAGGTATTAAATGCTTGCATGTTTATGGTGATTTTGAGTTAATAGCGAATCAAGTTAGAAATCTAAATGCTACAAAAAATGACTTGCTTAAGAAATATAAGCATCACGTATGGGATTTTATGGAAGATCTTGATGCTTTAAATATCTATTTAGTTCCTAAAAATGAAAATAAGCATGCAGATAGGCTCGCTACTATAGGGGCTGAATTTGATATTCCAAATGAAATTCACAAAGTAGAAGCGCGTCAATATGTAAAGATAGTTGTCAGACCTTCTGTACCTGACAATAATGTGAGTTGGCAGGTTTTTGACAGTGATGAGCAAATTGTAAATTTTTTAATTGCTGAAGCTGAGTTTGTAGATGGAAACCAACAAAAGTGGCAGCAGCAGTATGACAATCAGATTGTACAGTTGAGGACCAACAAGCTGTCGAGGGGTTTGGTGACCTTGGAATCTATATTCAACTCAGATGACCAGATGAGGAGAGACAAGTGCAACCTAATTGTTAAAGAAGAACACTATGAAGCAGTTGAAATCTTCAAAGGAAAGCTTCTCAAGCTGGGAAAGGTATGTAATAAAGAGGAACATCAAGAGTTTATTCTATTATGTTAGAAATTTAGTGATGTTTTTGCTTGGGAGTATAAGGATTTGAAAGGGTTTGACCCAGAACTAGCCCAACATACTATTGAATTAGAACCTGCTGCAAAACCAGTAAGGCCGAAACAGAGGCCTCTTAATCCCAAATTAGAACACCTTATGAAAGTTGAGCTAAATAAATTAGTTGAAAGTGGCATTATGTTTCCCATCAAGCATACTTCTTGGGTGTCAAACCTAGTTCCAGTTAGGAAGAAAAGTGGGGAAATCAGATTATGTGTTGATTTTCGAGATTTAAATGGAGCGTCGCTGAAAGACCACTACCCACTCCCTTCCATGGAAAAACTTTTGCAGGTGGTTTCCGGTTCTAACATATTTTCTTTGCTAGATAGTTACTTAGGTTATAACCAGATTCTGGTAAAACAACTGGATCAATTCAAAACAACATTGATGACTAAGTGGGGCACAATGGCCTATAAAAGGATGCCTTTCGGCTTATCCAATGCTGGAGCAACTTTTCAGTGAGCGATGGACATGGCCTTTCATGGCCTCATGAACAAGATCATTCTGGTATATTTAGATGATATTACTATTTTTTCCAAAAATGCTAATGAACATCTTGATCATTTAGAACAGGTTTTTCAGAGATGCAAAGAGTTCAAAGTGTCTCTTAATCTAAAGAAGTGTATATTTTCTGTACACGAAGGTAAACTCCTTGGACACATTATTTCAAAGCAGGGTATTTCCATAGACTCTGAAAGAGTCTCTGCAATTCTTGAATTGTCGTTGCCAGCTCACAAGAAAGTTTTGCAAAGCTTTCTTGGAAGAATAAATTTCGTGAGGAGGTTCATACCAAATATTGCAGCTTTGGTGCAACCTCTCACTTCTATGCTTAAAAAGAATATGCCCTTCGCTTGGACCAAGGAAGGAGAGAGAAGCTTTGATCAAATCAAGGAAGCTCTCATAGCTGCCCCTACCCTTATTAATCCAAAGTATGATAGAGATTTCATTATTTACGTATTTGGAGGAGTTGATACTATTTCTGCTATGCTCTGTCAACAGAATAATTAAGATTTGGAGCAACCTGTAGCTTTTTTCAGCCAAGTACTACATGATTATGAGGTAAAGTATTCCTTTGGCGAGAAGCATGTTTTTATTGTTGTAAGAAGCTTAAAAAAGTTCAGACATATGCTGTCAAACATCAAAATTCATTTGCTGGTTGCACATTCAACTGTTAAAGATTTCTTGTTGAACCGTCAAATTAATGATAAGCGCGCTGGTTGGATAACCAAGGTTATGGAGTTTGATATAGATATTAAAATAACCAAGCTTTTCAAAGGTAAGGGTTTGTGTGAACAAATTGCAGAAAGCGCAGTGGGCAACAAATTAGAAGAAACTGAAAAGGTTGATACAGTGCTAGACAATGATGATGCAACTACTGTTCCAGTTCCTGCTGCTACCTGGGTGCAGTAAATGATGCATTATTTGCAAACCAGTGAGTACACCGAAGGTTTAGATAGAGAAAAAAGGAGGTACTACAGATTACAGTCTATTACTTTTGCAATTATTGATGGTGTTCTGTATAGAAGAGATTTTCAAGGTATTTTATTAAGGTGCATTGAGCCTGACCGAGTTGATAAGCTTTTAGCATAATTTCATGATGGGCCTTCCGGAGGCCACTTTGTTGCAAGAACGACAGCCCTGAAAATTATGCAGGCTGGTTATTATTGGACAAATTTGTTCAAGGATGCTATTGCTTGGGTCCGAAAATGTTTAAAGTGTGCTCTGTTTCTAGGGAAACAGAAGCTTGTAGTGTTGCCTCTACATCCGATTCAAGTGGAACAAGCCTTTGCCAAGTGGGGATTAGATTTTATTGGGCCAATCAACCCACCTTCGAGCACAGGTCACAAGTGGATCCTTACCACCACATATTATTTTACTAAATGGATTGAGGCGGTTGCTTTAAAGGAAGCAAATGAGACTTCTGTGCTTAATTTTTATCAAGACTTAGTGTCAAGATTGGGTACTCCAGATTCAATAATTTTTGACAATGGTTTGGCCTTTATTGGTTTAAGGATTTCTAATTGGTCAGTTAGAAATAAAATTTATTTGAATACATCTTCTAACTATTATCCGCAGGGAAACGAGTAGGCAGAATCTACAAATAAGAATCTGATCCGGATAATCAAGAAGATTGTCGAGGACGATCAACGAACATGGCCCGAAAAGCTTAAGTTAGCTCTTTGGGCTGACAGAGTGACTCCTAAAAGGGCCACTGGTTGTTCTCCTTATGTACTTGCTTATGGAAAAGAAGCTAAGTTACCTATTTCTATTGAATTTCTGACTTTAAGTTATGTTAAAGAGCTGGAATTACTAAATGAGCATCCTCTTGAAGTGCGGTTTGCACAACTGGTAGAGCTTGAGTAAACTAGAAGGCAAGCTTTAAAACAACTTGAGATACATCAAGCTCAAATGAAGAGCTCTTTTGATAAGAAGGCAAGACCACGTGAGTTCATCATTGGTGATCTGGTCTTGAAATGGAATGAATATAAGAGCATATTTGGACGACATTCCAAGTTTGATGTAATTTGGGATGGGCCTTATGTGATCACAGAGTGCAAGGAACACAACGCTTTCCAACTTTCTAAGCTGACTGGAGAGGTGCTATCTATCCCAATTAATGGGATCCACCTTAAGCATTGCCTCTGAGATAAGTTCTATCTTGTAAATAACTAGAGTAGTTGTTGCAAATAAGTGCGTTACGCACATTTATTTTCAGTAGTTTTCTTTCCCTAAGTGCTGATGCACATGTTTTGTTGGCCATTAGAGCTTGTTAGTTTTATTTCAGCATTGTTTTGTTTTGTTTTGCTGCTGTTTGGAGTATTTCCGTTCAAGTTTTTTGAGTTTCATGAAGGGGTAGATTTGACTCCATGCCCAATGGAGTTTTCAAAGGCAACTGATCTATGCTTAGTTGGCAAGCATCTAGCAGAAATTGCCAAAATGTTACCAATTTTTTGCTACAGCTCAATTGGTGGAGCTGATTTAAATATTGTTATATTTTAAAGTGAAAATGCAGTTATTTATGCATATGCTTGAGTGTTGTTTTCACTTCATTTTATTTCATCAAGTGACAGTTGTGTAGGTGTTTTGAGAAAACTAAATTTCAGAAGGATCATTCATGTTTTTGCATAAATCAAATAGAGTACAGAACAGAGTATACAAATGATAAAGCAGAATGCTTTCATTTATTTCATGAAGTGATGCATATTTACATGTTTTCATTTGATTTCAAGAATACAAATGATAAATACAACATTGCATTTTAATGCTCTTCTTTCATAATGGAAATGAAAGAACAAAATTTGAATATCCACACAAGCTGTGGTTTTAGCCAATTCTATTCATTAAAGAAAAGAAATATACAACTGAAAGTGAAAAGAAGATATCATTAGACATATCCTTCATTTCTTGAGTTGGTCTTTGGTTGGTCCCTCAAAGCTAGCTCCATTTTGCTTCCGCTCCCGAATGTACCTACAGAAGATTGAGAAGGGTGTCAATCAAGAGCTCAGGATATGAATAATACTACATGCCATACTAATAGAGATATATTTCAATCCTTGGAATATAGAGAAACAACTAAAGGAATGAGAAGAAGCATGAACTAAAAAGAGAGAAAATATCATCATCATTCTTTGTTTTTTTTGCTAACATTGTTTGTTTCCTTGTGCAGGTATAGGAAAAGTCATGCAGCTGATTATCATTTGAAGATCAAGCATGTGCGGAAAAACGGGCTCCCACAAGGGTAGAGCCTAACATGCTACCCTTATATATTACAAGAGGGCTGAGAAGGAAAAATACAATCATCGTGCTCTTCTAAGCTTTACAACTGAAGGAGTAATCAAACTACCATACATTTATTACAGTCAAATCAACGTATCAAAATAAAAGTTGCAAATGGATGATAATTTGACAACTGTTTCAGCTGAAGACTATCAATCTATCATTTTTTGCTGAAAAGGTTTGGTACTGCTATCATATTACTATTTTTCTATTTAAAGTCTGTTCACATAGTGTTGTTTCATATTTTTCTATTTTGGAGCAGCAATGTTCTATCTCATAATGTGATAGTGAATAGGCATACATATGCCTCATCAACAAATTATTTAGAAAATAATGGGGTTATTCATAAGAGTTTCATGTTCGCATATGCATTATACATGGAGAGTGCCAGGTATAGAGACCAAGTATAGTTAAGGACATGAAAATCAAGTGAAGAGTTCTATTTTCTCATATTGAATGAAGGGGGATAGGTATCAAACAAATAAGCATAGATGGATTACACAAGGATTGCAATATGAAGAGTTTGTTTCCAGAATGAGCAGAGAATGACAAAGGATGAGGGAGCTTACAGATGCAAGCTGAAACAATATAAAATGACTTGTGAATCAAGATATAGTCAAAGGAGATACAGTAAACTAAAAATAGAATGGAGCAAGGTTCATGTTTAATCATTTTCAGAAAATGGAGCAGGATTCTCAAAAATGAAAGAAAATAGCTACAGTGCAAAAATACAATTTGAACAAAAATTTCAATACCCATATGAATTTTATTTCAGAATGTGGTCTTCTTCAATATTTTCATTGTTTCAGGCATCCCCACATGATGATTTTAAATTCATATACAAATTTATTATGGTTTCCAAAATTCCATGTGAGCATTTTTATTAAAGTACAGATTTATTCGAAATAATGGATACCCACATTGGGTTCTTGACAAGAGTGCAGTATTTTGAAATGCAGGAAGCCCATATGAGAATTTTAATTCTAAAATACATTTCCTTCAGAACAACGAATACCCATATGAGCATATTTTTATTAAAATACAGTTTGTGCTTCAAATAGAGGATACCCATGTGAGGGTTTTCAACAAAAGGCAAAGAACAATTTTATTCATAATATCAAATACCCACATGGAGTTTTACATAAAAATGCAGAAGTAAGTAAATTTCTTCCAAAATTTTGAGAACCCACATGGGGGTTTGGAACGAAATGAGGCTTTTTCACTATTTTCAGCATACCCATGAGGGGGTCTTGCAACAAACACAAGTAACATATAGAAGTCATGGGTCAAGCCCAGAAAATTACAAGGGAAGCCCATTGTCTGTAGGAAAGGCTATGACTAAGAGGAGAGGATTTCAGCCCAAGTATCATTTGAAGCATCATGGCTCTTATGTTTAAACTTTTAAGAGTCTTCCATTTATAAAATACAGAGATATACAATGCAAATTTCTTCAAAAAATCATTATCATAACATGTAATGGCACGACTTCTGTGATGGCCTGCAAAGTTTACTAAAATAGAAGTGACTATTTGTAGAGATAAAGCTTCATAAGCTCTAATTTTGATGGTGGGATCAATAGAAAGACTCAAGGTAGAAATACTTTCATGGTGCAACCAGTTCTTGGTTTGCATTTCATGTGGTAAAGAGCAGAAAATCATTTCTTTGCATTTAAGCTTATAAAGCTTTGGTTTGACCAGAAGAGATAATAGAGAGAGTGAATTTTACCTTGTGATGCATGTAGAGGAGTAGAGGTGGCACGACCAAGCTCATTAGAGCTCTCAAGAATGAGGTTCGAGCTCTCCCATGGTGGCCAATGATAAGTCAAACCCAGAATGGTGGAACAAAAGTCAGAAAATGATACATGTAAAGGTCGTGGCCTTGCTGGCTTCTTGCCTTTCAAAATAAAAATGGAGCCATGAAAACCATGAGAAGCAACTTACCATGAGTTTCAGTGAGGAGAATCAAAAATCTGAAGACAAGTTGAAGTTCCCAAAGCTTTCTAAGCTGCAAATCGAGCTTTCATGGTGGCAGCCTCTCTTCTCCAGCAAGTTTCATTCTCAAAGTTGCAAGTGAGAATTGAAATGATATTAGGGTTTTTTCCTTCTTTTTGTTCTATTTGCCCTAATTCGAAATGGGATTTTCATTAAGGTTAATGCCTTAAAGGTTATTCATTGATGCCTTATACATGCCCTAGGTCGAGCATTTTGGAGGCCTTCACCTTTTTTTTTAATATTATTTGCCTAAGTCCTTAGGTTTTTTAAATTGAGTTGGAGGAAAATCAATTAAAATATGAGTGGAGTTTACTTATGCCTTGATTCCCTAAGTATTAATTTGTAATTGATTTTATGGAAATCAATCAAGTCTTGGAGGGATATTGTTTTAAATTAAAATCTATATTTAGGCATTTTATTTTCAATTGATTTTAGAAGAAATCAATTAAGCAAGGTATGTAATAGAAATAACTTTATATTTTTATGACTTTTATAATAAAAATCAAACATTGTATGAGGAGATATAAGGCATTATTTTGCAGAAGATTTTTAATCTTTAATTGCAAAAAAGGGCAAATTGTAAAATCTGCAAAACTTGTAAAGCAGAAGCATAAAACAATACTTTATAAATTGTTTTATGTTTTTCTTGCTATTTTTAGCAGTTGAACATTGACTTTTCCTCTTGGTTGGATTTGAGATTCTAGTTGGAGAGATAAGGTGCTTTCTTTGCTTTAAAAGCAGTTTTTATCTATTTTTAGAAGCTTGACAGTATGTGGATGCAAAAAGTGAGACTTTTCCAGTTTTGTGCTGACTTTTTGAGCAGTTTTTGAGATGTTTCCTTGAGCTTTTTTCGAGAGCTCGGATTAGGGTTTTGAGAGATATATCTTTGAGGAAAACGTAGGGTTTTCTAGTTTAGTTCTAGTTTCTTGCTCTTACACATTTTTGAGCTTGTAAACTGCTTTGTACTCAGTTTTGAGATTTTGGGGCATACTCCTACAGTTGAATTAAGAAAAAATAGTATTCCTACTTATCATTTTTTTGGTGTCTACTTGTAGTTTAGTTTGAGGTTATCTTGTGATTTTGTTTACACAGTCCTTGTTATGTCCTAAGACTATAATTCTTGATGCAGAAAAGTTCAAGGATACAGGTTGCATGTTGTATTTGAAATCAAATCTTCATGCAAATCACTTATGTGTAATTGTTCACTAATGGATTTGACCCCAATTTTCGACAAAAGTTTGTCAGAATTTTAACGATTTATTGTCGACCAACCAACGAATCGCACAAATCAGCGTTGTCGCTCAATTTTTGTCTATACCTCAACGCACAATAAAACGTCATCGTCTCGATGCAAGCTCATCGAAACAACGATGCCCTTTCCGTCGATCACGCGATGAGCAGTGGCTGGACCGTGGGCAGAACACCATCGTCAAAGCATCGGAACATCATCATACATTCGTCGAAACCATGACAGCATTTTCGTCGATCTAGAGAGGAAAAATGTCTGGAGCACGGGCGGCATAACGTCGCTGAAACATTGGAGCATCGACATACATTCATCGGGATGGAGACGGCTGTATCGTCGTTCTATCGATTAACAATACCCGAAGCACGTGCGGCATACCATTGTTGAAGGTTTGGAGCAGCGACATATAGTCATCGATTTAGCTACGAACAGTGCCCCATGCACATGCGACATACCATCGCTAAAGGGTCGGAGCAACGACATATAGTCATCGATCTACCGATGAACAGTACCCAGAGCACGTGCAACATAAGAGCATCGAACAGTGAAAGTTCGTCGCACTCACGATGAAATAGGCAAGTCATTACGATGAAAGTTCATTGGGTACATAGCAAGGTCGTCGGGCGTTTTTGCGGTTCGTCACAATTTCGACGGAACAATGTAGTTCTTTTTAGAAAAAAAAACTATTCGTTGAAATGTAGGCATATCGGGGTGACTCTGGGCGATATACAAAAGTCATGCATTAGGCTCCAAAGTGCATCCATAGGGATAATGACAGGACATAAGGCCAGGTCAATCAAAGAGAGAAAGTTGATGTGCCAAGATGATGAGCATTTAATAGGGGTAGTAAAAGACAAGATGGATTGTCATCAATGCTCAGATTGGAAGACTTCATTACAAAAATTTTGATCACAATATGATTAACCCTATTTGGAAAAATGCAATGACATTAGTGTCAAGAGTTAAGAGGCCATTCAACTTTGCATTTCAATAAATTATTGTATGCATTGAGTAAGTGTTCACAAGGTAGAAAAAGGACAGTCATATGACTGTTCAAAATATCAAACAACATGTCAGTTGTTGTGTTTAATTAGGCTTATAGAGATAGAGATTTATCAATTTTTGCATACAATATCTATAGTCCAAGCTCTAGGTCTGCATTATTTGGTTACTAAGTATGAGAAATGAGAAATGAATAATTGTAGAATATGGAGGCTATGGATGATATTATGATGTTCACATTTGATGTTGATCAACAATTGGAGCAAAATATAATACCTATGATGAGTCATGAGATCAAGGGGACTGTCATGGACAACAAGCACAACCTACGAACTGGATTCTAATTTTGCTAAAAAAGAAAAAATCAAACTAGTGAATATTAAACTACACACTAGAATCTAAATTTGTGGAAAATGAGCAATTTGGTGAGAAAGAGTACCTGCAGTGCGTCTTGGATACTTAGCTAGTGTATTAAAAAATAGGATTGCAAACCCAAAATTATACTCTCTGGAAATTCAATAGAAAAATATAGAATGTTATCCTGGATACTTAGCTCTTAGATAGTCAATAAAACAATATGAGCATGATTATGAATGGTTTTACCTAGTCCCACTCTTGATCTCTCCATGTTTGAGAGCCTTCTCTTTAAGACCCCATGAATCCAATTTGATCCATTGCTGCCAAAAGAGATATTAATGTGTAAACAAGGAGCCACATTTAGACAAACTGGTTGTTGATTTATTCTAAGAAATTTAGAGACTACAAAAAGAAGATACCTGATGGGGATCATGTGGGCTTCCTAGAGAAAGCACTGCGATATGGCTTCAAACAGTAATGAAAAAATTTGGATTAGCTTCACAGTAAATCCTAATAGCATGACATTGAAAGTTGCTTAGGTACTGGGTCCTCTCCCCTAGATTAAATTAAGGAAAACATTATTGTAAACACAATATGTATAGAAGAATATGAATGTAAAGGAAAATGGATATTAGAAAAACATAAATGTAAATAAAAGTAGTGTGAGCAGAAAATGAGTCTAAATTGATCTTGAACAAATAAAATCATCCCAGTTAGCATTAAGTTATACTGACCTTGTACTCATTGCCATTGTCAATCTTGAAGGTTACTTTGATGACTTCTGCAGAAACTCGCTGGCCACGAGGCAAGAGAAGGCGAGAAAACCAAGTGTATATTGATGACTTCCTGACAATCAAAAAGAAAGAAGCAACCAGTCAACCCTATTAGAATAGAATAATCTTATGAATTGATTTTATTTTTTTTACTTGCTAATGGATGGTGGACCTAGTTCTCTTGAATTGAGATACTACTAAGATGTGTTGACTGGTGATTTTAGACTACCGATATTCTACTTCAATCTCTATAAGTTACTTTTGTCTTAAATATATTCAAGATAACTCTGCAAAAAAATTCCCTGATCTCTTAGAAATTATGCAGATTAATTTGTTAATACTTCTCCATTTTGATATTTTCTTTCAAAAATTCATAGAAAGATATGTAATGCCATATTTGAAACTTACATATTTTAATTTTATTACATATGCTGGATGAATGAAGTAAACTATGCAATTGGCAGGTGTAAAGCCAAATTCCTTAACCCTTGCCAGCATCCTTCTTTCCTGATTTAAAACATGTGCTTTGGAACAGGGCATGGAAATCCATGTAAGTATAATGAACACGAGATTTTTGTGATAAGATATTATATTACAGTAGGTTGAATGAATGTAAGTAGAGATATTTTAGCATACTTGTAGATGGTACAAAATTTCATGGTTAAGTGGAAGCCTCCCATCAACAAAAAGATCCAAATATTCATGTATCTATCTCAATTGAGCCTCTAAACCCTTCAGAGCTGTCAAATTTTCCACTAACCTGTTATGCACAAAATTCAAATTTTAGAGACCACTAAAATAAAAATAAAAAACATTACATTATGATCCAAATCCACTCACAACACAATGTTCATAGTGAAAAGTTAGCACTTTCTTTCATCTTTACATATTGATTTGATGCTTCAAACGATGCATTTCTTACTTTATTGAGCTTCTCTTTGTTTTGAGAATAGTTTAATATTCTCTACTTAACAGGGCCAGCCACATGAATGTGGAAGCTCATTTGGCCCCTCCCTCCCCCCCCCTCACATCACTCTCAATTCCCCATACCCGATCATATAACATTAATCATTCATTCATCCATTAATAACATATAACATTCATTCACTCATCCATTAACATATAAAATTTACTAATTAACATATTCACATTCATTCATTAACATATAACATTCATTTTTTTAGTTTTTACATATTATCAAAAATATGGTCGTCAACTTGTCATAATATGATTACAATCACTTCTTTTTTTGTTTCTTTTTTGCAACTAAATAAAGCTAAAGTGGAGTATCATTTTCAAAATCATCTGTCCCCCTCCAGTTGTTCCGACCTCTACTCATGATCTTAATGTATGCCTAGTCGTGTACTCACAACGTGGACACGGCTACAAGGGGGGGTCTACTGCAATAGAAAAGAAATGTTAAATTGATATGTTTTATTATTATTGTTACATGTATTTCATTAATTAAAAGAACATCAGAGTGGTGCTCTTTACCTAAATTGGCCACATCATGTTCCTGATATTTTCTTATAGCCTCATGCTGAACACCCTCTAAATCCTGATCTGGAGTTGAAACATGAAAGATTACATTAATTAATACACCAATTGCAATTAAATATGTTTAAAAGAACATTAGAGTGGCCCTCTTTACCTAATGGAGCGATATCATTTTCTTGATCTTGTCTAGCCTGATCATGCTCAACATGTTGATCACTCTCTACATGCTCTAAAGTTGAAACACAAAAGGTTACATTGATTAATACACCAAATGCAATTAAAGATGTTTAATTGTATTAATCCATACTGCGTTTTGTATAGCACATGAATACATCCAGTACCGGGATGCACACCATGGCCTTCATCAACAGGTTGCGCTCCACCCTCACTAGGCTGCATTCCAGTGTCATGTGCAGTATTATCATTGCTTATCTATGTAAAACAAATAGGCACATTATTATGGTAGAAATTAATATTGAACAGATTGCACAAGTATTCAATTTGAAATAAACTTTATTGAGTTTATTTACCTGCGTGTTGGATGCAGTGGAAGATTGTGTTTGCCCTGTCAAGACTCTTAGTTGTTCAGTCAGGGCTCCATAGCCTTGGTGGAAGGCAATCTTCAGGTCCTCTTCTGTGGGAACTCTGTTGAAATCAAAGCCCTGCATTTTTGCATGCGATCATGAATTTTGCTTCCATGGTGTGATAAAACCAAAATTGTTTGCAATTTATTATTTGGATGCAATATTTCATTTATTGATACTTACAAATCATGCGGTTGTTTTCATATAACCACCAGAGCCAAGTTTGTATTGCCCGTGTTTTTCTAGTCTTGCCTTTGTTGCCTTCGATGTGTCGGGCAGCCTATGAAAAAATTGAAATACGTTAGATTATGTAAAAAGAAAGAGTAATCAGTATATAATTAAATTGTTGATAGTATCACATACCTTGCTTGGCCCGGTGGTGTCTTTCCTTTCTTCTTTTCAGCCTTCTCCTTTCCATCCGACACCAAGTCCTTCCACTCCCTTCCCGTAATCATGGGGGGATGCTCGTACTTTATGTTCCTCTCTAAATGTGACCTATATTGGTCCCTTACATACTTTAGATAGAAACCAACTTTCTTAAGGACCTTGGTTCGGTTGAATTTTTTATCACTGAACAACACAACTAAATGGTTAATGAGCTCATCCTTTAAATCTTGATTTTGGGCATTCCACCGTGTACGTATGGTGGGCTCGAAGAGCTCCAATGTAATATCACTTAGATGTTTATAAAAAACATCATTTCCTGCAAAATGATCATGGGATCATTAGTCTATAAAGAGTGGTCAATAAGTAAATTTCAATTGGATTATATATAATAATAATTAAAACATTTCAAAGTACCTGGGACCTTCTCTATCTTTATGGGAAGGAAATCCTCGGTCACCACAAATGTGACCAGCAATGTTCCTGTACTAGTAATATGAGAAGATCCAGGAAATGCTGCTAAAACATCACTAGTACTAGCGGGCTCTGTATCCATAGGTACTGACACATGTGGTGGCATGTGTTCGTTGCTAGACGGTGGACTACTGAATGCCTGCATGGTATGTGTTGTCGACATTTCAGTCGACAATAGAGGCATGAATGATGGGGCTAGATAAAGTGTTGTATACACAAGAAGATCAAGATTGACACTTGTACTATCCCCTACTTCTTGGGAAACACTTGCAGTACCTTGATCATGGCCAACAGCATGATGAGGATGCAAATAATCCTATAAAAACAACACATATTTTAGTTCATGACATAAAAGAGTACAAAATATAAAACCATGAATGAACTTATGTTATAATTAAAGATCTAATGATAGCTTACTTGCAAGTTCTGTGCTCTCTCAGACAATAGTTTAACCCTTTCTCTTATCTCATCTGTTTGAGGCACTATGAATACCAACTTAAGGATTTCTTGATTGCATTTTTTTTGGGCCTTCCTCATCATATCCATAGGGTTTGTGTAAAATGCGATGTCATCATTACATAATAGTGACTCCACCTCCATATGGATGTTCTCCTGTACTGCTGGTGCCTTTCCCCGATCAGCCGACTACAACAAGAATATTAAAAACATTATTGAAATTAACCCAATAAACTCATGAAAAAAACATAATAATAAAACATTATGTTTGTATCTAATTTGTACAATTATAATGAGGTAAACTTGTCAGATAGAAGTGCCTGAAGATGGATCACGATTTGCACTCTAGGCTAGAGCCTTCCTTGTATGATCAATGTCCCGCTATGACAAAAATTAAATATAAAAAACATTACTGAAATGAAACCATTAGACTTACAAAAAAAAACATAGTAATAAAATGGTATATTGGAGTCATTAATTGGAGGTTGGGTAAAATGGTATATAGTACATACCACCCCCATAGTAATTGTCTTTGTATCTAAATGATTCAAATTGTAATCGATTAACAACTCTTCCCCTGCAGTTATTGATTTTATCGCACATACGAATACATGATTTCCCTCTCGCGCCTCAAATATACAATTGGGTTGCTTATTTGTTGACCCAGGTCGTGTACTATTTATAAACCCTGCAATATTCCCTGATGCTTTTGGCCTCCCGTCAATGTACCAAGCCACTCCTTTATTTTGATCCTTATCTTTTAGTTGTATATAATTTGTTGATAGTGCATACCTACGCATACTTTGTGTATATCGAACCAGCTGCATCCAATCTTTGTAACTATAGCAGGGTCCAACATACTCCATCAACTCAGTAACTTTGTCATAATAGACCTTTATGTCGTCCATGCAAAATAGGCCCAAACCATGTAGTGACGATGGTGCTATGCGATATATCCTCTTGTTGACACAAAGATCAGTGTTTATTGGAGGAAGTTCCTTGGGTACCCATTGTTTCCGTAGATGTTTGTACCTCAAGGGCACCTCGATGTTGCCTATGCTCTCATCATCATAAGAACATGACCCCCCTTCAGCAAGAAAAAATTCCATGCGTTTACGAAATTTTCTTCTAATATTTTGACCTCTAGTTGGTCTCCCTCTTTTAGACCTACTACATGTCTCACTTTCCTCTTCTTTTCCTGAATTTCCCTCGCTCGAGGAAGAGAAATCTGACAAATAACTATTTGGTGGTACCTACACTCATAAGGATGTTGGATGAAGTTCTTTCATGGTGATGTGATCCAAAGGTGACATTATGATTAATCTATCATTTCATCGCTAGAATTTGACAGGTTATAAGGTAATCAAGTCTTGATAAATTGCAAGTTATTGTTACTACCGTCCAAATGTGTCCATCACAAATCAAATCTACTTAACGTTTTAACTCCCAAACTTTGTAACAAGTGTTAAATGTGACTATGGTCCACCAGTTACACAACCAAGGCCTCAAATATATTCTCTAATTGTAATCAAAGGAATTTTGCTCTTCATTCAAGTAAATAAAGTTGAAGGGAAACACCGCCAAGTGGTTTATTGGACACCTACATGACTAAAAATAGCAGCAAATTTACATTTAATTTCCATATGTCTAAGTGGTGAATGGGGAAGGAGTGTGTACTAGGCTTGGTAAAGTCATCATAAGTTTATCAATGTTCTAATTCTCCATGACAAGGTTTCAACATCTTCAAATAGTGAAAGTTAGTGCTCATAGTCATTTGAAACAACAACATTTTGATTATGTATGATGGTAGGATTTGATAACTTAAAAGAATTGGCTACCTAACAAACTTAAAGTTAAAAGAAACTTTTTCAGTTTAAGGGGTTAGCACTTTCTTTCATCTTTGCATATTGGTTTGATGCTTCAAACGATGCATTTTTTATCCCACTTCTAAACCTATTGTATTTCCATCCCATTGCAATTGTTGGAGGAGTTGATACCGAAATTTCATATCAGATACCACGTTCTTGAAGCAATTTTCTGTGTTTTTACAATTTTTCTGAAGTTCTTTTGTGTTGTATGGATCCATACAAGCTTGAAATTCTCTGAGATCATTGGTGTAGATAAATATATGTCTTCCCTTTCATTTGCATTTGTTTTGAAGTTCTCAATCATTGTTTTGTGGGATTAAACAATCAAATACAGGGACTGCCCTATTGTGCCTGTGTAAGGGTTTGAGGGCTAAATAGAAATGACATCCACCAATCCACCCACTATCTTGAAACTGTAACTCGATGGATTGGTGTGCATCATGGTGGATTTGATGGAGTTTCAAATCTTGTTCTTTGAATTCCATTTATGTTTTTCCCTTGTTGTAGCTTGTTACATTGTTTGGGAGGAACCTAAGGTTGGGTACGTTTTAACTTGGCTTTCATAAATTAAAGGACATTTGATGCAATCATATGCCTTGTCAAACTTTTAACTTAATAGTAAGGGCATCATGAGTAGTTTGTTGGGCCCATTCAACAATCTCCGATGCAAGGATTGAATTTCTAGAATGTATCTACTATCAAGAAAGCCAATTTGTTTACCTCTATGACTATAACTCAAGCAATAGGTTTAATTGTGATGGCAATGATATTGACAAGGATTTTGTAATCTAGGTGTTGAGAAGCATAATTGGCCACCATCCTAGGAAAGATTCTTCATTCTCACTTTTAGGTGTTAAAATTTAACAATACGTAGATTGATGAAAGAGCCCAAAGAGCATTTCCCCATGTTATCCAAGTACACATAGCAGCAGTCTTCTCTTATACGGTTGGACATGATTTCAAGAACTTAACTAGGAATTATTCATTTAACCTAATGTTTTCTCATAATTCCATCATTGGAAAAGTATGATCAAATTCTTCTATTATGAAGAATTGGTCTATGTGCCTCTAGTAATCACTATAAAAATGTGAAAGACTAAGCTATTTTATTTTTTATGTCTTATCTTATACCATTTTATGAGAATGGGGGGGCTAATGTATGAGAAGATCTTTGGAAACTAGGCATGAAAGTTGCAGGTTAAAGAGAATGGGGGTGCCAAACTTACAGTACTCATTGTCCCTTGGTCGTCGATTTTCCCTGAGTGCCCTCAACCTCGTCCTCGGTGCTGGTATTGACCTTGTTTTAGCTCCAAACTCTTTGTCGGCGCTGGTATTGACCTTGTTTTCACTCCTCCAAAATCTTCCTCAGCGCTGGTATTGACCTTTCACTTGTCCAATTTGACGAGCTGCAACCTGGTTTAGTTAGGTTTTAGAGTATGTTAAGTAAATTTAAAATTATGGCGCCATTGAGAGTAGTGAATATAAAACAAGCAAAGCCTATTATGGCGCCATTTAGATTAGTGAATATAAAGTAATCCAAGCCTATTATAGTCATGAGGGAAATAATAAAACTCCTAGGATACTATGTGAAACCATTTTCCTTGGTTAAAGGGAAGCCATAAAATATTCCTTTGGATTTTTTCAATCTTCAAATATGAGGATTTGCAAGGTTGTTAGCAACATGTGTAATGGAAACGTGTGCAACAATAATTTTTGAACACACATGGAATCTCCTTTCCAATGAAAGGGGCTTCATAATTTAATATGATAATTTTTCTCAGCTCTAGAAATGATATGTTTCCTTAAAGAGGAAGGAGATACCTAAAAGGTAAAAGAGATGCTTTGGAATCTCAACACTTCCTTATGATCAACCCCCTTCTATCTATAGGAACTGAACCAATTGGGCTTGGCTAAGAATGATTTCCTATAAAATTGAGTTTTATGCCACTATATATTTGACCTTAAAGCTTTCCAGAAAATATCTAGGCATTGAATATCCTAAATAATGTCACGTTTGTCCTCCAAGAGAGTGAGAAAGGAGTCATTAGAAAAATTACCATTGAATAGTTGGGCTAGTGATGGCAACGTTGATAGTGAGATGGGTGGTCATAGAGGTGGCCTACAAGCTATATTTGGAAAAAAAGAAGGATAGAAGCCATTGATTGGAGTAGTGAATATTGACATTGCCGGTGTTTCCTTCTCCAACAAAGGGTCACTATGAGAAATGGTGTTGGATTTGGCATTGGAATTTACTCTTTTCTTCTAACAAAAATAGTGATAGGCTAGATGTGTCTAGTACTAGAAATATTCTCCCCTTCCTCCCATGAAAAATTTTATGGGAGAACGAATACATGATACTTTGAATTGTAATTATGAAGAGTCAATGCAAAATAAAATACTCCCTCTACTATCATACATGTTTTTGGGTTTATTCTTTCATTCTTCACGCTTGGAAAATTGTTCATTTGGAAATGGATTAAACAAGTGGAAAAACTTGGGCATGCATATGAGCTTATGAATTGGAACCTAAAGGGTATGTCATCAAAGGAAGATTTCCCATTTCTAACACTTTGTTGTTGACATGAGTTTAATAATACTATGGCTCGTTGCACCATAGAATTTGTTAGAGGTTTCCTAATATGACATCTCTATATGATCCTTGCTTAATTAGTTGTTGGCTTTTATCTTTTCCTTTTTCTATTAATGACATTATATGATTTCATAGATGATATTTTTAATGTCATTGGGCCATATCAGTCTATACGAAGTTGCTTTACTTCTCAAAGTATTATCAATAACCTTGTTAATGAAAATAATGAAATTGTCATTTAATGGGTGCTTGGGGAAGGGTATGAGTTTTACCCTAGTGATAATTGTTGGTGTCTATGTATCATATTGCTTTGGCTCAAGAGGGGTATTGTTATCCCTTGTGATTATGTTTGAGGAAGTTTTCAAATGGATGCTATTTCCTTAAACCAAATTGATGTCATTAAATAGTCTTGTTATGAACCCCTTGCAGGTTGCTTGGATAATGTTAGTATTGGTAATTTTGGTCCTTCTAATTATTATGCCCAAGCTTCCATAAATATGCATTTACTTAAAAATAATGATATAGTCACTTCAATCAAGTCACTTATGGTTGGGAGGTTTCTCCATGGTATGATCGTATGAACATGTTAGTTTTGCATGATAGTGAATAAGCCTCAAATTTTTGCGAAGCCTATTCTCTTAGGTGAATGCTTGTGTTTTCTTCCTACTAAGTTCCAAATGTTTATTTCTTAGTTTAATATTTTTTGCAAGGGTTTAGATACTACAAGGGGTATATGATGCCACACTAAACTCACATCCCCTAAGGAGGTGAGAAATAATGCCATACTATGACATTTTTTTAAGAGGGTAGAATTGCTCCCTACTTTGAGTCCCTATGTTGCTCTGGTCAAGTCCTTTCAAAATAATTTGCTGCTTCATAAAAGGATAAAAAGGTTATCGTGCACGGTGTTAGATTTCTTGTTTCAAAGGAAACCATCAGAGCTACTACTAGGTTGAAATCTCTTAGGTAGGAAGGTCATTAATAGGGAAAAATGATGGACACGGAAACCATCAACCAAATTTTGAAAAGGGGAGAACTCATCAAATAATAGAATGGTTTTGAATGATGAGTTTAGTAGAGTGCCAATTAAGTACTTTAGTGTTGAAGGTAGTTTTAAATGTTTTTTTCATTACCATTTCTTGCATGACCATCTTAAACATAATAAGATTGCTTGTTTTCCTTATTTTGTCCTAAGTTCTCTTAACTGTTTAGGTAAGGAGGTCTTAATGGATAAATTTGTGATGCCTCTACACAAGGGGTTAATTTTTAGACTCCATAAGTCCACCTTGCTACGTTCTCTTAGAATTTTGTTAGCTCTCTTATTTCAAAGTCTAATCTATTCCCTGTTAGAGTAAAGGTTTTAACTTAATTATGTTGATTAAGTTACCTTTATTCCCTTCTTAAGATTTCACGTTAGTTTGCATAAACTGACATTTAATAATTATATTAATTATTAAATGTTTTCCTATTAGGGTTTTATCAGGGTTTGCATGATCTCCTTTTTATAAGGATTGATCCCTTTGTATTTCAGATCAATTCATTCTCTCATTCTCTCTGATATATACATTTTTAGTTTTTAGAGAACCCTTGTTTGTTTGTCTCCATCTCTTCTTTTGTGACAAGTTATTTTCATGCAGATGATCTTTGAGGTTTTGTGAAGTTGTATTTTCTCAACTCCTACATGGTATTAGAGCTCCACACCTGCTGCTTCCTATTCTTGTTTTGAAGATTTTTGGAGCTTCAAGGGTTTGGGGTTTGTTTTTTTTTTATCCAGGGCATATCTACAATTTTGAAGTATTTTCAGCTCAAACGGACCTTTCCATTGTGTCTGCAGCGGTCCGAAACCCCTAAATCGACTATTCATTTGTCCATTTTGGACAAAGTCGAAATTTGAAGCAAAATTTTTTTTGCTGGTACAGCCATCCGCTTGCCTGGTAATTTTTTCTTTTTTCAGAAAAAAAATTTTCATCAAAAAATTTATTTCTTTTCTGTGAAAAATTTTCATTGTTAAATTTTTGATTTTTAATTAAAAATCATAAAAACAAAAGAAAAAAAAATTATTTTTTTCGTAGTGTAAGGGCTTGCCGGCCCTGGTACAAGGGTACCCACAGGTACCTGCATCCGCAGGCCTGCGGGCCCGCTATACGCTGGTCGGTGTATTGCCGACTGCCGGTGGCCTTCTTCCGATCGACGGTCTAACAGTACCGCCGACGACGATACCTGCCAGGCCACGGCCCGGTATAGGTCGCAGGCATTTTTTTTTACAAAAAAATCAAATGTATGTTTTTTAATAAAAAAATCAATGTTTTTTAATTTAAAAAACAATTTTTTTTGTCATAAGCCCTATCACACATTTACGGTAATGACCGTTTGGCCGTCAAATTTAACCCAACGCTAGCTTTTTTCATCTTTGGAGCTGTTTTATTCCAGAGGCCATAACTTGGGCATACGATATCATTTTTTGGCAAACAAGATATCGCTGGAAAGCTGGTTTTCTCATCTTTCCAGTGATGTGGGTCTCATCACTTCCTTTTTCCATTGGTGCATTCTATAGTCAGTTATTTGGCTGTTCTTCATGTATTTCCAGCTTTGTCCTTTTTGGACATTTTGAGCATCATTTGTAAGCTATTTTTTATGTAAACACACTGAGATAAAGTGCCACACTATTGTACATGCATTTTTTGGGGATTTTGCACATAAGGTTGTGCCATATTTTGTACTCGCACTGTTTTATAAAGTGTCATGAGGGGTTGTGTAGTTTGCCTTTGTTTTGCCATCACATCTTTGTCCGGTGAGTGTCCCTCCACAACAACAGTGGATGATTCTAGCCTCAGGCATGTGTGCTTTGTTTTGCACACCACTTTTTTAGTTGCAAGTGCTATCTTGTGCACTTTATTTTGTTTCTTCTTCTTCATGCACTACAGGGTGTTTCACATCATTTCAGTGGATCTGTTAGGCTCTCCCAATTCAACATTATGGGGGGGAGTATTATACTGTTCGTGCTAATTCTTCCTTGGTTTCACCTTGGAAGGGATCTTCCATCTTTAGCGGAGGTTCTTCAGCACCATAACAGTCATCTTTCGATAGTTGTTTGCAGCTTCTTCTACTTCAATGATGTTTCTTCTTGGCTTTCTACATCTCTTTTTGGAGTAGAGCTTTTTCCCATGAGGTTTTCTCTATTTCTCCTCTTTACAGAGATTTGGTTGTATTTGGGTACCTGATTTGGCCTAGTTGTCAGGACCCATGTTTTCCTTCTTGCATTGTAGTTACCTTTGCTTTCTTGCATTTGTTTGTAGCTGCACTGTTGCTCATCTTAAGGGGGGTGTTAGAGTAAAGGTTTTAACTTAATTCTGTTGATTAAGTTACCTTTATTCCCTTCTTAAGATTTCACGTTAGTTTGCATAAAGTGACATTTAATGATTATATTAATTATTAAATGTTTTCCTATTAGGGTTTTATTAGGGTTTGCATGATCTCCTTTTTATAAGGATTGATCCCTTTGTATTTCACATCAATTCATTCTCTCATTCTCTCTGATATATACATTTTCAATTTTCAGAGAACCCTTGCTTGTTTGTCTCCATCTCTTCTTTTGTGACAAGTTATTTGCATGCAGGTGATCTTCTGGGTTTTGTGAAGTTGTATTTTCTCAACTCCTACATTCCCTACCCCTATTCTTATCAAAGCTAAAGGTGGGAATCTTAGTGATTTGCATGATCCCTCTCCTCCTAAGGGTAAGAGAAAACCTATCAAACATTCCTCATTCCTTGTCAAGCAAAAAATTACATTTGATGATGTGCCTAGTAAAGTGGTGGAGGGAAATCTTGAGCTTGGTAAAGTTGTGGCTGATTATGATGACTTAGGTTGCCCTAATCTTTTTGCCATTGGTTCTCTATTGAAAGTTGCCTCTCATATCCATGTGGACATTCCTAGTGATGTTGACATCTCCAAGACTAAGAGTAAAAACCCTAAATTTTTAGTCCTCATTTGTGGGCAACAACGACTAAGGTTCTTATTGTTGCTATTGTTAATAATAAGATTGCTATAGGAAAACCTTTTAAGGGGAACCTTGTAAGAAGATCTAATGGGTTGGTGGCCATAATTTCTACTACCCCTAGCACTACACTTAATGTAGAATTAGTTGTTTCTAATTAACAACAAAGGATTTGTTGATCACAAGGACAATGACTGCATCAATAGTGGGAACAAAGAGTTCAGTCACTGTCAAGACTTCATGTAAGAGGAAGATGTTTCTCTTTCCAATGATTTTGGTGTGAACCTTTTTCAGAAATGAATGTTCTTTATGACACTAAGTCTTCTAACATAGGGGATGATTGAATTTAGTCCCTAGAAATGATATGGTGGCCATGGATAATGTCAAGGGTAAAGGAATTTAGGTGGAAAATAAGTTTGATCTTGTGCATTTATGTTCTCATTGTGGCCATAACACCAATTCTATTAATTATTTGGAGAAAATTCTAGAAACTTTGGAGGAAAGAGTCAATAATGTGCTTAATTTTAGTAATAAGGTGATCCATAGGTTACTTCTATGCTTCTACTCCAGAATGTTGTGTGGGAGTTCTAGAAAAGAAGGTTGAAGGGTAATCTTGATAGTCTTGTTTTAAAGAAGGATAGAAAGAAATACCCTAAGGATGATATTTTTTCTTTCCTTTTTGAAGATTGGGGATATGTGACTCCCCAAAAGACATGCTGCAACTTGTAGTTTTTTCTTGTTGTTTGTTAGTTATTTATGTGCTATTTTTCTTTGTTCTTCTATTAATTATTTATAGTTAGTTATTTTTTGGTTTTTCTTTCCATATCCTCCAGGCTTGCTATGTAATAGGGTTGGGACCTTGGTTTCCCAATTTATATATAAAAAATAACCAAGTTGATTTATCCTTTGCAATTATTGTGATAAATTGAGGATTTGGCATAGTTTAATAAGAAACCTCACTATTTATTGCTAAATTTATTGTATTTGCTTAAGATATCTTAGAAATAATTTATCCATGTGTAACACAATAGTTTATAAATATGGATAGTGATGCCTAGGTTAACTTAGATTTTCACTTGGAATCTGAAGTAGATCGACCTTTAAGAATTAAATTTGGAATCTAATAGACTATGTCAAGGCTTCATTAACCACATCGAAGATAATTATATTCCTTTTAAACTACCTTACAAGCTAAAATGAAGTGGCCACCATCGGTAATCGTGTTCATTCATTGATGTCAGGATTGCAGGGAATGGTCAGGATCAATTGATGGTTGGTTGACGGTCATTAAAAGATCGTTCCAACATCTAGCTCCCTCGACAACATCATGTCTAGGAACTAACCCATGTTGGCCCTGTTACTGCATTCATAGGGTTCGGTACGTTGGGTTCACCACAAAACCCCTCACTTCATAGCTAGGGCAAAACGAGACTTCCTCACTCCTAAGACTATGATGAACACCTGAGTCACTATGGGACTCGAGGTGGGAGCTACTTATTTTTTCTCTTGGAAGGAAGATTATTGGAACACCCTTTCCATTTGGTGTTCAGGTATGGACTCTCGGTGCAACCCGGTTGCATCCCTATGGTGTTCCTTTCCTTGAACAACCATACCTCCCTATATAAGTTATTAGTCCAAATACTAGACATCGGTAGGATGACATCGTACTCTGGGCTGACTCCCCCATTTCTGACTTCTCATCACCAGTAATAACCCATGCATAGGGACCTTCAACCCTTGATTTGCAAACTCTTCCTAGCTTGGCTAACATCTTGATGAGTCCAACTCACCTTGTAGAGTTGCCTTACCCTTGCAACCTACCTTAACTTGCCATGACTTGGCATGACTTGGCACTTCTTTATGCTCCATGCTGCTATGCCCATGCTACCCTTGGTAACTCGGCTTCAAAATTAGAATCATGTAGATATGCCTGAATATAAAATATTTAATTAAATTGATAAGTATGAATTTGTATAGAAGGAACTATAATAGAATTGAATAAAAAATATTGTAATGTAAAGTTATCAAAGTTAGCAATTTCAATCTAGAACTCACCTCCAAAAATTTGGTTACTATTTTTTGGGAATGCTCATCGAAGCCTGAAATCTATGTTTTCAAGCAACCTCTCCCCAAAGAAACTCATTTCATCTATCAATATGTATCTGACATGTGATATTTCTTCTTGGAAAGTTGTAAGTAGTCTTGTCCCTTCTAGTTCATTGAAATCTCTTATTGGAATTGTTTGCTTTCAATGAATGGTTGAAGCACCAATGTTGAATGTTGTAACTCCAGTAGGCATGAATAGAAGTAGAGGAGATTGTTTGGGAGAAGAATTCTTTTCTAGTGCTAGGTTATGTGTTAGGTTATATAGTGTTTGAGCCTAGCCTCAAACACTACAATTAGGGTCGAGTTAGGTTATGTGTTTTATTTAGGGATAGGTTTGGGATTAGGTTTATGGTTATGGTTAGAGTTTAGGGTAATCTCTAAATTTAAGTTTAAGTGGTAGTTGATTAGTTTCCCACAAAAGGAAATTAGATCCATTTTTTCTCATGTTCATTATAGCCAACTATGGCTTAATCTTAAATTTAGACCTTTTCTTGAAACCTAACATCATATCCCTAATCTAACCATAACCCTAACCCTAATCATAAGATTGACTCATACCTCGACCTTAACCCTATCCCTGACAATAATCCTAATCCTAACCCTTACTTGGAAACTAAACCATCATTTTCTCATTAATGTAACCCTAACCATAACTTTAACCCTAACACTATTTCTCAAAACCATAATATTAACCATAATCACAACCCTAAACATAAACATAACTCTAACCCTAAACCCTAAACCATGATCCTACTTCTAATATAACCCTAACACTAACCTTAACTCACACCCTAACCTTAACCCTAATTGTAACCCTAAACTATAATCCAAATCTTAAACCTAGCCCTAACCCTAATCATAACCTAACCCTTTTTCTCAAAACCTTAACCTTGACCCTAACCCTCACCTTTATCCTATCTTTATAACCCTAACCCCAACCAAAACTCTAACCCCAACCCTAACCCTAATTACCTAACCCTAAATATTTTTTCTTTTATTAATTAGTTGCATTCACTCTATTAACCCTCAACCTATCCGTAAACCTAACCCTAGCCCTATCCTTGGCCCTAATCCTAACCCCAACTCTAAGCCAAATATGAAAACAACCCTTAATCATAACAATAACCCTAAAACTTAATTCTAAATATAACCCTAATACTATAATCCCTAATTGTAATCCTAAACCCTAACCCTATTTTCATATCTAATCCCAACCATAACCAAAACTATAAATCTAACCCTAACCCTATTTTCATATTATATTTTCCTTATGATTGGTTGACTCTTATACTAAATATGAGTGTTGTTTGTGTTTTGACAAGAGTAGATTAATATTTTTTTAATTTTTTATATGAAGATCAAAATTACATGCACATAGAATGAACCATAGTTTAGTTACAACACTTGGTCTCTTCAAAATAATCAGAGAAGATCAGGGAGAGGAAGGAATGCACACCAAAATACAAAATAGGGGTAGTTGTGGCTTTGTTAGTTTTCTTTATATAGTCTACTTGTTTCCTATAGGGATAAATAAGCCCTAACTATACAAATGAAATATGGTTGATTATCTACTGAATATTGTTTTGTGTGTTTTGAAATGGAAGATATCTATGTTGGAAAACAAGGGTAGACAACTGAGAGGGGGGGTGAATCAGTTGTTACAAAATTGAAACTTATTTAACCTTATTAACCTTTAATCTCATATCTGATAATTAATAGTGAAAGCATGAATCAACAACACATCAGAAACACACATAACACCAAGATTTTTGTGTACAAACCCTATTAGGGGAAAAACCATGGTGGAGGTTAATCCACAATTTATACCTTGTTAAAAGTATAAAATAAATGAATAAGGAATGCACATGAATTCAGGAACACTGCCTAGAGCTCACTGTTCAAAGGGAAGGCTCACTGCCTTACATAAGGTAATCAAATTAAATCCATCTGATGAGGTGGAACTGAGAAATTGGCTTCTTCAAAAGCCTGATGACAGTTTCAGTTAGGCACATAAATACTTCTTCATACTTTGCATAAACTTCTTCACACTCTGCTTTGCATTCGAATGATCTAATCTTTATTCACACATATCTCACATACACTTCACATACATTATCTCTAAATGAATCTAACAGTCGCTCTTATATATCCACTTCATGAATTTACATTAACAACTCTGTCGAAAAAAAATAAATAATAGATTAATACAAACCCTCGGCCCAATTCATGAACAAATCTCAATGCGCACCAACCTAACTCGGTCACAACATAACGAAGACCTAAAGCAACATCCTCGAACATGCCAAGCATTCAAAAATTAATCCACAAGGATCTACAACACACTACCACCATCATGTCAACGAAGAACATGAAAAATCGAACATGGAAAGGAAAAATATTTGATCACGAGCACACTAATCAACGTGGATGTACCACAATAATAGAGTATGAGATCAAGAAATGTCAATGAACATCTCAAGAGCATACACAACAATTCAATTCACCAGAATTACATTTTCTTCTTTTAGAAACACCAGCTATAGCAACAAAATAACTGTAGGAACACAAAAACTCATAACTCGCTCCAATCTTGATGCACACCTCTAAAACTTCCAGAGGATATACTAGATAGGATCAGCAAATAACCCTTTAATACACAACTTCAGAATACCAACGTACAAAAAAATTCACCACTCTGATCTTCACAACTTCATAGACTATCTGCAACATATTTATTCTAATTTTCTCAATATCCTCGACATATACAACCTTTAAGACATTAATGCTAATAGTGTTGACACCAATGACAACCACATATCATGAGCAACACAACCACAACATCCAACAATCTACATCTCTATAAAAATTGGTATATGCTAATAGTCAACTTATTATCTTATTTATAGCATTTCCTTAGCTTTTTATACTAAAAAATTCAAGGTAGAGGGTAACATGATTCTTTGAATTGGATACTACATAAAAATTTATGTGTTATAGTCATTGCTTCCATTGTTTGCATTTTCACATTAGGATGCATATTTTTTACAATCAAGAGTCTTTTAATGTCTTGCCAAAATTAATATTATTAATAATTTCAAACTTTTATAAACATGTATGGAAAATAATCACATAAATAAGAAATATATTGTAATAGTTTCTTCAACAAAGGATAAAAAAATCATGTGGACCGTACAAGGATTGTGGTAGGACTTAAAATTTACTACCCGTGTGGTATTACCGAGGGAGATCAATAATAATCCTTCCTCGCGGATCTCGCACAATCATATTAAAGGCCCCTGAGGGTACTACGAGGTCTGTGAAGAGGTGACACGTGGCCTGGTTCTTGAAGCGACAGGGCTAGGTGGGACCCATTGTCTAGTTGCAACCTCTTGTTTTCTTGGGTTGTGATTGGGCACGGTTCTCCCAGGGCGCTGATGTGGATTTTCCAACAATTGTTGACTCAATCTAAGTCGTCCGACTTGCCATGTTTGATCCGCATTAACGGTTCAATTTTTCTTGGGTTCCTGTTCATTCGCGTTGGGAGTTCTTGCTCTCTGCAAGTTGTCCTCATTAATGATGCGGATTTTTTCAGTGGATCCTCGCCTGAATTTCTTGCGTGTGAACACTGTTCTCTTGATAAATGCAATGATGGCTTGTATGCCATGCCTTCACAAGCTAGGAATAATTTGTGGTGGCTACATCAGCCACTAAAATGATCGAATGCTCGTGCTACATTCAAGCAATTAATATTCTCGCACCAATTAACTCTATAAATGCTCATTGTGTTATCTAGTATTATCATCACATTTTGAGTTGTCTTGTTTGCAGGTGGTTGAGTCTCTCCTGTATTTTGAGAGGTGTTATTTGCAATGGACCATTCGGCTGTGTGCAGAAGGACCAGACTCGGGGTGAAAAATTTGCAGCTTGACGGGGTACAACCTGTCCTTAGCAAGCCTGAGGTTGTCCATGATGTTAATTTTAAAGGGACGGGGAGCTCCAAGTCCCCACTGGTGCTGTCTTCTGGTTTTGACAGTGATGGGTCCAAAATTGACTCAGACTACCAACGTTTCCTGGCATCCATGACCAAGCTATTGGGGGTCAATGAAGAGCCCCTCGCAGTTGCCCCAATAATTGTGATGGCGCCATGCCATGCTACCAGATCATGTGTTAAAGCGGATAAAAGGAAGCTGGTCTCGCTTCATCTTGAAGCGAGGACTAGGAGCGGTCGCCTCTACCGGGGCCGTGTGTCTTGCAAGTAGTTGCAGTTACTGGGTGTGTTACTTTTGGGTGGTGTGTTGATGTGGACGTACGCGTGCCTACCACGCTCTTTTGTCTTTAGCTCCGATTGGTTATAATGGTATAACTGTTTTGATTCCTCGAACTGATTATAGTTTTTTCTAATGATGAGGAATGCCAATTTCAATCTCATTCTAAATGAAATTCAATTTTGGAATGAACAATGTAGCCTATTTCTTTGTTGCTCTCCTATCCTATAAAGGAGATTTGACGGCTCATTGTTAAGGGTTGTTGTTTTTTTTGGGTTCGAAGGCTTAGAATAGGTACAGTTAATGGTAATGCAGGATTTTGAAGGTATTATGTAGGAAATCATGCTAGGTTGGGAATAGTATGAAATAAGTATACTATGATTTTGTAATTACTAATATCGAAAGAAATCTAAAAAAATTAAGACATTTTGCTCTCCTGTGTATGGGCCATGAATTATGAATGGATTTATCAAGGGTTTGTTCATTCAATTTCAATGTTGTAGTTGAAAGTGTAATTTTTTCTCTTGCTTTGACTTAATGAGTTAATCAAATGCTTGAACACAAATTGCATGTTTATGGTTATATGCTTAGGATTCACTAAGGAGTAATGTTTTAATATACTGACAAATCTCATGGTAGCAAAGCACTGTGGTGATAAGTTCAATTTCATCTAAATTATGTTTTATATGACTCCCACCCAATGGATGAGGCACTGGATAGTATTTGTAAATTCCTTTCAGGTATAGGACTGTGACTCTAAGCACGGTGATTCAATACCCGAACATTTTAACAAATATCAACTGCTATCTCTTTTTGGGATATCTATACTTATTATTCTTTGGTTTTGCCACAACCAGGGTAATGACTGTCTATTAGTGTTAGTGGGGACTACATTTGTAAGAATAAGTGTTCTTACCAATCATGAAACATTCTTATGAACACACTTGGGTTTACCCACCTTGGTTTCACAGAGCCAGAAGTGTAGGAGATGCCAATCTTTGACTGACTCTTGTTAGTTGGCCACTAGCCTTTGCTGTTCTTTATAACGGAGGTTGGCTACCTCTTACAGAATTGCAAATCCTATGTGGGAAAAAACACCAATAGATTGTAATTAAGATATACACAAAATGGATCTACATTGAAAATTCGGTAGGAAAATTCAAGCAAATACAAATGGTAGATGCAAAACCAAATAAATGTGAAATTGCGGACTATAATGATTGTAGAATATACATAATGGATTTTTTTAAAAGGTTTTAGAAACTTTCAATCAAATGTAATTAGTAGATGCATAGACAAATTTCACAACCTTCACCAAAATCCTTGTCGATTTCCTTAATATGGGAGATTTGGAACAAGGTATAGACATCCATCAAAGCATAATATGAAGATGAATTTTCTCAAATGTTGTGGTTGTACACTCTATTTTCAAATCTATGTAAAATGTGGGAGGATAGACAAATCTTGTGAACTATTTGACAAAATATCTCAAAGAATTGTAATCTTATGGAATACACTCTAATTAGAAAAGTTGCATCACTACCCTCATAACAATCTCTCAATTTGTTTTAGTTTCTATTGTGTTACTCAATTTGAAACTTAATTGTGATACATTAAGTTCATTGTCAAATTGTCATTTGTGTGTCAAGTTTGTCAAAATCCAAAATGATCAATTATTAATAAAATCATGGATCATGTGATATTGGGATGGGTGACCTCCTAGGAAGGCCTAGTGCTTCATCCCTTTGAGAATCATTTAGACGCAATGAGTGCTAAGTGGACCATTCATTATCATGAGAGATGGGTTCTTGTGAAACACTACTCATGAAACATGGGTCAATGAGTTTGACTTGTAAAACTACATAATTGAATCCTGATAACAATATCAAAATTTGACACAATGTGAAAAATGCTTCCTACTTGTCAATAGATCATGTTGTCAAAATATAGAATTTCAAATTATGAATTCTTTGTAATTACTCAATAGATCATGTTGTCAATTGAACCTGTTGGCATTTTTTTACTGCAACCCACACATGTTTCCTAGAAGTTCCTATGAACTCCCCACATTCAATAATAAAAGACTAGGAACAGTATGGCCAACTTTACGAGAATAGCAATAAGGCTAATTCTCCTACACTTCAGACTCTATAAAATTCAGGAGGGTATTCCCTAACATGTTCTCTTAACATAAAACATTTAAACAATTCATTTAATTTGCACACAGGTAAGAAATAGATAGATCCCCAATTAATGTTAAAGGATCAAATCCTTCAAGAAATTGGCTATTCCTTAAAAAAGACTCATGTCCATTTAATAGAGAATCACAAACTTCACATAAAGTAAATTGATAGGAAATGCTTGAGTAAAATATCCTGATGCCATAACACAAAACATATGACAATAAAAGGTAATCATAATTCCAGTGCCATATCCCAGTGCAAGGATTCAAAAGAGAAAACTGAACTACAGGGTAAATTTCATTTTGAACACTTATGATCTATTATGAATATCATTACAACCCAAATATCCATACCTGAGTTTATTACTCCTTTATGAATCCTATTTGTTATATTGCATGAATTTACTGGTTAACTGAAGCATTTAACCAATCCTTTGATCCAGAGTTGTAGTTAAACATAATTCACAGTAAATAACAAATGAAAATCAATGAAAATCATCTTTGATCGATATTTCATTAATAATCCATGTAACATAACACAATAGGAGACAAAATAAACTCCAAATATTCACGAGTTTGATAAAAACATGCTAAAAAACCCCATGATTAACAAAGTTCTCCAATCTGACTCAAAACTTTTTAAAACCTGGACTTACAATTCATACTCTCTATATTACTAGACTCTTATTTCTTATATCTTGGATATTTCAACCGACCACTCTCTCGGCCCAGAATTCCCTTTTAAAAAACAAAGGAGCCAACAAGCTTTAGGTCGGAGAGTACACATATCCATTTGTAATTGGACCACTAACTCCTAATTCAGTTACAATTCTATTATGCGAGAGGAGAGCATAAGACAAAGATCATCATTAGTTGATATGGAGGAAAGAAAACATCGCTCCAAAGGCCACTCCCCATACATCAAAGGCATGCTTAGCCATTATAGTATTAACTCCACCTCAGCACCCTGTACTTGGAGTCAAAAGGAGAATGCAATTTTAGGATATAATATCTAAGGCCAGACCTATATTATACATGACCAAGTTGCAATTCTTGACTATAACACTCATAATTCCAATTCATCAGTGAACTCCTTTTTCCATAATTCAAACTCCTCCTCGGAAGGCCACTGGAAAGCCACAACCAGATCAACCTTGTTTCGATAGGGAGCATACTTTACCATTATTGATGTGGCCTTTTTATCAAAGCTCTCTAAGAAACTTATAACAAAATACAACTTTTCCAATGTATTCTCTAGCATGCGGATGTCAGCTTTTTTGCATATCTCATGTGTTTGAGACATCATTATATTGTTCATTTTCTCCTTCCAAACCTGTAGGGGTTTGACTTCATCCTGACTATGTAAAATATGAGGCAATGGGGTCAGGTCCTTTCCATCATACACATCTTTCAGCAATTTAATCTTGGATTCCATTAGGGTGGCAAATCCCTGAAACTTCTGCTCAACAATCCCCTTGACCAATTGATATGTTGCAATAATAGTAGGATATTTATCACCATGTTGTTTTGCCCCTACTGCCATGAATCTCAACTTCTCCATTCTAGGGCTCCATTTTTTTAGCAATGAGATGGCCAATTCTTTATCCCTTGGAAACATTTTTAGTGCTTGCAACATTAGGACATAATTTGCATGAACACTGTTTAGCTTACTCTGGACCATTATGTTTAAATGTTTCAAAACAGTGTCCACTATCACTGCATTGTTTCTCCTTGATGTATCCTAGATTTGCTTTACCATCTCCTTATATTCTTCAACCTGATGAATTAGTTTCTCCCTAGAAATTCCCCCTCTAGGGCTAGTAGCCCTCTCAATAGCGATAGGAACTTGTTCCATATTATATGGAACAATAGCCAAAGACTATGCTTGTGCAGGAGGTTGAGACTGCTCTTCTGGTGGGTCGGGAACAGTGTGGCTAGAACTGACTTACTTTTGAGATCTCATGGTATCCATTTGTTGCATCAATAAAGCCAATTCAGTTTCTAACTCTGCTACCTTTTGTTGACTCTTATTATATTCAATAATAATGTCATTATATTGGCCTCTCAGAGTATCCCGCTCCTTGGTCAAATCTTCAACAATTGCTCTGGTGAATTTTGCAACATTCATGACCATATCAGCAGCTTCCAATGTTGGGGTGTCAGCAACTCTCCTCACAACCAAGTGACCACTGAAGTCAGAAGGTTCTGCAACAATTGGCTTTTTAGAGCCAGTAGATAGGGACCAGATTGCCAATGCATCCCATTCCTCACTAAAGACTGATCCCTTGAGTGCCAATGTAGCCTCCTCTTCAGTAGCAAGAAGTGGCTTATTAGCCCTTCTTATTGTGTCAAACACCACAACATTAGCGATATCCCATTCTGGGAGTAGCAATAGTCCATTTTTTTGTACCAATTCCCGACCCTGCTCTAGTGTTATTGCTTTGAATCTTTCTCTCATCTGTTCCCTGACCTTAGCTTGAATTACCTTCTCTGGGAGCTCTGGATGCAGACTTCTCTCATGTGCCACCTTCTCAGCATATAATATAGTATGTGCTCTCCACACAAAATCTTTAAAAGCACCGGTTTGAATAAAATAGTCATCCATCATGAACTCTCTGCAAGCTTCTATTCTCAAGTCATCATTGCTTGTTATTCATTTGATTTCATCTTTTCCTAACCTCAAAGAAACTGTACTTGAACCTGTTGCAATGTCAATTGGGTCCAATGGCATCTCAGGATGCATTTCATCCAAAGTGACAGTAATGTCATCATCCTCATCACCATCACAATCAATAATCTTTACCCTTTCAACCCTCTGCCTGTTTGGTGATGGTGGGCAAGCCTGTTCGGAAAAACTTGGAGGAGAATCCAAATCAACAACATTTGGTACTGACTGCCTTAAAGAAGATGGTGCAATATTTTTAGCAACATCTTCAATGCTACTTCCCTTTCTTCTAGAAAAAACCCTTATCTTCTTTTGGGGCTGATAAGTAGGCCTCTCCTCTTCCTTTACCTCAGGGTACTCCTCGATGGTTTGTGATTTTCCCCTTTCTTCCACAACCCTTTCATCTTTCAAAACCCCAACCAAGCACTCAAAATTATCAATAGCATACATTGCCCTGCTAAACTCATCTTTGGCATTAAGTATGGGATTGAAACTAGGTATTTTCTCCTGCTTACTTTTTACCATTTTAGAGTAGGCAATGTATAGTGCCTTTCTATCATCTTGTATTTCCAAATCAAAAATATTTCTGATGATGTCCTCAGGAAAGTAGAAGTTGTGGACAAAAGCTCCTATCCGATGTTTTTCCTTCATTTGAGAGATAAAACCCTCAGGATCATGATTCGTGGGGTGCATAGTCCTTAGCCTATAAGGCCCAAGTAATTGATGCAACTCCTTCCATCCTCCCTTTGCCATAACAAAATCGGAAAATGTTGTATATTCAGGGAAGAAAGAACCTTTCTTCTGTTCAACTGGAAAGTGTACTTCATGAGCACCCCCCAACTGCCTCATGATTTCCAAAAATCCAAGTCTAAGGGGCACCTCCCTTGGTAGAACCTTTAGATTGACATTAGTGCCGAAAACCCTGAAAACTGTGGTATTACGATAGGGGAAAATGTCTCCCCAATTGTGTTTTATGTTCAATTTAGGCCTTCTCTCCATCGGCCTCAAGAAGTCATGAATTTATTTTGGGATCCTTGGGGGGTCACAAACCAAAGCCTCCCTTAATTTAGATCCAAAGATATTATGAAAAGTTATATAATCAAACTCATGATCATGCATGTCAAGAATCCTAGTCCAATATTGGACAGACATTTCAATGTTTTCTTCCTTCTTTAATTTCATATCTTTTTCGAACACAGCCTGACCCCTATACAGAAACATGTGGATTAACAAGGAATACCATCTGAATCCAACCCAATTCTTCCCCTCCTTTAGGGCTACCAGATCTGTGTGCATCTTCTCTGCCAAATAAGTGGCAAAATCATATATTACATTAAAACTTGGGTGCTGGAGATTTACTGCCATATACATAATATCGGTAAGCAAGGTTTTATTTAAGCTGACTCCCAGAACTTGACACAAAGCACAAACAGTCTTCTTGAAATAACTGGCGAAATAGCCCACAGGAAAAGGTTCGGGCTCATTCCTGCCAATCACTACCTTCTTCTAATTTTTTCCTCTTCCTGAGACTGCCAAATGAGGTATTAAGAAGGATGTTTTGAACAAACCCCTAGTATTTTTATATTCTTGTCTAAAAACCTCCAAGTTGACATGAACCATATCCTGACTCCATTCGTGCAATTTGAAAATCTCTACAATTTCTTCTTTGGTTATCTTAATCATCTGCACACCAGCATGTGTTCTGACAATTCGGGTCATAGGGTCATATCTAGCAGCAATGTCCTTTAAAAGATCTACGTCCATATAAACATTAGGAACCACCAATTTACCCAGGTCTAACCTCCAGGGGTTACATGAAGGAACCGACAAATTCCTGTTCCCAAACCAATTGGAGAACAACTGCCACTTGGTGTATGGTAACTCAGCATCTTGAATTGCACATTGCTTGTCTGTCAATCCTTCCAAGATTCGAGGCCCACAAAACAAAACCTTTCCCTCCTGCTTCTTGCTAGTAGAGGGTTGTAACAAATCAATAATATCTTGGGATAAAGACCTGGTAGTGGTTTCAGAACCAAAACTTCGGGCCTTGGGTGCCATTTATACTTTACATATGATAATTCGAACTAGGGTTTGCTTATTTTCAGATAGCAAATAATTACAATTTTCTCCTTTAGCCTTAATAGAAAATTATTCGATATTCAAAAAACCCTAGCAATTATCTAGACAAGTTCTAAAAGCGAATCTATTCAATCAATTCTTCAAGAATAGAGACAGGAAACAATCACGAATTTTTCAGCAAGCAACCATACAATATTCTGAATTTACAAGAAATGGCGTACGTGCTACTTATGGTTTCAATCGCAGAACATCCAAGGCAGTGAAATTGAGAAATCGTAACCACAACTTGCTTCACTCGATACCAAGCAATTCTTCCTCAATGTAGAGATACAAAACTGAAATAGTAATTCACAAATTTTAGCATTTAATTATGCAAGTAGAGTCGAACTCGGCCAATACTATTCACTTGCGTGAGATAAAATGGTTATCGTACAATACCAATTTATTTTTAAATACGAGCCATTGATCAATCGCAACGTTGGCCAGGAGAACGGTTCAGATTTAGTCAAAATAATTTGAAAATGCCACGTTCTCCCTCCAGTCACCAAACGGATAGGATATTCACCTACCAAGCACCACATCAACACATAAATGGGCCCTACCTTTGTTATCAGTGCACAACATCAGCGTTCACGTTTCACCAAATCACACACCTCGCAGCATTATTGAAACTGCAATTTTAATTGCATGAGGTCAGCAAGGAATGACCACGATGCGTCAGTACGGAAACAGCTATCAGCATCAGCCTTCATAATCGATCAGCGAGTAAAACTGGTCCCCACCATCAAATGTGACAGATGGCAGAATCTCACAAGCCTCGCACCATATTTGTGATGTTAGCAAAAATCTTGTGAGGTCTGTGAGCAATGGTCAAGATTGAAATCACTTCATCTGACGACCGCGTAATTTGCACACGCAAAAAGGTTATTTCGCCTGACTTTTTAATAGTTTTTTTATTTTGCAGGGGGTGTTTTTAATGACCATTGATCTTCCTACGATTGATCTTGACTGCTCCCCATGATCTCACGATGACATCACCACTGATTGTTTGGTGATTGCGATATCACGGACGAGTACCATGTGTCTTAAGCTACTAATGTCAAAAAGGGATTAATAAAGCGTTTAATATTTGTGTCAGACTTAAATACGTTATAAAGTGGGTTACTAAAACAGTTGCGAGATGCACATGCTCGAGATCGACGGTGATGTTATAATCTTGGTAAAAAGTTGCTTGACGGTTATGTTTGGTGCTGCTGACTGCTGTGTTTTTAATGACCGTCGATCTTCCTACGATTGATCCTGACCGCTCCCCACGATCTTGTGATGACATCACTGCTGGTTGTTTGGCGATTGTGATATCATGGGAGAGTGCCATGTGTCCCAAGCTGCCGATGCCGAAAAGGGATTAATAAAGCGTTTAATATTTGTGTCAGACTTAAATATGTTATAAAGTGGGTTACTAAAACAGCTGCGAGATGCACATGCTCGAGATCGACAGTGATGTTATAATCTTGGTAAAAAATTGCTCGATGGTTATGTTTGGTGCTGCTGACTATTGTGTTTTTAATGACTGTCGATCTTCCTATGATTGATCCTGACCGCTCCTCGCGATCTCGTGATGACATCACCGCTAATTGTTTGGTGATTGCGATATCACGGGTGAGTGCCACGTGTCCCAAGATGTCGATGCAGAAAAGGGATTAATAAAGTGTTTAATATTTGTGTCAGACTTAAATACGTTATAAAGTGGGTTACTAAAATAGTTACGAGATGCACGTGCTCAAGATCGACGGTGATGTTATAATCTTGGTAAAAAGTTGCTCGATGGTTATGTTTGGTGTTGCTGACTGTTGTGAGTGAACACGATCGTCGATTGTAGGAATCAACGGTTGCCCGCCATCACGTGATCCAAAGATGCAGGATGTTTAGTGATCATGATATCACGGGTGGGTGCCACATGTGTTCCTTTGGTGTTGCTTCTACGGTGGGCCCTCAATTCTGACATGGAGATTTCGTCAGCCCTTTTGAAGATGGTCGTTCGATGATCTAACAAAAATAAAAGATCGACGACTGAATTTTAAATTCGCATCAAATGCGATTGGAGCCATTGGGGCGGCATGCAAATGAGCTTTAATGGCGGACGAGACGTCTACTGCCTCAATTCAATCAACATAAAGTATCTACTCTTTTTTAATCTTCATCACAAAAGCATTCAAGTATTTTCCAAGTAGTTCAGAGCGAGAGATAAAGTTTTTCGAGTGATCACCATGAAGTTTGGTTCTTTGCAAGGCGCGAAATCCGGTGATTTATTTTCTAAACTGCTGGGTTAATTTGACCGTGTCTTTGTGAAGGGTTCTATTGTGCTAGTCAAGGGGTTTTATTAATTATTGTTGTAGGGTTACTGGTTCATTTGAATTATTGGAATTGCACAGTTGTGTTGTATTTTTTTGTTCTGGGTACCCCTAGTTTCTTTAAGGATTTGATTTTTTAAAAGAAGCCCTAGCTATTTAAGATGGCACCACCGAAGCAGCACTCTAGCCATGTTGGTTATTTGAAGAGGAATTTGTATGATGACTTCCTAGATCAACTCCCATTGTCAACAAATGATAGGAAGAGTGGTTTGGTTTTAATGAATGGAAAGACCCTAGGCGAAGGTCTACTATGCAAAAATATAACATTGCGGATGCCAAGATTCCTATGACTAGTCTTGAAATGTTTAGGCTGTGGTATGGAAAGTGAAACTTACCTCACCTCTTCTCTAATTCCTAGAGATATGACATGGGGAAACTAATAGTGCCAAATGTGTTCCTTGATGTTGACTTGCTCAGAGCAGTGGCAGCACGGTATGATCCTGTGACAAGGGTCATAAGGGATAATGATGGTGGAATTTTGCTAAGCCTAAATACAGATGAGATTCGACAAATTTTTGATTTGACTGAGTATAGCCCTTTCTTAGTCCAAATAGATTTTGAGAAGATGAAGGAGGAGTACAAAATGTTAAACCCTCTTTTTAGATTGAAGTTGCTTTCTCTTCACCTGGCCAGGGCAGGCAGTTCAACAAGTATTATCAGCCCAAATGACCAGGAGCCTTTCAAGCTAAGTTGTTTTGCCAATCACTTCCTGACAACATTTTATTCATTGTGCCAGATTTTAGGGTTCAGCCCTAATACTGTGATGCCAGTTGTGTACATGTTTATGGGAACCTAGATTCAGCATCCCAACTTCTTTGTGGTATATGACTTTGCATCATTCCTGTCAGAGAAGATGCATAAGGGTTTGATGAAGCTGCATGTGGGGGATACTGGCACTCCTTTTTTTTGGTACTCCCTGTTGATGCATATGTTCCTGTACAAGAATGTTGTTTTCTTCTCAGAAAACATGGAGTTGAGGCAGGAGGTGAATGGAGAAAGGTTACCCAGTACAGGTGTGGAGTGCAGATTTATCTTACAACAGGGGAGGTGCCAGCTTTGTGCAGTTTGATAACTGCTTTGCCTCTAGACTCAGGGCTCGATTGGTGGTAAATGTGCCAAGAGTGTTTGAAGATTTGCATGACTTCCTATGACCGAAGGTGAGGAAGCCTAATTTAAAAGTGTGTCACAATTGGGGTGATATCATCTTGTACCCTATAAGCACTGTCTTGAGGGTGTATGGTTTCCAGGGAACCCCTCATATCATCCCCTTTAATGTACCATCAAGGATGGGGTTTGCCGAAGTAATGTGGCAACTAGGTTGTATTCATGAGGACAACCTAACAAAGAAATGAAAAGGGACGTTGTTCCCTAACTACACTGTTGTTTCTGATTTTGTCTGTTCCAAGGGAGGATGGGTCCACTTCGGAAGGTTTTTTGATGACTTCAATTCGAGGAATGGTCCTAGGAGACAACATGACCCTAAGGGATTCTTTGCATTGTTCAGAAAATGAATTAAAGGTGGAAAATTTGCACATGAATTCAACTTTCCTAAGGACCTAATAAAAAATAAGTTTGATTTGAATAGGTAGGAGTCGAATAAAGAAAAATGGATTGCATATGAAAAGGTTCTAGCTATAATACATAAAATGGATCCAAAATATGATCCATTAATGGAGTTCATTCCATTTCATAAGAGAATAGACTTCTTAATGACTAATTTCAAAAGTATCATGGCCACCTTGATGACCGAGAGGGTCAGTTTGGAATAAGATTTTGGTATAGAAAGACCGGATGTGAGGCCTGAAGAAACAAGACCAGCTTATCAGCCACCAGTTGATAGGCCTCTATACAAGAGAAAGAGGAATGCGAGCAGTGCTGAGGATGAAGGGGATAAGAAGGGAAAACAAGTCATGCAAGCATCATCACCGTTGGGTCCAAGGATCAAAGCACCTAGAGGGATAAGGATTATGGATCTAGATTCACCACCAAGAGGTGATCTTGCAGTGTTACCATCAGAGCCAAGCCCTAAGAGGCAGCGAGTTGAGGAAACACAGGAAACTCTGATGGATGAGATAATTGTGACTGATCAAGACATGCAGGTTGGGATCCCTTCCCCTCCTAGATCAACACAATTGGCGCTTTCTGACATGGATGTAAAGGGGAAATGTGTACAAGATGCTAGGATGGAGGCCTGCAAGGAATTCTTGGATGATGATGCATTTGTAAAGACTCCTGTATTCTTGCAACTAGTTTGGAGGATGGAACTAGAAGAGTACCAGAACAAATGCAAGAGTAGGAGAGAATTGAGACCTGATAGGTATGAGCAGGAGAATGATGATGAGTTCAAGGCTGAAGTAATGGAAGAATTCAAAGGCATCACTCCTAAGGAGGGAAGAAGACTTGTGACTCAGGCTGGTGTCTTACTTTTTCTTGAATGGGACATAGCTGATGCGGTTGCATTCAATGCTATCTTACAGTCCAAGCACCCTATACAAAACAGTGAAAAAGAGGTTAAGACAGCTCTGCAGGACTCTACCTTCAGTGAGGAGTATGAAACTTTGGCCATATGGGCATTGGCACCCCAAGGTAGAAAGCCAAATGTAACTGATATTAGCTCACACCTAAGGGGAGGGCTAATCATCAAGAGAGCTTCTGAAACTTCAACAACAAAAGCTACAAGCCTAACAATGAATGTGGCCAAATTGGCCCAAAAGACAGCTAAGAGAGAAGAGGTTGAAAAGAAGAGTCTGGTGGAGAAATACAATATGATAATTGCAGAATATAGTAGGATGTAGCAAAGGAATATTGAGCTGTAATTTGAAGTAGATAGGTTGAAATATGGGCAGGTGGGAGAATCCTCCAGTGCTCCTAGTATCAAAACATTACCTTCTATTGCAAGATTGGTCCCCCATACTACTCCAATTGTTTCAACTCCGGGGTCCCCCATCCAAGCACCTGCTCTCAGTCCTACACCAGGGCCAATTGAAGAAGAAGTTGAATATTCTGTGGATCCCACCATGAAGCAAATGTTGAATAGGATCACAAAATTGCAGGCTTCCTTAAAGGCAAGTGAGGATGATGCAATTGCCAAACAAAGTGAGGTGGTTGACACAGTTTTGAGGCATCTTAATGAAAAGGTTGATGGTAAATTACCATCTGTACATTCTTTGTATTCTTTATTCTTGGATGGAATAAAAAATATCAATAGGGATCGGGAAATAGTTTTGCCTTTGGTTGAGAAATGGATCCCTAGGGCAAACGATCTGGATATTATGTACAAAGCTTCTAGGTTTGATGCAAACAACAGGCCCCAGTCATTGAAGCCTACTCAAAACTTTGTAAAATCATTGAGCGGATTCCAAGCCCTACCTGATGATTTCAGTAGAAGAATTAGGGAGATGATAAAGAGCTTTGATGACTGGAATGATACATTTTTTCCAGACATTGCAACAATGGTAGGATGGGGCAGAAGAAGTTATCAATGCACAAATCAAATCGATTTGTGATGATTCAAACTATGATTTGCTGGTAAATAGTATGGATAAGATAATTAACACCGGCACATTCTTAGAGTTTTTTGAAAGGGAAGCCAATCAGGTTGCAGTGAAGTACACACCTTACAATACTAAGGTGAATGAGGTTGTGAAATTTTGCTAGCCAACGGATGAAGAGTATCAGAGATGGGTGGACAAGTACTTAACCGAAGAGGAGTAAAACAGTGTCTATTACCACAGGATGGATGAAGGAATGCCAGACGATGATGCAAACAATTCTAGAGACAGCCACAGGAAATGATTTAACAATGGATAGGGCATGTGGATAGAATGAGAAGATGTTCGAAATGGAGCTAGCCATAAGGAATGCACTGGAGGATGCTGATACACACAAGCGGCTAGCTTACCGAGATTATCTATCAAAACATCTATTTATGGCTTAATAGAGCATAATTTCTAGTTTGTTATTGTTGTTAAGCAAAAGACATTTCTCAAAGGACACGCCCTTTCACAATTTTGATATATTTATATCTGTTTCATAATGTAAAACAGATATAGGTGGATAGGAGAAAGATACAACAATGAAAATTTCCTTTAAAAGACTCAAATGCATGTATGAATTTTGATGAAGTTAATGAAGATGTCTGAACTTGTGGCTTAATCTTGGTATCAGCTATTTGTGGAATTATACAGTTATTTGGTTGTCTCCATTTTGATGCTTTTCTATTGTCTAAATTGATATATGAAGCATATAAATATATTCAGTTTACTGATACACATTTGCTGTATTTGTGTGATGTGATTATTTGGCTCTTTCAAGTAAAGATTAAACCCTTCTAGTCAATCACAATAACTGAAGAGTATTAATTGGATCGATAAGAAGAATCACATAACTAGGATTGTCATTCTATCTCAAGTATAGTTTGTCAGTCATTTACTTGCACATTTATACAAGTTATAAACTACATCTGTGTGCCAAACACTTTGAATTATTGCCATCATAGATTACACTTTTATAGATCTTCATTAGACTCCATACACCCAACAAGGCAGTGGTCTCACGCTTTCATCTTTTGGTTTATCCATTTTATTTTTTACATCTGTTAACTGAACATATTCTAATATAATTCAAATATAATTAAAATTAAAAACATCATAAATTAATTATGTAACCACATAAGTCAAATATAATTCTATCAAGAAATTAATATCAAATAGATAATACAATCACATAACTCAAACATTTCAATGTCATTGATCTTCTTCTTCATCCAACTCTTTGTCTGTATCATTCGATCCAAATTCAGCATTGTAAGGATTGGTCATATCATCATCATCATCATTGATATCAGTTTCGATAATGTCTTCATCCACATGGATATCATCTTCATGAACATTAACTCCTACATCATCATGATCTAGTTCCTCCTCTTTGACATCTTCATCAGGCACATCATCAACTAACTGTTGATCCTGATCATCATCTACATCATCTTCTATTTCTTTAGTATCTTCTTCTTCCACCACATTATAATTTACTGACCTTCCTCTTGGATCATGTCTAACAACATATGACCAACCCGCTTTACCTGGAACCTCTGAGTAAAATACCTTCTCACATTGGCTTGGAAGAACATAAGCCTCATTTCCAGCTCGCTCAAAATACTTTGTATTAACCATGGTAAATCCATTATCATGTTCAATAACAGTTCTCTCGGGATCATTTTCATTCAATCGTATCCTGTACCATAGGACAACAAACAAAACTAATTTGAAGGACTTAAAGTCACACTCAAGTATATCATCCAAAATCCCATAGTATTGATTTTCTGAGACTTCTAGATGTATGTCGCTTCTAGATGAAACATTAGTCACCTGGAAGACTGCAATTATCCTAGAATCACAAGTTTTCTTCATGTCATCCAACTTTTTGATTCAAAATTTATGACCATTGCACCACATAGCCTTGTGGTGTTTCACCTACAATATGTCAAACATGTAAAACTTATTGCAATATCGTCAGTTGATAAACATATTTATTCTTGGCCGAATGTATGCAAAGAAAAAAAATCTCAACATATATATACATCAATATAATTGAAAATAATTAAATAATATGGGTGAATAATATATTTATACATACCTATTTATCTCTTAAACCACATGCTAAATCAATTTCCCTTGGTGTAACATTGGAGTCTCCATTACGATGAGCTTCTTTAACCAATGAAGCCACACCTTCCCATGTTAATGCACGACCAGATTGTTGACATCGTTCAATCCATACCATCATCCAATCAAGATTGTTTGTGACATACAAATGTAGTGCATCCCACTCTCGACCAACTATATAAAAAAAAATTGAAATTCACAAATGACGTATAATTAGTTAATTACCACGGTATATGACCTTAATTTATAATTGATGAATATTGAAAGATTAATAATTAAATAAATACAATATACATAAAAAACAAATGTAAAATGTATTCTAATTAATCTCCGTGACCATCTTATAATTACCTGTCACTTTCTTCAATCTACCTTTCCCCATCAGGTACCCCCCTTCGAATTTTTTAATGGAGTTGGGATCCCAAATACGATCTACATGGATCTTTGCTGTAAACTTAGGAAGATATTTAGTAATGTACACCATGCTCTGGTATACCATGTATCCCTCCACCATAGAACCCTCGGGATGTGCTCTTTGTCTAACCAAAGCCTTCAAAAATTTCAAGTACCTCTCAACCATCCACATTGACCTTGTGTGTATAGGTCCACACAATTCAATCTCCTCAACTTGGTGTATGAGGTAGTGTTCTTGTGCATTGAAAAATGTTGAAGGTAGACACTTTTTCATTTCACACATTAGACGAGGAATTTTTCTCTTCCAATAATTTATATCTTCTTTATGGATTGCTTTAGATGACAGCCATCTACAAGTGATTCAAGGCACAAATATATTAATGAGATTTAACAAAAATATATAACGAATTGAACAAATATCGCTACTTACCTCATGTATTTTCCAAGATCATATATAACTTGCTTGACATTGTTGTCGAAGTTGTCTGGGAGAGATAGAGGTAGAACATACTGCAACAATTATAAAATGATCTTTTCATTAATATTTTTCGAAAAGTAGTAAACATAATACACTGAAAAATACATGTAGTATACATATATATATATATATAATATATCAGAATAATTACCTTAATGAAGGTATTCCAATCATGCATTTTCATCCCTGACCCAAATTCACCTTTCTTTGTTATGATATTGTTTATGTTTGCAGCAAATCCTATGGGAAATTGAATTTTTCGTATGACTTGTTTTATAGCATTGCTTTGCTACTCCGTTAATAACCAAGGAAGGTCACTTATATTAATTTGGTCTCCATCGCTATTTAATTGAATGACATTTTTCATTGCATGATTGGGTTCCTGAATGTCATGCCTTCCATCCAATATTTTCCATAACGTTTATGTCATATTCTTTCCAATATGCATTGTATCAAACAAATGCACAATTTGTACTTGCTCATAGTAGGGCAACCTACTAAATTGTCTAGGATAACTTTCAGTCCCTGTGGAAGTTGACCATTAATGCCTTGATGACCTTCATGAAGCATATAAGTTAAACAAATTAACAACGACAATCATTGTCAATTACAACATGAGTAAACACAGCACAATATAAAAATATAAATTCAAAACCTATCATAAATGATAGATAAATAATTTGATCCGATGTATAACTTTGATGATTAATTCTATTATATTCCAACTTCCATAGGCGAGGTGTCATTCTTTGTGGTTTTGATGTAGTCTCTTCTTTCCCATTGAAAAGATGTTTTTCAGTAGTTCGATACTTATGATTTTTGTGGAGGAAGTGCCTATACTCATCAAACACCTGCTTTCCTAAACTTGTTGAACGACGAGATTTCATCTTTGGACCACAAATTGGACATGAAAATTTTCCCTTTGTTTGAAGACTTGCAAATCATATATAATTGGATTAAATATGTCAATTTTTTAAATTATATATAATGAATAGATTACTTTAAAAAAATGCATGATATCTACTTCATAAAATTAAATATCATTAAATTCATACAGTCAAACATTATAACATACTAGAAAAATGTGTTAGCCCTGGGGCATCATGAATTGTCCATACAAGCATTGCATGGAATTGAAATTGTCTTTGTCCTATTGGTCTAGATACATCATACATAGTGACGCCATTCCATAACTTTAGTAACTCGTCGATAAGAGGCTCAATATATACATTCATATCTTTAACTTGGTACTTACCTAGTTGAATGAACATAAACATTACATAATTATTATAACCATTTTATTGCAATATATATAAATTCATGTACATGACTATTAAATGAAAAAACATATAAGTCATTATGCAACAAATAAGACAAATGAGATGCTACTACATTAAAGAAAAATTGATGTAAACAAATACCTGGAACAATCATTGCCAACATTATGTGCTCCCTCTTTATTGACATCCATGGAGGAATGTTATTGTTGATAACAAAAATAGGCCACACCGAGTAAATAGATCTCAGCTCTCCAAATGGATTGACACTGTCCACTGCCAATGAAAGCCTGAGATTATGAGGTTCTTCTTTAAAGTGTGGCCATTTTTCCTCCATGTCCCTAAATGCAGAACCATCCGCAGGCATTCGAAGAATCTCATCTCCACTTCTATTATGTGCATGGTAATCCATAAATTGCGCTAAGCTTTCACACCTAAATAATTGTTGCATAGGTGGAATAATGGGAATATAACGAAGAACCTTGCGAGGCATCTTTTTTGTTAGTTGATTTGTTCGATATCTACTGATATGACATTTCGGGCATTCTGTTGCAAATTCATGTTGTTTATGATATATAATATGATCATTGAGACATGCATCTATTGCTTGATACTCCATTCCAATATATTTCATAATGCTAGATAAATCTTGGTATGAGCGAGGTAAAATATTTGATGGTGGTAACAAAAATTCACCAATCAATCTACAACAAAAAATAATTTCTTAATATAAAGAATATTAATGGTAAATACTTCATCCTTTATTTACTAGCGATGAACTAATAAAAATTAAAATAGATGAAAAAAGATGACATATATGACATACCTTAACATCCGTGAGATTGCTATGTTGGATAAACCATTCATAACCTTCAAGTTCACCAGCAACAATACAACAAAGAAAAGAGTTGTTTGGGAGCCTTCATAAAGGGGCTCGTATGCCTTCTCAAGTACAGGTAAATCATGAACATCATCAAAGTCATCTCGATCAACATGATCAGATGTGCCACTACATGTGTCATGGATCAATGTATTTGTACCATCATCTTCAATTGTGTTTTCTAGCGCATGATCATCTTCTTCCATAGGATCATTAACTTCATCTTTGATATTCACAGCTCCATGTTCCTTCGCTTGCAAAACCACATTCTCCAGGCCGTGATAATTCATATCGTGTGCCCTAGGGTGCCCCACCTTTATAATAATGATAGACACAAATAAACCATGATCATGATCAAGTGATTTTTTATATATATATCAAATGTTAAAACAATATAAACATTTGCAAATTCAATCAATATAAACACATATAATGAAAAACTTACCAATGGATGATAATCATGCCCCCCTTCAACGTGACCATGTTGCCTACAATGTTTCTCAGCTGTTGTGATTAAAAGTCTTCTCGTCTTTAAGCCCTTGCAATTATTGCAAGGACAATAACATTTCCCATCACCCTTTCTTTTCAATATAGCCCACAATCTAGCAACTGTCTCTTCATTTTGTTCTGGACTAATATTATCTGACATGATTTTTCTTTACCAAGCTTGAATATTTAGATCTTCAAAAAATATCAAACTCACACTCCAATAATTTTTAATCATACACAGGTAACAAAATATAATAATTATGATATTTTACACCAAAAAAATTCGGCATGCAACCACCCTTGCAAAAGAGAAGATAGTCTGAAGTTAATGACCCCAAAAAACACTTTCAAACGCTAATTCCAAAAATTATTAAATTCTAATTTTACTATGATTTCCAACTGTTAGACTCCTAAAATCAGAATATTGAACTTGAACAACAAAATCTGGAAATGAAAATCTCAAAATGCAGCTAATAGGCCTCAACAATTAAGGCCTACTCAAGACTTTGTGAAGACACTGCAAGGTTTCCAGGCCTTACCTGATGATTTCAGCAGGAGGATTAAAGAGTTGGTAAAGAGTTTTGATGACTGGAGTGACACATCTTTACCAGATATTGTAGATGCCCAAGGAAATGTTAGATCACTGTAGCAATGGTAGGATAGGGTAGATGAAATCATCAATGCACAAATCAAATTGATTTGTGATGACTTGGATTATGACATGCTGATGAGTAGTATGGATAAAATCATTAATTCACTAGCACATTTTTTGAATCTTTTGAAAGGGAGGCGAATCAAGTAGCAGCAAAGTATACACCTTACAGTGCCAAGGTAAATGAGGTGGTAAATTTTAATTGGCCAACGGATGAAGAATATCAAGGATGGGTAGAAAATTACTTAACTAAACAAGAATAGGACAGAGTCTACAACCGGCAGTTAACAACTCAGCGGTTATGGTTATAACAAATTTTGGCTATCTTGGTGGCAGTTTTGGTGCAAGATTTCAAAGTTTGGCAAATGCACCAGTTATTCTTCAGTGGACGGGATGAACAAGAAGATTCTCCAGAGACTCAGTTGTTGTAACCAATTTTTGAAATGTCATAAGGCAGTCCAAGTGACCAGTGACAGGTGTATTTCTGGTCCGGTGCTTGTTGCTCCTTCATTTTCCCTATAAGAAGGATTTCAGGACTAGAAATACCGGTTAGCAAGTTAGATATCTTTAAGTCGAGTCTAACTAAAGTTGCAGAGCGAATTTGTAAAGAGCTTGATATTATATGAAAATACTATTCTTAGGTTTGATGTCATTCTGTTGTAGGTTTTAGTTTCAAAGGTACTTAATTTTCAAGACAGTACTAGCATCTGAATGAAAATTACTCATTTCAAGGTCATGTATCTCCATTGTATGAATATATTATTATCTTGAATAAAATGATCAAGGTTTATTCTGTTCATCTCACTGTTATGGTGTGTGTAATTCTCATTTTGGCTTTAATTCAAGGAATTAATTAAAATGCTTGAGTGAGGTTATAGGTGACTATGTTCATATAAGGATTTGATAAGTAGTATTGGGTTAGAATATAGATTGATGGTATTGTAAGGCAGTATTATCTGAGATTTTATATGCTATGTGTCTAGAAGATTAACTTGGTTACAGTAAAAAACAACCAATGCCTTTGATATTATCTAGCTATGGCTCCCAAATCTATTGCAAATTGATCATTAGGGTTAAAATTGAAACCTTGCAAAATATAATCTTTGTCCAAATCCATCAAGAATTTTCCATCAGTTATAAATAATTCCCTTATAAAGAATTTGTGAAGGCAGGTCTAAAATCTGGAAATGAAATTCTAAAAATGCACAAGACTAAAAATGAAATCTGATGAGATGTTGCTTTAAAATGTGATTTTCAAACCTAGAAGTACAAATCTGACTTCATAAATGAATTCTGGAAAAAGACAATGACTACCCTCAACCTGGCGATATCTTCTTGAGTTTCTTCTGATTTTCCCCAAAAAAATCATTGAGCAAAACACTGTCACAATAAATAGTCGAGCTCATTTCAATTTATGCCCACCACAATTTAACTTTGCAGGTCCGTCGCAATTTCGGCGAAAGATCTTCGTCAAAAGGTAGATGAAACAAATGGTTCGTCGAAATTCCGATGAGCATCGGGGATAAAAATTAAAAAAAATGAAAATTTGCACAAGTGCCCGACGATACATCTGATTATATAGCTTTTGTCAGAAGGTTTCATCAGAAATTGGGGTCAAATGAGTTAGTGGTTCATGAGAGGTTGTGAGATTTTGTTGTTTTTCTGGAAAACTGTTTGTGAGAAAAAACCAGAGTCATCATTAGGTTATTATCAAGTATTGAAGGTCATTTCGAATCATAAATTTTAATTTTTGTTACTCTCTATCCCTTTCCCCAAGAAAGATCTTTAGAATAAGATCATCATACGGAGACCCAGCTCGCTTTGGAGATTCTCTTTTCACATAGACTACCCACATCTGGAAAGAGTTTCCATGTTGCAACAAATAGTCTGATTTTTTGCAAATTTTACAAGGGGTGCATATCTAATTGCTAACAGGTTACAATAAAAAGATGTCAAAATAAATAATGTTTTAAATTGCCTAGGTTTGATTGAATCCCCTTTGATGTTTATAATAAATGGGGTTACCAATTATTTTAGCACTTATACCAACACTTCCTTATATGTTTAAAATTTGGTAGAGGTTGTGTGCTCAAATTCAAACATTAATCAAATAAAAGAATATAATACCAACTATTTGACACCATCACTAGCCAGCTAGTATAAATTCTTGATCTAATCAACAAGCCTTGATTGATAGCATTAGTGGTTCAATCCAAGCCCCCTTGATCTAGGGGTTTGATCCAAGCTTACTAGTATAAATTCACTTGGTTGAATAATAAGGGTGAAAGATATATATTCATAGATATCCCAAATGACGTATTGTGTTCTCATATTATAATATGTCTTCCTTAAAAAACCCCATTCACTTTGGGGTGCTGCCACAATAGTAGTTTACACTTTCTAGGAGATCCCGATTTTTGCTGAAATCACATATTTTTAGAAAATTGAATGATTTAAGCCTTGAAAATTTCCATTTAAAGGATTCTAATTGAACAGGGGTTTAATCAAACCACCTTAGATCAAACCCCCTTGGATAGAACCCCACTAGTTTTAAAGCATACCTATAATGAAGTCCCCTTTACACCTATCAAAATGCTAAAAAGAAACCACTTTTGATTTATCTTCTGGGGGATCAAATGAATTCATTTAAAATTATTTTTTGTAAGTATGTAGTCCTTATTATAAGCTTCCCAAATAGTACAATTTTAAATAAATTTAATTTGATTATTATATTAATTTTTTATTTCTTGTGAATGTAGGTTTTTCACCAAAAATCAAGTTCTCTATTCTTCACATGTGGAAAAATAGTAGATTATCAAAAAAAATCTGAAAAATATCTATGCACTAGATATTGATGTCCTTGATCCAACAAAAAAAGTTATGTTTTAGCCAGTAAATCATGTCTGAATTATAACTGGTTTGACTTTGAAACTTAATTAAGAAAAAATATTCAATGAAATTCTATGAAACCAATTCTATGCACTCGATATCATAGTTACAAATGTAAATTTAAAAAAATAGAATTTTATCCTTCATAGAAAAAAGTTATGTGTTAGCAAGTAATGCCACTCTTTAAAAATGGTGTTTACTGTTAAAAACTAGTTTTTGAAGGAGATGGAAAAAAAGTACAATCTGATTCCAATTTTTTTTGTAAAAATATATTTAGAATCTACAAACAAAATTTCACAAATCACTAGTTTGCATCATCTTCAAATTCCTCATGGTTCAACTGCTATAGGTGCCCAAAAGTGGAGATTTAGTTAAAAAACAATAGTTCAATGTCCAGTTTGGCCAAAAATTGTAAACCAGTATTGTGGGATCACCAAGCCTTGATTGATAACATTAGGGGTTCAATCCAAGCCTTCTTGACCTAGGGGTTTGATCCAAGCTTACTAGTATAAATTCACTTGGTTGAGTAATAAGGGTGAAAGATATATATTCATAGATATCCCAAAGGACGTATTGTGTGCTCATATTAGAATATGTCTTCCTTAAAAAACCCCATTCACTTTGCTATTATTTTTTTTAAATGGTGCAAAGACTCGACATGTCTATGCCATCTCAATTTTTTCTTACAATTTTTCTAATTTTATTTGTACTTATGAAATTACTCATCTTCATATGACTCTAGACATGATTGAAAAGATTATTTCCATTTCATATGCTACCATAGAATTTTATGAGCTTTACAACTATGAATGGTGTAAATGTATCATCCATGAATAGAATATGTGTTACTTCAAAAGGTTTGAAGTGTATAAATTTTAAAAGTAGTGAAAACTATTCTTCAATGAAGGTTCTTTCATTTTCATTTCTTATGAGACATTTAAATGTCTATCTCTAAAGAAATTTTTTATGATGATAAAGTTGCTCATCCTTTTGATTTTTTAGTGACTAGTCATCCGCATGTAAGGAATAAAGTTGTTGGTTTTATGCCAAATTATCAAAATATAATTAAAGTGATAAATAAAATTATTCTCATATAATGTATGTCTCTATAATTTTTTGGGATTTACCAATATATTTGGTCTATATAAAAGAGTCATGAGTGGATGCTCTATCTTCCTTTGAAAGATGTTAATAACATAAACCTTATAAACCATTCTTGTATTTTGAGATCTCTTTATCATGTGGTACACTTGCATGTTTATGTAATTGAATAATCTTGTGAAAGATTGGAGGAAACTTTAGGGCAAGGCCTTATTTAGGAGCCCATTCTTACCTAATAATCTACCTTACTTTGTCTAATGGTGGGATTGTGACTTATCATTCTTATAAGAGTGATTCACCACGTGTTGAACTAGGTGATGCTCCTAGTACAACACTTGTCATTGTCCCTTTGGCTAGTTTTCCACCTTCTGCATATGATGAATAATATTAGGATGCATATGATTGCTATAGGTTGACTTGCATGTGTCATACTAGTCTTTTCTTTATTTTTCTCTTCATGTGCATAATGTGATCCCCTGTACAATGCTTCTTGGAATATCTTTATATGTTTGTGAGCCTACTTTGGATGACCCTTGTCACTTTGTTGGTGCAATGATACCAAAGGAAGTGAATCTAGCATGACATTCTTCTATTTGTATCTTCATTCTTTTATATGTCGTACACCTTTATCTTTTGTCTTGTGTTTTCCTTTTGGGGATGATGCAAGGCATTGAGACATTAAGGTCTCTTCCATGTTGACCCACAATTTTTTCCTTGTTTTCACTCTCTATGTGTCATTCCTTCTTTGTGCTCGTTGTTCCATGACTCATTTGGGGAAGTATGATGATTCTGAGCTCGATTATATCACTGTACCAAAGACATAATTCTAACCCCAAATCCATGGATCCATTATGTGTTATCTTAGGATTGCATATGGGGGGAAACCTCCTTTCATGATGTATCTCTACTTGGAAACATATGTTTTACATAAGGCTTTCTGAATAAAGCTCTCATATAGTGGCATTTAGTATGTTCTACTTTAAAGTAATTTCTCATAGCAAGGTGCTTAGCAATTTCCTTAAAGTGGGGGCATACAAGTCCCCACTCATTGTTTGCTTCAAAGTGTGGTCTTCTTACTTCATGTGATGTGTATTCTTAGTGGTGGAATTCGGTTTCATGTCCTCTAAGAGCATGACCTTTCTTGGCATATGGAATTCCTCTTAGTGGTAATACTATAGCTTGCATTCCCTAAGTTGTGAATCTTCTATCCTCGACTAGTCCTCTCTTGGTGACATTAAGTTCAATGTTCCCTAGGGTGAGACCTTTCATGAACTAAGAAAATCCCCTTTGACTATCTTATTAGGTATTTCATTTAAAAAAAATTCATGGCCACCAAGAATAACACAACTTTCTTGTTAGTGGATCCTTTTTGTTTTTAATGAGTGTCTAGCATAATGCAACTTTCTAGCCTTGTGAAAACCAATTTTGTGGCGCCTTATCAAAGTTATTAGGAGGTATAAAATTTGGTATGGTTGACGCATCAGAGCCTATAGACTTGGCATGACTTTTCCATTAGCCACCTTTTTTGGGGGCTCACCTAGTGGACACTGGGTTTCACTAGCCCTAATGAGTATATTTTGTTTGCATAGTGGATGTAATGGGTTTTCAATTGTGAATGGTTTTTTATGGACAACATTGCAATTGTGGCTAGTCCATATTTTTCTTTTTCTTTCTTTTCACATTAATTTTGACATTACATGATTGTACATATTGTTTTATTGTTGCAAAGCATGTGTCTCTTTGTGCTTATGTTGGTTTTCCATGGGATCTTGATCTTGGGGGCTTGGTCATCCTCCTTGATCTTTGTCATCCTATCCCATCAATGTTTGTGCACTTAGACCTCTCTTGACTTATTTGTCTACTTTAGTGTGAGTTTGAGTGTAGGGATCATCCTCTCACTAAAGTGGGGGCTAAATTTAGTGTAGAAAAATGTATACCTGTAAATTTTCACATTATGTTTGCATCCCCTTAATTAATTAACTTAATAAAGCCTCTAATTGACCCAACTATTCATTTAAAACCCTAATTAATTTTATTTTTCGAAAGGGGGACCTACATTAAAAAATTAAAAACATCAAATTACACATCTTGGAAAATGTGTGTCCTAGGTTTAGGGCCTAGGACCCATTTTCCCAAGGGTGAATGGGTCCTTCTTAAGTTTAGCATCCCATTTTTTAATATACTTTTCATGGATTTTTATGATTCAAATTCAAATTCAAATTGTCGGCCTTTGATGTTTAATTGTCGGGAAATTAAGGAATTACCTGTAAATACAAGGTTATTTTATCAAATTCAAATCATAATAAATCTAATACTTCAAGAGATTAATTCTAAGAGCAAAGATTATTGTCAAGAGAATTGGAGAATAGATTTATAATTCCATTATTGCAGCATTCAAGATCCCATCATAATGTCAAAGTTTATGTGTGTTCATGCATGTTTTTGGAGCTAACATTGTGATGGTTTCAAGTTTTCAAGTATCAAATCAAGTGTCAAATCAAGCATCCAATCAAGACATTTCATGCAAGATCTAATCCTTAGAGAGATGTGTTAGACATCAATCCTCTAAGGTCAGCCATTAAAGGGTTTGTTGAGTTGCAACAAGCTAGTGTTCATTCATCATTCCTTCCATTTATGATTTCATTTCATTATAAGGTTTAATTACCAAACTAAGGTTTAACCAAGGGAGACCCTTATACACCAAAAACAAACATTTTTATCCTCTTTGTGTATTTGCAGATTATAGGTGAAGAAGGATTTAAATTGGATTAAAAGTGCAATTTTGCAAATTTGTTAAAGTTGTCATCAAATTTGTCAAGATACAAAAACTCATCTATAGAAGTTATTTTCGACCTTTCGATAGTCAAAATTGGAGAAATCAGAGCCTTAGATCTAACATCAGAGGACTGCAAAAATATTTTTTAGAAAAAAGATACAAAGATGCATTCGTCTGAACATGATTCTTTACAACATTTTTTGAAGTCGAGTAAAAACTATCATAACCTTATCATATCTATTGGTTAATGATTGTTTCTGATAGTCTTATCATAGTACTTCACATTCCAAGTGATAGATCTCAAATATTGGATTGTTAATGCACTTTTATTCTTCTCCCAAAACAAGTTTTCAATCATATTTTACTATTTTTGTCATAAGGGAGAACAGACCACATAGTGTCCCAAAACATGGAGTTGACTCACCTTAAGGGTTGTACCTGCCAATTCCAATCCCTTTTGGCACTATGGTTCTTCCTAATGAAATAGGGAAAGGTGTATTTGTGATTAGGTGGACACCCCCTTTTATGCTTTTTGGCATAGATCCCTCATTTCTAGGTCTTCATATATCACCCATTCCATTTTGGATCTACTCCCACCATTTCATTTCATTTTGGTGACCATTTTTTCTTTTATTTCACAACCAATTCCATCACATTCCTATACATGATTGCAAGAAACACATACATATTCATCACTTGGTGCAAGACCACATCTATTCAAGATCTATCCAGATTCATGATAAAAAGAATGCAAAAAACTCAAAAGTGAAGATGATTCAAAATTTATAAATTTACACTCATCCCTTTCCATCACATTCATCCAACTTCATTGATGTTTATGCTTCTCCCTTTTATTCTAGATCTTTTCCTTCAATGAGAAAAATAGTTAACATGATGGATCCTCACCCTTGATCATATCAGGTGCATGACATTGGTACCCCTTTCATAAAAGTCTCTAATAATGATCCACCAAGTAGGATAGAGGATGCCCCTCTTTACATACCTTCTTGTTTCAATCAAAAACCATTAATAAGGTTCTCATCAATCTCGCAAGGAGAGTTAATTTAATTATAGAGGAAATCCTCCTCATCAAACAATTATATAGAGATAAGCATGATGAATTTGAAGCCACAATCCACACATGATGGTTTACCTCTATTGACTATGGGTTCTATCACTTTGTTGGTCAACATTGGATCTAAGTGTGTTCACTGTTGAAAGCATATTCTCTATTATTCCTGAATCTGACTTATTTCATTTGAAGTTAGGAATTCCTTAGCTAACTTCCATGAAAGCAGTTCCTTTAGTAACTCAAAAATTTCTAAAATTTCCCCATGAAGGTGTAGTGCATACCATCCAACAGACTAGATATAAACCATCAATATTTTGTGGTGGCTTCTCACTTAATCATTTTTGGTTCACTGCTCTAGGATATTTACAGCCTTGTGGTAAATTTCTCTATAAAACATATTTAAAATACAAATTGAGTCATTCAAGATCCTCCTCTTTTATTCCTTCTTCATCTTCATTTGTAGTTGCATCCCCTTCAGTTACCCAATCAAATTAGCATTCCTCTCTCCCTATTCCTCCTCCTTCAATATCTTAGGATAAGAGTTTTGCATTGGTTAGACCTCTCATTCCCCCTAAGGTTTTCAAACCTCCAATAATGCCTTATGTTCCTCCACATGTCACTATGAAAGACCAAGGAAAGACACCCATATTGTCAAGATCTTCTCCATATGTTTTCCATCCTCTAGTGGCTCCTAAAATTCCTATACCTTCTCCTCTAGTATGAAATGGAATCATCCCATAAGAAAAGAATCACCTCATGCATTTTCTACACCTCTTCTACTAGAAGTACCTCCTATTTTTTTGACTACCCCTATAGTAGAAACATGAATTAAACCCATGACATAGGTTATGTCACATGCATCCTAGGTCTCTCAGGCTTTACCTATCAGTACTACTTTCCTCTTGTTCTAAAAGTTAAGCTAGCCTCACAACTAGAGAAACTGATCATTTTCCCTCTCCTATAGCTATGGTAGGGCCCCACCATATACAAAACTATATTACAAGTGAATGCAAGCACCATTGATGTGTGTTGGCTCAAGAAAAATAATTTATGGAGATGCTTACTACTGAGCATCCTCCTCTAATATGATCACCTTTGAATTTAGTAAGACCTTATTGATGTAGAGATGGGGTAATCAAACTCAAAAAATCTTAAACAAGTGCCTTTGTTCATCAAAAAGTGGGTTTTCCTTCACAAGCCGTCATTCTTGCTTATAACCTTTCAAAATGTCATTTTGGACATATCTTTTGACCCTGACCTGATCTATAGAAAAGGAGACCCATTTAGGATACCCATTTGGCCATTCTTACACATATACAAAACTAAGGTAGGGTTGCTTTGTACGGAGGGCCTCAAAAATTCACTATCCTACTTCTAAGTGGGTTTTTTTGGATTGTCTACACAAATGAAAGCAAAATTTCATTAGTAACTCCATCAAAATGGAAAAATATGAAATATCCTCTAAATATTTTTTTAGATACTCTCAAAATATAACCTTTCACCAATTTTGATAGATTTTTGATGGAGCAAAGAAAATATATGGAATTTTCTTGTTCGTTGGAAACCCTAGGGTAGATTCATACCCATTGTTACAAAAAATGTTATAAATTTCTCTTAAAATTTAACTAAACCAAAACCAAATGAAATATAAATCAATTATCTTTCCAACCATACCACATGCAAGTCGTACACAAGTTGTACAAATCCGTACCATGTGAAAGAACAAGACTATTACAAAAAAAATGCACACAAAACAAGGGTTTCATTTATCAGAACTTCAAACACACAATGTTTCCTCATCCTTTCATCATCCTAACCTTTGTGTCAACCATACAAGGCCTTTTTAAACATTTACAACCATTTTCTAGTAGTTCTCAACCAACTTTTCAAATTACAACTATTCATATTCCACCAATGTGCAAATTGACAACATTGACACTTTTTGCAACTAGACACTTCCATTCACCTAATGACCTAGCTTAGACTCCAACATGCATGAAATGGTATTAGAAGACCTTATTACATGTAAACAACTCAAACAAAACAAAATATCAACTTTTGACCCCTTGGAGGCATAAAATGACTTGTGGGTGCCCCTGCACCATACTCCTCAGAGGAAAAAGAACTCAAGTCCACTTGTGTGGAGGTCTTCCCTCTCTTCCTAGTCTTCCAATTCTTTTGCAACTTGTTATTCAATTTATGTTATGAAGTCCTAACTTTTCCTAGATATTTCTTCTCCTTCTTGCATTGTCCCTTACTGAGCATCTTCTCAACTTCAAGGTTCCAAAATTCTAGTACTCATTCATATGCCTCAGTACCACCATCTATGTCTTCATCTTCATCATTGGAATACAATATGTTAGCATATTTATCATCCATAAAATCAAAAAATACAACCATTACCTCGGTTGTTTTGGCAACATCTTCATCCCCATAGTGTGCTACATTTTTATAACCTTCTTCATACACTCTATGCACTTCTCCTCTTTCTTTATACCCTTTTCCATCCTCATTTTCATCTTCTGCACCTGTAAACACATACTCACAAGTATTGTTAGAAATAAAATCTTGAGTCTCAATGGACCCATTTTCTTCACCATTTTCCTCTTCCTCAGATGAATTTTTCTCTTCTATCATCAACAAAGACTCTCCAAGGTCTGGTGTTGTTATCCTTTCTTACCTTCTTCTCCTCTGAATGATCTTCTTGATGGGCCACTTTATCCTCTTTCTTATTGATAAATGCCAACCATTTGCTTGTTTTGCCTTCTCAAGACACTAATGCATTTCAAGATCCATTCTTTCTTGCATTTTTTATTGAATTTATTTCATTTGTTCCAAGGCTTGTCTCAAGTCTATTGTCTCTTGTTGAACATCTATTGGTTTTTCCTTCTCATTTTCTTCTTCATCTCTCTTTTCTCTCTTCTTTTCTCTTGTTGCTTTTTGTTTGGTAACTCCTTACTTTTCAAGTCTCCACAGATGAATCTTCTCAACATTTACATTCTTCTTTCTCAAGAAATTCTCTTTCAACTTGCTTCTTCTCAATTCTTCTTGTCTTCGTAATACCTCACCTTAGGCATCTTTCTTTTCCCTTGGCCTAGTCTTTTAGTATCTAGGTTCTTCTCTTCAACCTGTAAAAGACAAAACATAAACTCCAAAACTTCCTTGCCCATATATTTGGGCTTTGATACCAATTTTATGCAGATCAGGGTTAATCAAACTCAAAACAACCTTAAACAAGTGCCTTTGTTCGTCAAAAACTGGGTTTTCCTTCACAAGTCCTCATTCTTGCTTGTAGCCTTTCAAAAAGGCCTTTTGGACATATATTTTGACCCAGACCTGATCTAAAGAAAAGGATACCCATTTGGCCATTCTTACACATATCTAGAACTAAGGTAGGGTTGCTTTGTACAAATGGCCTCAAAAATTGATTGTCCTACTTCTAAGTGGGTTTTTTTGGATTGTCTACACACAAATGCAAGCAAACTTTCATTAGTAACTCCATCAAAATGGAAAAATATGAAATATACTCTAAATAATTTTTAGATACCATAAAAATATAAACTTTCGCCAATTTTTATAGATTTTTGATGGAGGGAAGAAAATATATGAAATTTTCTTGTTCGTTGGAAACCCTAGGGCAGATTCAGACCTGCTATTACAATTTTTTTTAGAAATTTCTCTAAACTCAATGAAATTTAACTAAACCAAAAAAAAATGAAATATAGCTCAACTATCTTTCCAACCATACCATGTGTAGGTCGTACATAGGCCATACACATCTGTACCACATGAAAGAATGAGACTGTTATAGGAAAAATGCACTAAAAACAAGGGTTTCATTTATCAAAACTTTAAATACACAATGTTTCCTCATCCTTTCATCATACTAACCTTTCTGTCAAAAATACAAGGCATTTTTAAATATTTACAACTATTTTCCAATGGTTCTCAACCAAAATTTCAAATTACGACTATTCATATTCCACTAATGTGTAATTTGACAACATTATGCAACATTGACACTTTTTGCAACTAGACACTTCCATCCACCTAATGACCTAACTTAGACTCCAACACACATGAAATGGTCTTAGAAGTCCTTATTACATGTAAACAACTCAAATAAAACAAAATATCAACTTTTGACCTCTTGGAGGCATAAAATGACCTATGGGTGCCCTTGCACCACTTATTCTCTACCTTCTCCACCTCCTTGTGTTTCTCCTCTTGTGCCTTGTTGTGCTCCCAAAAAATCTCACAACAAAATTTCGCAAGTGTTCTTGGCTCCTTCAATGGATCCTCCTCTTATTTCAAACCCCCCTAATATTCTTCCTTTCTTTGTGTCATTGGATATGCCAAACACATCTATAATTTATAGTTCCCAACTCCCTACCTTGTATCATTTCAATTGACCTGCCATCAGATCTTTCCAATTGTTATTTGTCCTACCACCATTGATATTAAAATACTTTTACCAACTCTTTAAATAAAACCCAAACATTATCCCACTCCACCTCACCAAAGGAAAAAGATAAACCCATCTTTTCCACTACCATCAGACCACTCTTCATCTATTCTTCTTATAGAGGAAGTCCAAAATTGTTTTGTGCTTGTCACTACTCACATTTAGGAGATTAGAAATGATAGTTCTCTTGTCACCTATTCCAATAGTGATTCACTAGCTTCCCCTTGCAAGGAGTTCTTTCTTGAATCATTTGTGGATATTCTAGCATTGCCCTTGATCTTCACATAAATTCTATGTTATTTGTTGTTACTTCAATTTTGGCAATTTTATAATATTTGTTGATTTATTTTTCCCACATCTAGTCTTTTATGGTAATTTCCAATGTTAAGAAAGAAATTTTAAATTTATATACACTTCAATAATATTTTACTATAGTATTTTCAACTTTTTTCTCAACATACTCTATTGTGACCAATAATTTGAAGGAAAGTGATATCACCCAAATAAAATTTTCAACCAACAATGGTCTCCTAATTAGAAAACCACTTACTATGGGAATCCGCATAGAAATAAGCTTTAAATTCTATCATCCATACATTCTCACATAAATGCATAGCTAGGGTTGCAATAAATGCATCACCACATCACCTTGAGAAGTGTACAATTTTAAATAATTATCTAATTCTATCTTATTCTTCTTCTCCTCCTTGCAATCCTTCTTTATGTAGTTTATCTTTTCATAGTTCCAACACTTAATTGGATTTACTATAAAACTTATCCCTTTAGATTTGGATCTTTTATCCTTCCTTTTCTTTCCCTCGTCTTTATCCTTCAATCTAACTTTGAAAACCAATCTATGCTTGATAAAATCTATTTTTTCTATCTCAACAACTATTACACACCTTACAATTGTTGTAGTTGCTTTTATAAATGTCCATGACATTAAGTGATACTTACAAACTGCCAAATATATACTACAAGAGACACTAAGTTCTATATCAAGTGGAATGTCTTAATATGTAGATGAAATAATAGAAAAAATATTAATTAAGGTATAACGATTTGCAAGGTGTATGCCATGTAATTCAAAATGATTAGTATTTATAGTTTGGGATTAGCTTGCAAGGTAAACCCATAATAGTGGTGTACAATTTTCATGAGGAAGGAAATTTATAAAAATGCGCACACATTCAAAATTTCACGTATTAAAGGGTTCATTTGCACTATGGGGTTTGCACGAACCCAAAAGAGGGGTTCGGTTGAACCCCTAGTTCGAGCAAACCCCCTTTTGCATAGTGGGTTCGCTCGAACCCTGTGATGCCACGTTTCTCAATAGAAACAAATGGAAAACTCAAAAAAAAGGGGGGTTCGAGCGAACCCCCCTTCACCCTTTCAAGCGAAGGGGGGTTCGTTTGAAGGGGGGTTTGAGCTTTTTGTCCTTCTCACCCTCTTCCACCAAATTTTAGCAGATTTCTACCCTTCGAAGCTCGGGTTGAGGATGAAAATGGAGGAGACTTCACAAACCCAACTGGAAGATGGTAGTCCTCAGAACGAGCTATCCAATGAATAAAATTTTAATATGTTTTGGTTTTATTATGTATGTGTTTTTTTAGTTTTATTAAACATAGGTTTTTGATCGAAAATAAAGCTCTTTGTTTTGCACATGTGGAAAAATAGTAGATTATCAAAATAATTTTTTTTTAAATATGTTTGTGCTGGGTATTGATGTCCTTGATCCATTAAAAAAAAAAAAAATTGAATTTTGATACATACAGAAAAAGTTATGTTGTATACAATACACCTATGTCTGAATTGCAATTGGTTTGACTTCGAAATTTGATTAAGGAAAAAATATTCAATAAAAAACTATGAGACAAAATGGAAGTGCTAGATATCGTAGTCACAAATCTAAATTCAAAAAAATTAGAATTTTATCCTTCATACAAAAAAATCTATGTTGTATACGGTGAGCGTCACTTTTTAAAAATGTTGTTTTTTGAAAAAAACTGGTTTTCGTGGGAGATGGAAAAAGAAGTGCAATTTGATTCCAAAAATTTTGAAAAAAATATTTTTAGAATCTACAGACAAAATTTGATGAGACTCTAGTTTGTGTCATCTTCAAATTCCTCATGGTTTAACCACTATAGGTGCTCAAATGTGAAGATTTAGTTAAAAATAATAATTTCAGTGTCCAATTTGGCCAAAAATTGTAAACCACTATTATGGGATCACCCTGCATGCTCAAACAAACCACCAAGCTTTCAAATTATTGTGGACTCCATAAGAATCATAATGCTATCCTCTTCTAATATTGAAGAACCAACTAAAATCAGCTAATTCAATAGAGATTTAAATTTGTTGATGTGTGACAACATTGATTCTTCATCAACCATTTGTAGATGAGAGACTTTCCTCTACAAGTACAACCTTCTTGTCACATCCTTCATGTCAAACATTTGACATAATGCAATTTAAACCTCTATGTTTTTCACACTACTTTCATGTGACAATTGCATGTCCTTTAGGTTGAGCAATATTATGGCTAATGCTTTGGCATATCTTTACTTGCATCTAGTTACTACATTTCCATTAACAAGTTTTAGTCTGGTCCCATTAATGATCTTCCATAGACTTGCTCCCCAAGAATAGTATGTTTATCTTCACTATCCAAATGGAAGTGTTCTCAATCAAAACTTCTCCAACATCCTTATCTTTTCACTATTTGATCATCCATTTCAAAAAATGTTATATTTGCTTCGAATTTGAGATGTATTTATTGCATTAAGGCATGATCCCAACCTCAAGTTTGAAAGGTAGGTCTTTGCACTTAGTAAGATTTGATCTCTTATAAACTCTATATGACCATCCAACTTCGATAATAAACTAAAATATAATTTTATCTCAAACAATACTTTAATGCTTCACGACCTTTATAACTACTTGATATATTATAATTCAACATTTTGCAATTAGAAAAATGAAAGGCCACTTGACACTTACAATAATTTATTATTATAAACAAGAAAATGATACATTAGACTTCATGCAAGTTGGCAAGGCTCATTTTCACCATAACTGCAAATCCAATCGAAATAATTAAAATATATATAAACACTGACTTGTGAAGGAACTGAAAAACCCAAATCAATGAACCCGGACTATTTCTACTATGCAATTGATTACAAGACAAGATGACGTTAGATGAGAATTGAGAGTGGGTGAATAGAGGCTCAAATCTCTCTACTGGATTTATAAATGTGATAATTCAACCTTATATTTATCTTTATTCTACCTGTGCTGGATTTATGGAGCGATCATAAACTTTTCTATTTTTTTGTTCGTTGTCATAATTTTGGAAGCCATGGATATTTCCTGGTATGAATGTCTACAATGAATCTTCACAAAGGTCAAACCATCAATGACAAACCTGTATCACTTGCTTTAGATTTTTCTCACAGAAGTTTAAAAAGAAAATGCTTTTATCTGTTGCCATAAAGAAGGAATTTGTATTGTAGCCCAGCTCTTAAAAGATGTAGAGGCTGCACTATTGTTTAAATATAAAGTGAAGCAATGTGTACCACCTTCTAATACTATTATTACATCAACCTCTGATTCAGGCTCCATGTTTAATTCCTTTTCAATTTGTGAAAGCTTCTTAGTCACAATATTGGCTACCAAATTCTGGAGCAAAGATTGGTGAGAGCATATTTTCACATGGCTTATACTGCAGCTTTTCGAGCCTAATGTAACTTTTTACATCATATGCAAGAAGTCGTTGAAACTTGATTAGTGCTTGCCTTTTTTTTGTATTGACCAACCTCCAATATTGTAAATTCAGAAACATTTTTTTATTGATTGTGGTTACAATTTGACTTTTCTTTGAAACAATACTATTTTAAAAACAAAATATTCTGCAAAAAAAGTACACCAGTCTAAGAGTCAGTCAAAATCATTAGCTCAAGATAAACTACTCTCTGAATGGCTTTGATGATGGATTAAAATGGAGAAATTAGGGGTAGAAGAGCATTAAGAATGGCACCTACCCTAGGTATATATCTTTAGTATAGTGCACATATTCTATTTCTTGAAGTCATAGAAGTATTATAGACATACTCATGGTCAAGGTTAAACTTATATTATATTCGAAAACTAACTTGTTTAGTGTTGGAGCTCACTTCTTTGAATAATAAATTTTGTCTACATGGCAATATATATAGCTATATAGAAAAGATGAGGATTTTGCAGGGATTATGGAAATATGTATTAATTTGCAAGAGTTGCTACAAATAAACAAATCCAAGGTCCATTGCTAGAAAGTAGGTGGAGAGATTTATTTATGGCCTCAACACACTCATTATCACTTACGAGGGCCTCCGTCTTCACTATTCTTACCCTCTATTGTAGATTAGTCAACAACCAAACTATTATCTTTATCAAATCGGAATAGCGTTTGTGAAAAGGGGAATAGAAAGAAAACTATAATATATAGTGTGTATGATGGTTTGTTTAATAATGAAGGTAGTGATTTAATGTAGTCATCCATTATAGTTGTCCATCAAAATGATAAGCACCCCAAATCTTTGAGATTTGAAGGTGAATATATTAATATAATAGATGGAAATATTATAAATGGTGGAGTTGTTTTTGAAGGAGGCAATGGTTGACCTAGATGTAAATTGCTTCAAGATATTGTTTTATTTTAAACAATAACTCCTTTGTCATTTTTGTCTGCTTGGTCATCATCTTCATCTTCTTCCCCATAAAAAAGGTAGATTGGGAGGATATAACCACTGTATAAAATTAATACTTCCCACATCAATTGCAAATCATATAGTAATCCCTATGAAACTCAAGAGGCATTGCTAGGGATTTTGGTTACTATACCCTTTGATACTATTTAGTTACTTTCTTTTCTACTATTAGAGACATAAGTTAAAAATCTGGTAAATATATAATTTATTTTGAAAAGAAAAATGTTAAATATGTGTTTATTGATAATAATCAAGTGATGCTTAATAAAGCATTGATTAGATAGTGGAATGTATGATGTTATTCTTCTACAAAAAACCATTTTTTAGTGGATTAAGGTCAATTTGTCTTCCAAAGCTAGTTGAAATAAGATTTGTATTAGTTGAAGCTAAGGGTGCACCTAAAGGATTGGTAGTCATTTTTATTAAAATAAAAATTAGAACATAAACCCTCATTACAGGGTTGAATGGATACTTGTGAACATCCATTCCATTCAATCCAACTTCTCTTGCTAGATCTGTAGCATTTATGACTTAAATGGAACAATCTAAAAGGCATATTTATGCTCCTTCCTTAATTTAATTCTCAAACCCCTAAAATATGAGCTGGTTATTTTGAGGGATGATTTCAATGCCATTATAGATAATGGAGAAAAACTAGGGGGTATTTTCCACCTTCAAAAGTTATGGAAGACTTCAAAACCTTCATCAATTCAATTTTTTTGTTTGGTTGTGTTTCAAAGGATAGAAAATTTACATAAATCTACTAGAGAAAAAGTTTCCACCTCATCATAGAAAGACTAGATAGATTCCTTCTTTCCATCAACTAGCTTTCCAATTCTCTAAAGTTAGAAACTACTAGATATTCCCTCTCTTTGGTTATGATCATCATGTACATCTATGTAGAAGTAATGGAAGGAAAAGCTCCAAACAACTATCCTTTCAAATTTGAGTCAATGTGGTTTAAGGAAAAAATATTCTTGCATATTCTTCAATAATGGTCAACTAATACCCCCTTCAAACTGTCATTGTATATACACTATGATGCATAAATAAGTCCTCCAAGGTAACAAAAAATAAACATGTAATGAAAAACCTCAAGACCCTCAACACCACATTATAATGAGAACATCCAACAAAGGACATGTATATAACCTATAACTTCCATTGCATGGGTAATGCCAAATTTGAAATCAATAAATGGATCCAAAAGTCTACCAATAGCACTCACATAGAAGGTGTAGCTAATTTCACCTATATAATGTAGTACCAAGAAACACTCATAATGATATGCAAATATGTAAACTAAACTATTGCAACATAACTCTCTCACCACTATTCTACATAGCTCTTCCAAGTTACCCTTAACCAATGAAAGAGATTAAAGAGCCTCCATGTTGTTACTAAAAAATAATGAAGTAAAATAACAACACATTATCACTTGAACATAGTGATCTGATCACAATAGCTCCATCAAACCTCAAATATAATATCATGTGAACATGAAACTCCAAGATAAAACACAAGACTATATAGAGAGAGCTTGTAAATCAAAACCATGTAGTATGTTCTACCAATAACTCTAAGTACTCAAACTATGACAAGTGAGATCTCCTTCACAATACTCCAAATAGAAAAGCCTTATCAACATCCAACCATTCATCTCAAATGTTAAAATTATAATTTGAATCAATAGACCATCCAAGATGTAAGCCTCTCAAATTGAAGTAAGATCCTAAACCAAAAGACACATTCCTAAAAGCAAGGGAATAAGCCCAAAACCATCCTCTACACTCCTCAAATTTTGAAAAACCACATCTTTGTGTTAAAATAGGAAATAAGATGGTCCACCTAGATTAAAACCAACTTGAATCAAATAGGGTGCAATATAACATAAAGAAAAAAAATATTATTATGTGTTTTATATTTCTTATGAGAAAACACACCACATTTTGATATCAAGATGCCAATTTTAATTAATTCCCATTTTCACAAAAGTTAATATCTAGCAGAATAAGAATTTGAAATACCATATTATCTTAGAGTACAAAATAAGGAGGTCCACCAAGAGTTGAACCTATTTATCACTAAATTTAACTTTATATTTTTTCAGGATATTCCAACTTTTTTAGAGCTCAAATTTCTCATTTATCTACAAAATCCAAAAAGAATGCCATGGACAATCATCCCTAATTCCTTTTCAAGCCTTCATACACCACACAATGTTCTATATTTCTTATGAGTAAAAAACTACATCTTTATATATCAAGATGTCAATTTTATTTAATTTTCATTTTCAAAAAGTTTATGTCTAATAGAATTTAACAATTTGAAATACCATATTATCTTAAAGTAGGAAATAAAAAGGAGGTCCACCAAGAGTTGAACCTATTTACCAAGTTAAATATAACAAATTTATATTTTTTGGGATGTTCCAACTCTTCTAGAGCTAGAATTTCTTCTTTATCTTCAAAGTCCAAAAAGAATTCCATGGACAATTATCCATGATTCTTTTTCAAGCCTTCATACACCACACAATGTTCTATATTTCTAGATGCCAATTTTATTTAATGCTCATTTTCAAAAAGTTTATGATTAATAGAATAACAATTAAAAATACCACACTGTCTTAAAATAGGAAATAAGGAGGAGGTCCACCAGGAGTTGGACCTATTTTATCACTAAATTTAACAGCTTTATATACTTTTCAGGATGTTCCAACTCTTCTAGAGCTCAAATTTTTACTTTATTCACAAAGTCCAAAAAGAATGCCATGAACAATCTTCTCTTATTCTTTTTCAAGCCTTTGTACACCACAAAATGTTGTATATTTCTTATGAGCAAGCACACTACATCTTTTAATATCAAGATGCCAATTTTATTTAATTCCCATTTTCAAATTTTTTATGTCTAATAGAAAAACAATTTGAAATACCACATTATCTTAAAGTAGGAAATAAGAATGAGGTCCACCAAAAGTTGGACCGTTTATCATTAAATTTAATAGCTTTATATTTTTCAGAATGCCTCAACTTTTCTAAAACTCAAATTTCTGCTTTATCTACAAAATCCAAAAAAAATGTCATGGACAATCATCTCTGTTTCTTTTTCAAACCTTTGTACATAACACAACATTCTATATTTCTTATGAGGAAACACACATCTTTTAATATCAAGATGTCAATTTTATTTAATTTCCATTTAAAAAAAATTGTCTAATAGAATAACAATTTGAAATACCACATTATTTTAGAGTAAGAAAGGAGGAGTTCCATCCAGAATTGAACCAGTTTATCATTAAATTTAACAGCTTTATATTTTTCAAAACTTTTCAACTATTCTAGAGCTCGAATTTCTACTTTATCTACGAAGTCCAAAAAGAATGGCATGAACAATCGTCCCCTGATTCTTTTTCAAGCCTTTGCACATCACACGATGTTCTGAGCTGCGGTATGTACTGTCACACCACATCAACCAAGTAAAAGATGAAATCCATTTTGATATGGAGATTGTTATGTGTCATTTCACATGTGAGAAATTTAATCCTGATCTCTGGCAGTACTGAACGTTATATTACAGAAAGTTAGGCATGAAAAAGATGCCAAACTCCATTCATCTTCTTAGTGCATGATATGTTGCTGACAATTGCAGAAGAATCACTAAAGTATTCTAATCTGTTAAGACAATATTGCAATCTTTAACGAATTAATCTGAGCTATATCTCACCAATGCTTGTATTGTATTGTGCAAGCAAGTACAGGACTGTCGACCAAACTATTTTTTTATTAAATTTGGATAAATGGGCATCGAATTTAATGGAATTTTTATTAAATTTGGACAAATGGGCATTGAATTTAACCACTAAATGTAGATAATCGATTCTTTAAATCTTCCTTCCACTTTTTGGATTCTCTTCAAACAAACTTGAGTGCTTAATGGAATAAGGCTGTTGAGTTCATCCTTACGAGTAATGATCCCATAAGAGGTTGCCACGAACTATAGATCTCTGCTCTCTGTTCGCCCTTTTAGGCCATGATCTTATTCTTATAATCTTGTTTTTCCTTTCTCGTTCGGTCTCCTCCCTTGTTAAAGCATTGTTTCAGTGAAAACATTTTGTTTTGTTTCCCTTTGTGGTTCTTAGCTTTGGTTGCCAATGAGGATTTCATAAGTTCAATACTTTCATTAGAGGGCCAGTTTTAAATAGCACCATTGATGCTCCTTTTAAATCCATGGCTTGCATGATATTTGAAGCCTTGTTAGAATGGAAGATCAAAGGGTTGTGTAATTGGGTAATGGTGCCATCTCAAGTGGGTCTTGTCTCATGGGAATACTAAGCATAGTTGAAGGAGAGAATGACACCATTGATTCAATGTGTTGGGACCGCATGGTAGCATTTCAAGATTTATAAACTTTGTTAGTTTGACAGATCTATAATATCGTGCTATTGGTTTAAGAAAAATAGGTTCACATCTATTGTGGGTCAGGTAGTGGCTTTCATGATTTTTAAATGAAGAAAAGGTGGTGACATCACAAAATCCATGTAGTCCTACTACACAAAGTTTCAAGGTTGTCAATAATTTCCAAGCTTAAGAGATGCACTATTGGTCACAATATGTTGAGTTCTCATAGATGGGTCTCTCTCCTTTAGATCAATTGAACATATCTAAGAATAAATTAGAACTGTTGATCATTTCTAGGATCAATGGTTCACCTGACATATGAACATTGTTAGTTTTACAACTTTGTATCATTGTGCCATTCGTTGAAAAGGTTAGGTCAGCTCTTCATACAAGCTCACCATGGAAATAAAGTGATTGTGCTTGCAAGTGTCACATGGCTACACCACATTCTTCAATGATAGTGTTCATCTCACAACTATTCCCTATTGCACCATTGGCTATTGGCTAAATTTTAACATGATGACCATGTTAGGGTCTATATCAAGGGATAGTCCATCTAGAATATTCTACTATGAATATATATGTGGTGTGATATAAATTCTCTAAGATGTGCACTACTGGTTAAAAAGAGATGAAATACTCAGTGCCATAACTACAATAGTTATAAACATCATTATGAGGAAGCCATCAAATGTAATTCTTGTCAAGTATGGCCCATCTTGATATCAATGTGATGGAAATCATTAGCTACCTAAAGGATTTATCCACTTGCAAAACCCATCCCATGTCTCAAAATCTAGATTCTTGTGCATTTCATGCAAAAATAAAAGGAGAGCCCATTCTCCCATTGTGATTGGGAATTCAACTACCAAAGGGATTTCAAATTTCACCTAGCACTCAAACATGCAAAATTCATGGGGTTTTTCAATGCCCTACTACCTTCTAGTGTCACTATTCACGATTAACATTTGCCTAATATCCATTATTCATGAAATTATTTATCTAAGGAATTAGATCTAAACGAGGTCGCCTTTCTCCATTTATGCAAGCACTTTCCTAATTGTAAAAAGGGAGATGTTATTTTTGGGAAACCCTATAGAAAATAACACTTTTGTATTTGAGCCTTGAAACTAGTAGATTGTTTCTTTCATATTCAATTAGTTGAACTCTAGAGATCATGTCAATCAACCCTTCACATTTGTAGTGTAAGAAAACTAATAAATATATATGTGATAATCTCTCCTTGATATGCCTTTTTGTATGTTTTCTGATATTGTTGTTAGTCATTCAACTAGATGTTTGTTAACTACCTTAGCTTGCTTTTATGAATTTCTATAGTTTTTGATACTAAAACCATTCATGACTCTACCATTTTCTCTTCAATTAAAACAATTAGCTTTGGATAAAATGAGATTTGTTCAATATTTGATGTTAATTCTTTAAAGAATCACCTAGTAGTTTAGTTTTAATTTCAAGTAATTTTATGCCTTGCGTCCTTGTCTATGACATAGAATATAGTTGGGACCATCTTAGGTCCAAGAGAGGTAGGAAGCATATTTTTCCCAATCATTATTGCTTTATAATTATTGTAACCCTATAGAGTATCTCTAGGATGTGATATTTGTATGCTCATAGCCTATTCTTTCAATAAGGGAGAATGACATGATGTTGATTGTAACTCCATCATTGATGAGATTTCTCTTTACTCATGCACGTCATAGATCCACATTGGTAAATACATTGTAGAATCACCTCTCCTTATTAATTAATTATTTATGGCATCTATTTAAGGCCATACAATAACTCGGATCATGCAAATTTACATTAGGTGGGATTAGATTGAGGTCCACTTAATTGATCTACTCCTCTAAAGATAGAGTTATGTGATTAAGATATTTTAGCTAAATACCCTTTAAGAGGGTTGCACAACGAGGCAGGGAGTTCCTATGAAGATTTATAAAGGATATTGTTGATGGTGTTTTCTGCACAGCAACAACTCAGACATAATATTATATCCTATCTCTCTTGAAAGGTAAATATCTATGGAAAAGAGATAACCCCAAGGTCTCTAATGTCAGGTCTTGACAATGCAAATAAAACAACTCATAGATAATGTGAAAATGCTGGTAATCACAAAGGGACCTTACTACAAGAAAACACTAGACTTTGAATTTATCAGATCTAACAATGAGTTGATACTTCAAACCCTAAATTTAACTCGGATAACAAAGAAATAACAAAAGACAAAGGTTTCAGAGATAATTCGAAGACTAATTCTAACCTTAAGATTGACAATGCCAAAAGATAAGATGCTCAAAATGGACCGATCTGTCAAAAACTACTTTCTATTTGACCCAAATAAATCTGCAATCTCACAGAAATAGTGCAATCTTCTAAGGTATTTAAAGATTTTCAAATCATAAACATTCATTCAAAACAATCCTATTGCAACTGAAATGAACAAATACTCATAATTGAACTAAGCACAATTTTAAGTCCAGGCTAACTTTGCAAAGCAACTAACAATCAGCTAACTACAAAAAGTATGGACTAGAGATCACTACAAACATTCTAAGCATGAAACCCTAAGCATCACCAAACTATCTAACAATAAACTTAAGTAATTTTAAAGATAGAACAACAAGAACCATGCCAGATAAAACTCAACACAAGAGAGATACCAAATCACAATATCCTTTCTTATATTAAGTCATCCAAAATGGCAACAATTCCAATCTTCTGTTACAATACTTGCTTGAAGATAAACCCTAATTCACTCAAATATGAAATCTCTATTCTATGTGCCACTCTATTCCTCTATATTCTATTCTATATATTACAAATGAGGCATCATGCCCAATTTATAGAGAACCCACAAGATAGGTCGGCCTAAAGAAGGGTTTACAATAATAAATGCCACACAATAGGTTGGCCTCAAAAGATATTCGAATACAACATGAAATGTGCAATTTGCACCAATTTCATCCAAGTCGGTCTGGGGTCTCAAAAATTCGGCCCAATGCATGTGGATAATGGGAAGCACAAACTTTGATGTAGCCCTATATAACTACTTCCCATCCTTGTCTTTAGCACACTCCACTTCACCATGCACTGCCAGCAAGACCCTGTCCAATTCAGCAATAGGTGGCATAGAAAAAACCCTAACTCTTCTTTCAAGAGACTTGATGTCATCTCTTGCTTGCCTTACTGTACCATCCCAATCAGCCCTATTTGTTAAATACCTGTCAATAATTGCAATGTAGGTTGCAGCATCATCTAGTTGATGTTCAGTGACTAGACCTTCACTGATTGGAGAATAGAAATATCTCCACCATTTCTTGAGTTATTCCAAACTGAGATGCTTTGGAGCGAACTTCTTCCTCCCTGTCATGATTTCAAAGAATGAGATGCACTTATCATGAATGTCAGTCAAGGTGTCCTCAATCTGCTTCCCTTGTTTATGAATCTTCTTCAAGGCCCTTTTCCTCATCTACAAGATCTCGAACCATTCCCAAGGCTCTAAAACCCTTGGGAAAGGAAGAATCCCACTCTTCACTAGTTTATCCTCAGTATCCTCCTTATCCTGGGCTAACACAGTCTTCAACCAATTCACTAACCTCATGGAATCCCCTACAGTCGACAAGATATTCTTGATGGCACCATCGCCCTTAGTTTGGACTCCCTGCAACCAACCAACTGTGGCATGTGTAGTGCCCTTCATTTTCTCAAGCTCGGAGATTGTTTCTTGAGGCAAGAAACCTACAGCAGAGGAGGAAGAGCTAATGGACTGCAAGGGTTTCATCAACTCCTACAAGTACCTCTTCAATTTCTCATTCTCCCTTTCCAACTCATGCCTGGTTTGTACCTCCTTCTTCAATCTACCTAGAATTATAACACTGGAGCCTTCATACTCCTCAATATATTGCTCCATAGAAGCATTCCCTAAATCAATGGTCTGCACATGATATTCCTTTGCAGTCACCCCATCTCTATCTTTGTCTGGAGCAGGGGTAGCAATATGAGCCACTCTGTTTCCTGATCCATCCCTTTCTATCCTGGATACAACCCTAGACTTCTTCTTGGTCTTCCCTTTCCCAATGTTAGCCATTAGGTCATCCCAATTGGGAGGAGTGTCCTCCACTATTACCAATTTACTCTTTAATTCTCTATCCAGCCAACCTGGAACAGTGGATTCGGTTTGCACTTTATCCTGTTTATCCTACTCCTACTGGACACTAGGTGCATCTTTCTCAATACTTGGCACATTAGGGATCTCCTTAGTCAGATCCTCTTTATCCTGAGACTGTTCCTCTACAATAACCCGTGTCGGTGAAGGAATCCTAGCTGGTATCTCCTCCTATTGAGGGGATTTTCCCAATTGCTCTTCTGCAGGTGAATCTACATAGGCTACTAAGGGAGACTGTATTACCTTATCGATTTCTACCTCTACATTGTAGAGGTCTCCTTCCTGGAATTATTCTTCACCCAAGTCCTTAGGATCTTCATCCTTGGCTCTTTTAGCACATTGCCAGTATCTTGAGGAGGGGGAATGTTCTCTTGGTCAATGATAGGAGCAGTCACAGGAACATCCTCCTTTGTTGTAGCATCTTTTGGGGAAGGATTCCTTGACCTCCTGATATATACCTATGTTTTTCCCCCTGAAATTTCTATCTCTACACAGGTGTCTCAACCTCCTTTTCTGATTTGGAAGTTTCCTTTTCTTTTTGTGACATTTTCTGAAGTTTTGTGGGAATGAATAATTTGATGATTATATGAAGAATTTTCTTATTGATGATGAATTTAGATGATTAAATGAACTTATGCTAAGTATTTTTACATTATTCCTTGGTTATATTGATTGATTGAAATGATTATGTGGGGTTGTATGTTTTTTTCGTTGGATTTCACCTAGTCCGGATTTCCCCAGAATTCCTCTCCAATCTAGATTCTGTGAAGGAGGCTAAATCCCGAAAACAACAACAGTTTCAACAATCCAAGAAAATGAAGGAAGCACAAAACATCTGAGAAAATCTTGAAGGCGTGGATTTCAGCGGAATTAAGACAAATTTATCATGAAAGCCCAAATTTAGTAGAACGACCCAGCAATGGACACCGGGAAAATCCGAAGGAAGCAAAATTCCATGAGATAAACAAAAATCCGGATAAAAGGCAAATTATGAAGAACAAAGAGGAAACGGAAGAACTCGGGAAATTCTGGAAGAGACAAAATTTCACAAAGACAATGAAAACACGAATGTATCAATGTTTCTCTTGTCTTCACCCAAATATAACGAATGATCATGGACTAAGAGCCTAGAGCTTGACAATGACTTGACCTAAACCTCCAATGGATCAACCATGAATTCAAAACTCACCTCTTAGTAAATCAAGAGGGATTGGCTATGCCCTAAGTCAAGAACCCTAAAACCTCTGTCATGAAAGCACGAAATAGCTCATGCACAACTTTCTTGCAACAAGGATAGGAAATTCATGGCAAATGCAAGCAAGCCCCGAAGACAACAACAAAAGACCAGCCCAAAGAAAATATCCAAGACAAACACCCGAACAAACTGGCAAGACACGAAACCCCCACACACCCAGGATGGCATGTGCACTCAGCAAGAACGTAGCAAAGAACAACATGAAAGTGCATGCAGGAAAGCAATCCAAACCAAAGAGGAAGAGAGCATCCACATACCATGATAATAGAGGAAATTGATTCCAAGGATGCTAGTAAATCACTTCAAGCATGAGCAAAACATGAATGGTGCCCAAGAAATCTGAATGTAACACTCAAAATCATGCACAATCCAGCAACACACCTCAAGCTCAAGCACTCCAAACTCAAATGAAAAATCACTTCCTATAACTCAATATAACATTGCCCCAAAATTCGTGCAGTCACCATTAATGCGATCGACAAGACGACCAAGACTAAAATCCAAGAATTTGACAGAGGAACGGACTTCGAAAAAATTCGTACATGACGGATTTCCCCAAACTTGAGCAAAAAGGAAGCCATTACCAAGCACCAAAGGGAAACCGGGAAAGTCCGGCCAGGGCGGATTTTCCCGAACACAATGAAAAGCCCGAAATGCACCCAAAAATTAAGGTTGTCAATATAAATCATAAATGGGCCATTCCAACCGGCAAGATGAATCATCAAAGCACATGCCCAAGCAAGCAAAACTCCAAAATAGAAAGGCCAAAACACCAAAAGCGAAAATGAGGGTCCCTACTTTCAGTGGGGCGTGTGTGCAAAAAACTGCACAACAGATATTTTTGTGAATGTCTTCCTAAGATCCTCAATTGAGTTGTAAGTGTCAATTGGGTTCAAATAGGGTCTACTACTGAAACCACATGCCCATGGTATTCTTTGTCTAGGATTACTTGATTCACATGGATCTCCCCATTTTGAACAAGTTTAATAATTCTAAGCATTTTAATTTCTACCTTAATCCCCAGTCGAATTAGGTTATTTGATTCTTTAGCTAGAGTAGTAATAATTACTCTTGATGCATTAGAAAAGGATATTAGTAGATCCTTATATTTTAGTTTTGAGGGGAAATAAACCTCTAATGGTTATAGCTTTGATTTATTGGAGGTAGGAGGAACATATATATGAATAAACATTTTTATCCTTTGGAAGGTTTGATATAAAGCAATGGTACTCCCAACATGGCTCGATGTCATGCCCCTGTCTCTTATAGAATGAGAAATATTTATCAAGTTAAATTTTTGGAAGTTTCTAGTATGGATCATAGTATTTTTTGTAATAGTTATTCTCATTATATTTCTTATTTCATTGACCATTATTATTTCTTAGGGGATAGTCAACAACTTGATGTTTTGATTCCTTGAGTTTTAATTGTCATATCTACTACTATATATATTTACATTCTAATACAATTGTTGTTATTGTTCTTGGATGGTGGGGTATCAATTTTAGCCCCATGGGTAGTATCATTTAAATTATTTTTAATATTTTTAGGTACATAATGGTTAATGTTGTTAATCTTGCTATTAGTGACCAATTTTCCATTGGCACCATATTCTTTCCTTTTAGCAATCATGTCTTGGTCTATTACAAGAGTGGTCTTGAGAGCCTCTTCATAAGATCTATTATAGATTTTTTAGATCTCCTCTCATTTGCCCCTATATAGGGTAGTAAGATATCATAAGGTTACCTATGATCTATATTAGGCTCACTTGATGAATAGAGAACTTGTCTTCATCATGTTATAAATTTTGTAACTAAATTGTTAGGTTCTTGTTTGACACTCAAGAACTCTCAATTATTATTATAGACACCAAAATTTGACCACATTCTAACACCACACCTAACTTTGTCTTCTAATACCATCTTTAATACCATTCATCACCATATTACTAATTAATTATATAATTTTAATTAATTAATGAACCAAGCAAATTTCCCTTATTCATAAAAAAAAATCTATTTTTACTAATTAGCTAAATAAGATTTATTATTTATCAATTATTTTATTTAATCTATTTATTTCAAAGTAAATATAACTTTCTTTCCCCATCATCCACATAAACCAATTAAAATTTCAAAAAGTATAATGTGACTAGCAAAAAATTTCTTAGGTTCATTGAACCTAGACACTCCCACAAATTCAAACTAAAATATCTTTACCATTCATTTCACATACTACATCTTTAAATTTTAACCATTCACATAAAAATATCGCTAAAACAAACGCTAATGTTTATCATTTTTTAAACTTGTCTCAATCAATCCCATCCATCCAATTTTAATCAATCTTGGCTATTCATTTATTGGCTTGCTCTAGAATTCAACTTAATATAGAAGCTAATGCATCTCATTCATCCATCCTCATACTATATTTTCAAATCTACAACCCTCTTGCAAGCAATTTTCAACATCACACCTTAAAGTAAATTCATGCTACTAGATTGAAGAGAATTTGCATAAAAAATCAAGAGCACATCAAGGGGGCATGGGGAGATCTCTTATAAAATCTCTCAACTTGGGGCATACTCCCTCTTCATGCTCGAACACAGGTATAATAGAATGCAAGGTTTATATTTGTTTGTTTGTATTTGGGTCGTTATTTTCTATCTTTTTCTTGTATACATTTTGCACACTCGGTGAGATGTTGTGCCTTGTATAATCTTGGTTTTGAACATTTAAGACTCGTTATTTTTTTATTTTTCATTTAGGGTCAAATATATTGCATATAGTCATGTGTCTCACATAGGTCTTCAAAAAAGGAGAATTTGGATTCATTAGAAAGACAACTTCTAGAGATTTATATCAAGTGGCTACATTAACTTATACAAGTGATAAGTATTGAGGGAGATATGATAATCTAAAGTTGAAGGTCTATGATATTGATTTCTTAGAATTTTTTGACATGTGAATTTTGGAAAAAATTATCTTGCAATCTAGGTGAGCAAATCACATTCTATTTTTGTAAGTTATTAGAAATGATCAAATATATTTTTCTACATTATTTATTTTAAAATATGTGGTATAAAATGAGACTTCTTGAGAAAATAATATTTTTAAAACCTTAGTTTACAACATAACTTTTGCATATGAAATAAATGTTACATTTGTTTTGGAAATTTAGTCTAGAAAATTATAAGGAATCTATTGATAACCTCCATTTTATTATTTGGAAGGGTTATTCTTTATTTTTTTTAGAGAATTAGCTTTTATTACTAATTCTCTTTGAGTGCAATCATCATCACTTTTTCAAGACCTTGAACAATCAAACTACTAATGCCTTTGTGCAAGTTTTCTTGTCAAAGAATAATCATCAAAATCATTTTTCACATATTTTTATCAATAAAAAAAGTTTACTATGGATTGAGATGTCTTATTTGTTTTAAATTTTTTAGTGTCCATGGCTAAGGGTGTGCAATCTCTCCTATCATGTTGCAAGGCAAACTTGAGGATGAAAAAATCCTTCACCACTCTAGTGTCTCCCAAGTGGTGCTTATGTATGCTCTTTACTCATGCCTTAGGGTGAACTTGGAAACCAAAAGCAAGTGTCACTTTTTATTTTATCTTTTTAGGGGGATTGTCTAAGGATTTCATCACCTTAAGGGATGACCTCAATAGTGCATTCTAGTGGGATATAAAAATTTGGGAGAGAAATGAATTTAACTCAAAGGAGTCATCATCTTGTTTGGCACAACCTCAATTCCCCTTTCCATGACGATTCAAGGTGAACTAATTTCCTACACTTATTTCACATGCTTGTAGATGGCCTTTGGTTCATGGACGTAAGTCTCATGTACCCTTTTGTATATATAGTATATCCCTAGAAATGTTGTTTATCCTAATTTAAAACCTATGGTCATGCTTGAGTTTGATGCACCAATTACGGATGGTACTACAAATTTACTCACCTCATGCCCCTTGAAACAATTGTGTAGGCCACATATTCTCTCCCCTCACACCTTATAGTATCCTTGGATGATCAAAAATAGTTAGTGCCCCAACATTTGACCTACACATCATGCCATGACAAGGCATATTGATGGGCTTAATCTCATTCACACCCATTATTTGAATAATCTAGTAATGTTGGTGTGTTTACTTTGCTTGGTGTTTTGCTAAACCCATGCTTATTTTCAAACCTCAAACTAGGTAAACCTATAAGAAAACAGACTATTTAGCTTAGGAAACACACATCCAAAATTTCTACTCCTAAACAAAATTTGAAAAATCCAAATAAAATCCACAATCAAAAACCCCATCCAAACTCAACCTAGTCCACTTCAACCTTCAATCCATCCTTATGATCATATTCTATTATCCCAATTAATATAATTCCCAAAAAATTAGTCCATACCAATCCATCATCATGGCTTCATTTTATTTTTATGATTCCTCTTGTATCTAAAAATATATTATTTGATCATGATGTTTTATTCTTCAATCAAGAATAATATGATCCCTATGAGGATAATGGTAGTCTTTTGGACCAATAAAAACTCCCTAGATCATCCTTAGATGATATTTCCTTAATAAATATGGCTAAAACCCCTCGCCTCCCATCTATCAACCATCAAGACTAAGAACTAACTAGCACAAGCTATTATATTGAACCTAAAACTTATCCATTGGTCACCCTTCCCCTAACTTTGACAAGAGAAACTCAGCCTTCATCCAAAGCCTTCTTTACTAATCCATATCCCAAATCCCCATCTCACATGAATTCCTTGTAGCCTCTATCTAATATTTCAATCCTTTGTAATCCAACCCATCATAATTCAAACCCCAATTAACCAAAATATCCTTAAAATTATTTTCTCCAAATAATATTACCAAAGCATCATAATCCTCAAATAATAAATGTAGTTGTGCAATCCTACCACATTCCAAATCCTAGACCATCCAAATCACTCATAAAAAATGTACTCATCAATCCCAAATTCCTCAAATCTAGCTTGAATCATAAAAAAAAATATTCCCTCCTCTACCCATATGCATAGCTAAAATATTTCCTCCATGCATTAATCACTAATATTATAAAACATCTCTCCTTCTTCATCTTGCCCAAATGAATTTGTATGAGCCAAGTACTTGCTCCAAAGTATGACAAAGCATGTAAGCATTGAGATTTAGGAACAAGAATCCCTATTAATACATTTAGTGATCCCATATCCTCTTAAGATCCAAAAATCCCTATTGAACCCATCAACAAACCATAACTCTATCCCCTTGTTTCCTCCACCTTCATCTGATCCAACTTTCTTATAGGGAAGAAAACTAAAACTACCACCACTCCTATCCATCTAAAAACATATTTTCATATTGTTTCCAAAATAATATAATCCCATCGATAATCAAATTTTTCAAATATTAACTATCATAAAAAATGGTTAAGCCTTCATGAGAAAGGAAACTTAGTACCCATCCAAATCAAAGAAAATATAAGATTTCAAGGCCTTTTCTATTGCTCTCAAGACAAAGATATTGGCCACAACTTCACAAATCTTGAAAAATAAATTCCAACATCTAAACAAGTACCTCTCACTACTCCTCTCATGATATTTCTTCCACCAATCTCCCATCATCCCTATCACTTATGTCCCAAAATATCATAATCCTACCAATCCACCCCCCTACAATCCACAATTAGGATAAACAAACACACACATCCTTGGACTTATTCCAAAATGATGATTCCATAACCCAATTCATTAGATGTCAAGATAATCTATACCCATGTGACCACACCATTAACTTGGATGTGGTTTCGAAACACAAGAAAAAACCTATACAACAAAGAATACAAAAAATCCAAGGATCTCCATATTGTAATGCTTTGACATGCACTAGAAAAGAAAAATATAATTCTAAAATTAAAATAAATTGAAAAGAACACAAAGGTATGTCAAGAAAAAAAGAAGCCCATAAATAAAATGGATTACCAAACAAATAGAGGGGAAAAGCAAGAAGTTGAGTCCACAAAAAGGGGAAGCTTCAACCAAAAAAAAAGTCTCAAAAGGAACAAGTATTTGTTTTGAAAAAAATCGGTACCCATTTAGGAACAAGATCTTGAGGCTAAATTTGAATGGGCGCCCATTCGGCTTTAGGTAACCGTTACAAAATGGGTACCCATTTCTAAAAGGTATTTAATTGTTTTAAAAATTGACTATCGATTCATTTTCACCTGCAACTTCTGAGGTGAGAGACAATGAGATGAGGAAAATGGGTACCGATTTTGTGCCACCAAATTATGCCTACCACCTCCTCCCTTTGACATAATCAATATTAACAACCTCTAGGTTATTATTTGTGCTTTTTTTATTTATATTTAACATTATTATTTGTAATTATGGTTTAAAATTTAATTATATAATGTAACGTTTAGGGCTTGTAATTTCATGGTTTATATTTATATTTATTTTATTTTTTGTAATTAGGATGAATTCTATAGTTTGTAAATTCCATTTGTAAGTATATTCATCAAAATAATGGATACATACAATAAACTAAAACCTATAACTTGGACCTAAACCCTAAAACCCTAAACCCTAATGGATTCATGTCTACCATTATAAATGAATGATCACTAAGAATATGAATAGTCACTAGTATTGGAAAAACTAATCTATTCTATGGAATTAAATCACCACTACCAATTTTAACCTCTTGGTTGGCATAATGCTCTCAAAACCTTGCATAGATTCTAAAAACAAGTAGCTATGATATAACAATTCATTTAATCATTGATTGTAAAACTGTAGTGTACGTTAAACATGGATTGTCTATGCTAGCTCTTGAAAACTCTCTCCTAATGATTTTCCTCTACTTTAAATGTTTAGAAAGTTCTAGTATATATACATGTTAATAATGATAAAAGAATTAGAAGAAATCTAAGGTATACACCATAACAATAATACCATTTACTAAATTTGATATGCTAGAGAAGTATGTGTAGTTTAATTGATTGTGCATACATATGAAGTTATTTTTTTAAGATAGTTTTTTACCTTTCAGAGTGCATAAGTGAATGATAATAGTATGTAAATCTAGAATTATGTTATTTAATTTTAGTGAGAAAGGATTGAGGAGTGGAAAAAACAATAGATATTACGAGAATAGGAAGAAGTGTAAGAGTAGGTATTAGTAGAATATGCATGATTGATTATACAAAAATATGGTTTTAAGGGGATAGGTTGAGTAATATTATCTTCATTAGGCAAAGGTATTTTCCTTTATATCTAGAGTGTGCTAATACCTTGAACCCTTTGCCATATAATATTTCAAGTTTATGAGAAGAGAAAGGGGGATCTATAGTACTAGGAGCGACTAAACTAATGTCATGATCAATGATGTGTTTTTATGTGAAGAAGATGATAGGGGATTTGGGAAAATATGATTATTAAATGAATGAAAATATTTATGGGAAGAGGAGGGAGAAGATTAAGGGGGACCTTTAGAGGAGTTTTTTTTATTATGTTGAGAAAGATACAATACATCAATGTTGAAATATGTTAGATCTACCTTATATTAATTGATATAGGAGGGAGTGAACTTGAAAGAAGATCACTTGATGTCCAAGCAATTAGTGGGTGTGGAAGAGGGCATATCAATTTTTTAAGAAAGGGCAATTAAATTATAAGATGGGCTGAAGGGGTATGACAATGAGGAGGTAGTGACTTATTGATAAAATTTTAGTTTCATCGATATAACTTGCTACACTAGATATACTACTATAACTGTGTTCTTGAAAGTTTCCATATCATTCTCTTTCTTCCCACATACACATGAGATTAGTGTAACATAAGAAACCTCAATAGTAATGTGTGAAACCTATTTATCCTCTAAGCTTTTAACAATTTAAGTATTTTGAACAAGAAAACTAAGAGGGGGGTGAATCAGTTGTAGTAATTTTAACATTTAAAACTTTCACCAGAAGTTAGATCAATAATCATTCACAAATCCTTTGCTCTGCTAATGTGATTAATCATTAAGTGTAGAAGAAGAAACTAGAAGAATTAAAACCATACACATAATAACACCAGATTTGCATGGAAAATCCAATAAGGGAAGAATTCCAAAACTGAATACAAAGGTTCACTGCCAAGACATGACTTTCTTTTCAAAAAAAGGACTTACTGTCCAATGAGGGCTTACTGCCTAGAGGGCTCATTGCTACATAATTACAAAGAAGATAGAAGAGGAATGTCACAAAGAGAAAACTATCTCAATGCAACATATATTTCCACCACAATTCACTCACACATTTGTAGACATGCTTAAATGATGGAGTACACCTTCAGCTCACTGCCTCCAAACAATCGCCATTTGAATTTCACACTGATCTGCTAAAATTCGCATCACACACTATTTTGCATCTATCTCACATCAATATTGCATCTATATTGTCTTTCATCAACATCTCAACTTATATTTATACCATATTCAACCTTGAAATACATTCAAGGTCGGCCACACATCATTTGCATTTACAAATTCAAATTAGGTCGGCACCAAAACATTCTATGATTGGAATTAGAATGAGGGTGACCTAAACACATACTTAATGAGGACCTAAATAAGTCCTAATATGCTTCAAAATGCTTCCATGAAATTTTTAAGTAGTGTTTAACACAAGGTCGACCAACACCAATGTAAAACACATAAAACAGTTAAGCACACACATCCTTAACTCAATCCAATATTTTTGGTCAACAAATTTCACTTGAACTCGACCTCATTAGCTTATTCTTAGAACTGTAAGTCATGGAACCAAAATACAAAGAAATTTAGAGCAACTACATTTCTCCTGGACCTCATCTAGACACACCAAAATACATAGATCACAACTGGTGAAGATATATCGCACTGTGCAACAATATAGAAGCCCAAATTCTTGATACAAAAAATACCAACAATCATGAATAATACCTTACATCCTCACTAGCATAGAAGCACATCTTGGAGCATATCCTAAAGCACACACATAATACTTGCAAGCCTTCTTTATTGCAATTTTCTCAATATCCTCAACATATACAACCAATAACCAACTTTCATGACATCAATGACAATGAGAACTAGTTTGACAACTAGTTAACCAGTTGACATCAATGAGAACACCTTCATACTTGAATTTTTTTTTTGAAGAAGTATTAGGAGGTGATTTGGGTGAGCCTTTATTGATGAAATTTTAGTAAAGAGGTGAAATACATGTGACTAGGAAAAATATAATTTTATATTCAACAACTTGACAAATTTGAAAAAGGTCTTCATTAACATATATAATATAAATTTTATTAACAATCATAAATTTTATACATCTATGAAGGATGGAGGGATCGAAACAAATTCATGGATCCATAGTCATCCAAGGAGAATATCATAAGTGAGTTTACTATGTGTGATAGAAAAAAGTGTGTTGAGAGTGACATGACCTATTGTGATAGGTGATGTAATATTTTATAAGGCTTGTTGGATGATGTATTTAAGAGAAGGAAAATTCTAAAATAGTTCCAAAAGAGATATTTTATCTTGTGTGGATTGCAAAATTTCTCCATGAGATTGTATTCTTTAGGGTTATTATCAAAGATATGGGATGAAGGGGGAAGATTAATAGTATTAGAGGGAAGGGAAGTTGGGATTGATATATTTTTTTTATTTCATTGAGTGTCATGGGTATGACTAATTGTATAAGTTAATTTATGTTAGGGGAGGAGAACTGTTTATTCAAAGTTGGATAAGATGGATGAAAACCTTATACTATAAGTTTTGGCATGGGATTGGTTTGGACAATAATCTTAGGAGGAGGATAATGTGGTATATAATTTTATGGGTCGTATGGGAGAGATATAAATAATATGTATATTGGATTAGAGGGGTCTCTAAAATTTTCATTGGATCCTTTAAGCACACACATATTGGCATATGTTTGGTTACAAGAATCTAGAGAAGGGGAGAGTAACGAATGGGAATTACATTATGAATTGAGGTTCATGTTTTGGATATATGTGTAGGTTTATTGATAAATGTACTTAGTGTCTCATAAAAGGAAATAAACAACTTTCCTATGAATGAAACTAATTATGTTGCCATGTAAAGGATGAGTAATAGAAGACATCATAATATGGTAATCATAGCATTCATTCATGTAAGCCATATATGTACTTTACAATCTCCTTTTTTAATAAATTATAGAGAATATCATAGAATTGAAAAATTAAGAAGACACATTCTACATATAAAAAAAAAAATTACTAGTGAAAACCCTTCAAATGAGTGAAAAACTCCAAGAAGAGTATGCTACTCGCATCTCATCAATATGCTACAAATTATTCTCTAGTTTTATCCTTTACAAATTATTTATTGAGTTACAAAAATAAGATTCCAATATAGTTTGGAAGAACTTATTTCTCTAAAGTAATATATAACTATATGACCCTATCTCCAATAAAATGGGTGTAATACTTGTGACCAAACAATATACACATTAACTCCAAGATATCTTTAAAAAAATTAGAAAATATGTATATTGAGTACTTTTTCAACCTACTATATTGAGGCACATCCACCTTATCTCTAGACATCATGATATAAGTGAAACTTTCCCTTTTTTCCATTAACTTCAATATCATCATCACATTTATGAAATAGGGATAATAAGTATACATACCTAGTGATGATCATCATGCATATATACCTCCTAAAGCAACTATGTATTAGGATTAAATTCATGATTAATATATGATGTTAGGATAAATTAATATCAATTTTTGGATAAAATTGAAATGAAATTCATACTAATTTAATTATCAACCATTAATAGCCCAAATTTCATGTGATTACTTTATATACCACTAGGGTGTGAATTTTATACCTTCACCTTTTGCAACTCTAAATATCTAACCATGAAGTAAGTTAAAAATTTACCTTATTTTTGGGCCAAAAAAATATTCTTGAACAAATTGTGCAATATATTTCTACTCCAAGATGAGTATGAGATGGTGTTTTGTGTACCTCATGCATGATTATATGCCTTAAATTTTTATTTTCTAGGAGTTAAATGCACCCCCAATATCCTGATAATCTAGTTGAATCACTTAATAATATCCTCATTTTCCGATTTAAAATGATCTATATAGTACTAATTTCCTAATAAAATGAATCAAATTTCTACTATTTGAAATAATCTTATTTGTCAACTCAAATTGTAGACTAGTTATTTTAGGCATATGCTATAATTATTTTCTTAATTCATTAGGTAGGAACATTATTTTCTTTTTCTTTGATATAAGAGAGTCAATTTATCAAAAATACAAAGTAATTATAGTCATGTTCACTTGATGTAGCATGCGGTCTAATTTATCTGTTTAATTTCAATGTACAAAGAAACATAAATTAGTCTGAATTCATGTTGTACATTTATGTTAAATTTGAATGTGTGTTCGATGTGATTTTTATTTCAAATTGTATATTATTTAATGATCTCTTTGAAACAAGTATAAAAATTAATCTTAAATATTTTATTAAAAAAATCAATACATTCAATGTTTCATATTATTTAATTATTTTATATATATATATATATATATATTTCTAAATGTTTAACATATAGTGGCCCTTGATGGAGCAATTAACATTAGTTGATGAGTTTTCTATAGATGATCTTTTGCATAATGAGCAGCCTCAAAACCCCCCACCTCCATGCTCTTCTCTTCATATCCCCCACCTCAAAACCCCCCACCCCTTGCATTTGGTGAGGCTCAATTGCAAGAAAACATCAATTCAAACATAAACATTATTCAATAAAATATTATTTTGATAAAAAAATGAGCCTAATATGCCCCTCCACCTAGCATGTTTTACATCTTCGATGCAAACTGTTGTCAACTCTGTCTGATCTATCGATGTAGATTTAGATAGTTTCCATTGATGGAGAGAGGAGAGGAGATAATTTTATTCATATAGGCTATCATATAGAGAGATCTTAGATCTCCATATTACCAAACAAACCATTTACCCATATTTCATTGATCCCCATACTAACCTACCAATTCCTCCAAATAAAAAATGAAGTTTTATTAGATGATGTGCCACACACTAATTGTGAGGTGCCCCTTTATTTTTGGACAAAATTATGGGCTAAGTTTGAGATGGGTTTAAAACCCAATTATTTTGATATGAGGTAATTTCAGGGAGTTGGGTGTGGAATGCACCAACATAGAGTTGGAGCATATATTGATCCTAATTGACATTATTTGATTCCACCCATTATTGATCCCCCATCTCCTTGAATTTTGACACCATTTCAGAACCAGACAATGATGTCGACATTAGGAGCATTAAGTTCATGCTCAAGAGATCTCACTGATTAGGCTACCCACATGGCACCTAAAGTTGGTGTTAGCGAGCATGGAGGAGATGATCCTAGAAGCTTGCATGTTCCACAATCACATTTTTGTCAAAGTTGTATTCATCCATGTTATGAGCCTACTCAGGAATCCACTATAGATGCACCTACATCAAATGTGGAATCATTTATGGATAGACTATGTTTTGATGATCGTCCTACATAGGTATGCACATTAAGTCACATTTTAATTTTTTTGATATGTTTTACATTTACAAGTATCAAAATTCATGTTCAATAACATTACATTATATATAATATTAATATGAAGTGTTTGGTGTAGGTGCATGACTTTAGGAGATCATCTTAATATGATCATATTTATTTTACATCGATAGTTGTACAAGTGGAAACACCTTAAACTTAGGTAAACCAATTTATATTTACCCTAGAAAATTGCATATGTATAGATCTCTTTTTAATTTAAGGTTGCATAATTTAATTTCTTATTCATATATTTTAATTTATCTTCATATAGTTTATTTCAATTGTACACATCTGTGAAACAATATTATATCTATGCAGGGAGGTCATGTGATATCCATGACCGACCAACGACAAGGTGTGGTGAGTGCTCCTAAGCCACCATCAACTATTATGCATGGGCCCTCTCTGGTGAGTGTTTTCAAAAGTTATTGAAGTTTGAAATTTACATGTACTTTAAAAATTCACTAGATGTACTATTATTTTAAAATTTAAAATTTAAATTAAATTGAATTTATATTTAAATTTAAATATGTGTTTCATATATATGTATATGTTGGATGATAGAAATATCTTGATAGGTGCTATCCAAGCTCCTAATTGGGGCCATTTTCATGAGTGATCTATGTCGTTTAAGGTCCTAAACTTTACTAAATTTCCTATACAAATTATAGGTCTTTTTAAATATATATATATATATATATATATATATATATATGTGTGATTAAAATAATTTGTTATCACTAATAATTAATAACCTATTGTTTTCTTTATTTGAATATCCAAGAAGTAGCAAATCATGCATTTGGTCCTCAATTGACAGTTATACCACCTGATGAACAAAATGTGCTAGTAGATTCACATGATTATTTGACAATTTATGCATACTTTCTAGTTTAGATTTAAAAATTTAATTTCATGATTTTATTAGTTAAGTTAAATTAAATCAAAATTTCTTTAACTTCATCTAATTTCAAGCTTCTTGAACTCTTCTATAGCATGATATAGGTCCATCTAGTTCACATGGAACGAAGAGGAGTCTAGATTTTATTGATCATCGTGACAACTAGGCTAGTTTTATTTTATGGACTATATGTACACATATCCACATGTGTATATGTATATTTTATTTTTATATGTGCCACTTGATATACATTTCACATGTTATTTCATGTCCACTTCTAGACATATTTTAGTACATTTCATGAGTTCTATATGATCATTTGTATTTATTACATATGTTGACTTCAATATTTTTGTAGATACATTTTTATACATGTTTTATACTAGACTAGGTCTATATATATGTATCATTTCATGTGGAATTTAATATAGTAAATATTAAATGAACTCATGTACATTATGTTCATTATGTTGATTAAATGCAATTATATATATAAGATATTTTCAAGTATGCACTATAAATTCTTATCTAATCAAATTACAATTTTTAGATGCCTTTGTTGAATGAAGTTTAGATGTCTTGAAATGATTAAATTTCAATTTCAATAAAATCACATGGTTAGGCGATTTAACCAATGCTAAACTAAATATTGGTTAAATGTGACAATTTAATACATTCCTTATAGTTTATCATATTCATAATAAACTAGGGGCCTAGTTTTAACTATTTTCCAATTAGAAGTGCGGCTTGCTCTTTCTTCTCAAACTTGCTTTTAGAGGATCATCCCCCTGGCCCCATTTGTCAGCAAAGCTTCTTATATATCATTCCTAATCTGGTGTTTGAGGATTTGAGCAAAGGTTTGTCATGCATCTCATTTGATGAGGAAGTTAAGAAGGTTGTGTTCTCTTTTGAAGGTAATAATTCCCTTGGTTCGTATGGTTTTCCTATGCTTTTATTTCAAACTTATTGGGATATTGTTGCTATGGATGTTATGAATGCTACTAAACAAGTTTTTGGTAGTAGGCATCTCTTGAAGGAGTTGAATTCTACCTTTATTATGCTTATTCCTAAGAATCCAGGGGCTTCATCTTTTGGTGATTTTAGGCCTATTAGTTTGTGTAATTATATTTACAAAATATTTTCTAAAGTTTTAGCTTCAAGGTTGCAGCTGGTCCTTCCTCATATTATTTCTCCTTACCAGAATGGTTTTGTGTCAAGAAGCCAAATTTTAGACTATGTGATTACAGTGCATGAGAATATCCACTCCCTTCTGGTTAATAAGAAACTTGGTCTTATTCTAAAATTGGATCTTGTGAAGGCCTACAACCATGTTAATTGGTCATTTTTATTGAAAATCTTGAAGGCGTTTGGTTTCTCTGATCAAGTTCTCTAGTTGGTTGGTCAACTTATCTCTTCTCCTTCCTTTTTGGTGTTGGTGAATGGTTCTCCATCTATGATTTTTAGGAGCTCTTGTGGGATAAGGTAGGGTGATCCTATATCTCCTTTCGTTTTTAATATCATGGTGGAGTCGTTAGGTAGATTTATTCTCCAGGCGGTATCTAATGGTACCTTCAGGGGTCTCTCCCCTTCCTCACGACAATAGTCTTGCTGGCATCAATAATTTGTTGATGATACTATTATTCTTGCTAAAGCATCAATTGTTGCGCTCAAGTTGATCTGTCTCATCTTACAACAATATAAAGCATCTTATGGTTAGAAGGTGAGTTTTCCTAAGACTATTGTCTTTTTTCTCAATACTCTAGAGTGTCGTCAAGAAAGGATTGCTAGGATTCTGGAGTGTGGTATTGGGGAGCTCCCTTTTACCTATTTGGGGCTCCCTCTGTGTTGTAATGTGGTGTCAAGATAATTTTGGAAAGGGATTATTGATAAGTTTTATTCAAAACTTGTTGGATAGAAGGGGGCTCTTTTGATTCAAGTTGGGAAAATTTAGTTGATTAAGTCTACTTTGTAGAATCTCTCGGTTTATGCCTTGAGTCTGTTTCAAATCCCAAGGAGGTTCTTGGAGAGGATTGAGAGTATTCAAAAATAATTTCTTTAGTCTAGGGTGGAGGATAAGAATCAAATGCATTTTCTCTCATGGGAGGAAGTTTGTAGGGCTAAAAATCAGGGTGGTTTGGGTATTCGAAATTTGAAGGAATTTAATCTTTCTCTCATTGCTAAACAATTATGGAATCTGGTTTTGGATGGTAAGGAATGGACCTCTATTTAATCTTTGAAGTACTTGAGGGGTATTGATAAGTTTAGAGATATTTTTAGGGGTCGCTTTGTTCCTCCTTCGAGTTTGGCCTTATGGAACTTCATAGTGAAAGCTCACTCTATTGTGGCTGATGTTTTGTGATGGGTTCTTGGGAATGGTAGGAGTATCCTCTTCTAGGATGACTGGTGAATTTCTCATGGCCCCTTGAAGTATGAACGTTGGGTGCCTCCCTTAAAAGACATTTGTTCTGGGTTGGGGGGTTCTTTAGTGTCAGATTATATTGTTGATGGTAAGTGGATAAGGATTGATTTGGTTAATAGGGATCTTGAACCTCTATATCAATTCTTATCCTTGATTCATATTTTGGCTTTAGCCCCTACTAAAAGGGTTGAGTGGTGGTTGTCTCTGAGTGGCCAGTTTTTGATGTCTTCTACTTTCTCAAAACAGACTCATATTGTTGGTCCTCCTCCTTTATAGAGTCACCTATGGAATTTGAAGCTCCTGCCTAAAGTTAACATATTCTTTTGGATTCTTTGCCAAGATAAAATATTGACTCTTAAGAATCTCTCAAAAAGGGGTTATGCTTTTCCTAATATATGATTTTTGTGTAAGGAGGTTGTTGAAGATGTCATTCATCTTCCTGTTGGGTGCAATTTCTCTTCAGAAGTTTGGGCCCATGTCCTTCAATGGTGGAATTTATCCTAGGTTTTCCTTGCCTATATCCTAGATCTTTGGTCCCAGTGGGTGGCTTCTACTCTGAGTCTATTTTTGTGCTTGTTATGGTCTCTTATCTTGCCACATGTGGTGTGAGGAGTTTGGAAGGAACAAAATAATCGTATCTTTTGTTAGCTGGAATTGCCTCCCTTAAGGCTTGCTCTTAAAATCTGAGGTGATAAGAGAAAATTTTCTTTCTGAAGTGTACATGCTTCACTCCTATGGTCTGAGGGTTGTGGTCTCTGATTATGACTTGATTATTGGTAGTAGATGGAATATTTCTTGTGACATTTCTATTCTATTGAAGAAACCTAAATCTTTTAGGGAGGGGGTTCGGTGGAAAGCTCCCTCTCAGGGATGGTTCAAAGTTAATTTTGACAGTGCTACTAAGGGGAATCTGGGACCTGCTGGTTGTGGGGGAGTGTTACATGATGAGAATGATAGGTTTGTCTCTACGATGGTGCTCCCTTTGGGAACCTGGACAAACCACTTTGTAGAGGCATCAACAGCCTATCATGGCCTCCTCCTCGCTAAAGAGGTAGGGGTGACTAAGTTGTGGTTGGAAGGGGATTCCCTTAATATAATTAATTGTCTTTTGAAGGTGAACCCTCCGTTGTGGTCTATTTCACATATCATTGAAGATACCCTCACCATTCTTGGTTCCTTTGATGATTATAAAATATCACATGTATTTTGTGAGGGAAATATCCTTGCTGATGGGTTTGCTAATGTGGGTTTTGTGGCTCATAAATTTTGGAATTCCTATGATGCCATTCTTGTTAATCTCTAAAGTATCATTAATCATGATCAACTATCTTATCATGGTGGCAACAATATTGGGAGATAAGTGTTTAATTTTTCTCCTCTTTATTTGGTTCAAGAACCTAGAGTTCAGAGCTCGTCCAATTAATTATTACATATCTTACAAAAATGAGCTCATGGAATTGGTTATTATTGTTGGGTGTACCTACGTTGTTAGGTTAACACAGATTAGGTGTACTTTTTGGCCTTGTTTCTAGATTATTCTTAGTTTTTTCTGCTCATCAAAATGAGGTGAACGTTGTGGTGAGGTTGTCTTTGGCTATAATGGGTGGAAATCATTGTAGACTAGAGATGCTCTCATGTGAAGAATTCAGTGGGAATGAGGTGGTGTGAGAGCATCTAGAGAAAGGTGGAGTTTTCCCTTATTTTCTCAAATTGCATGGGTTTGATTTTGAGATTATTGAGGTTTTTAAGAAAGGTTGGAGCAATAGAATGTTGTGCTACAAGGGGGTAGAGGTGGATGCCACAGAGGGCTTTATTTCTGAAATCAGGGATCTACCCATGAAGGGTAAGAATTTTTACAAATACCATGGAGCCTCTAAGTGAACTTTGGTCAATTTTTTCAAGGGAAAGGAACGAGATAAGCTTAGGTGTGTGGGAAGCGGTGGGTATGATAGGAATTCCATTAAGCTGTTGTGGAGAGATGTGGCATTGGCTATCATGAAATATTTCAAGCTTGATGGGAGATATTCTATTGTTTATGGTTATCACTTTATGTTGTTAAACCATTTTAGGCACAACAATATGGTGTCATTTCCCTATTATTTGCTTCTCTCTATGGAAACTATCATTGAAGATCATAGGAAAAATCATAGTAAGGAAATATTTCATGAGGGTCTTATGAATCTTATAATTGACTATATCAAAGTTAAGTTCATTCTTGAACTTCCCAAGATCTCCACTCATTGGAAAGGTAAGGGGCTTGCACCGAGGTATGATATGAGGGATTCAACTGAGGAATGGGATGGTGATTATGAGGAGGAAGGCTCAAATGATTTGGAATCTCAAGATAAGGAGGGTAAGTTTGAGAAGGACCATATTTTGGAGGCTTCTAATTCGTGGACAAAATGTTATGAGACTAAAATTAAAATGAAGGTTGGTGTTTCCTTTGGTGCAAAGAAGGGTTCTAGAGGAAGAAAGGTGAGCAAAGGGAGGAGAAGCGAGCTTTAAACTTGGTTGAAGGGATGAAAGGTTTGGGTGTGCCCCCTACTTTAACTAATAAGGGGAAACAGGGGAGTGTTAAGATTGAAAAGGATCAGTGTATGGTGGAAAAATATCTCGAGGGAGATGGTTTCAAAAATTATAGAGAGTCTTCTCCTTTGCAAACTGGGTTGTTATTTCCTAATGGTAAGGGTTTTGAGTAGGTTGAGGACAAGAAAGGGCTTGTGGAGCTGCTGGTGAATTCGACAATGAATGTTAGTAAGTAGTGTGTGGAGGTTGAAATTGTTGATGCAGAGGATTCTCCTATCGAGGATGCTTTGGGGGATGAAGGTGTGGGCCAGAAGTGTTGACCTAACATTCTATCAAATGTTGAACTGGGATGAAATTGACCTAGATCTTTTTTTGTCGAATGGTAGAGGATGGGACCAAAAATCTCCTACCGATTTTTAAATGGCTTTTTTTAGAGGCGAAAGATCTCAGTGTCAAACTAAATGATTAGAAGAGTGTTTGTGTGGAACTTCTTAACTGCAATAAGAATGAATGGTTGGTGAAAAGAAAATTCAAAACAATGAATGTTGTTCTTGATAAGGTGGCGATGGATGCTGAAAAGATGGGCAAGGACCATGAGGAGCGGTTGGCATCCTTGGAGGATATTGTTAGTTGGATTCATGAGGAGTGACTTGTATCTCTAGAGGATAAAGTGAATAATTTTTGTAGTGATTTGGAGTCTATGGTGTAAATAACTATTCCCTTAATTCTAGTGCACAGGGTATGACTCTGTTGAATGAAAAAGCTCTTAGATGGATTGGTAAATAGATGGATCTTGGTGAGCATGAGGAGGAAATTATTGATGGTAATCACATGAACCAGATGGAGAAGAGTGTGGATGAAGGACCGTGTTTGTGTACCAGGAGAAAGACTAAAAAGAGGGCGACCATATCTTTGTAGGAGCTTGAGGATGTGATGGAGATGCATGATAATGTCATCTCAAGTAACCTAGAGTCGACTAAGGTTTTAGAAAAAAATCTTTAGCTTGTTTTTAGTTTGATTTTGTGCTAATGTTTTTGCTATTGGGTTTGTTGTTGGTTTATCTAGGTCTATCTTTTAATCGGCTTTTTTGGATTTTTGGGGCTGTTGGTGCTTGTTGCTTTACCTTGGGCATCCTTCTCTCATTGTAAAGGGTTTTAGGATCCCTTCAAAACTTGCTTTTCCTAATCAAAAACTATTTTCCAATTAGAAAATATTCATCACTACACAAAAATCTATACAACATATATGCCACTTAATGCAAACTTATTAAAACTTATTCTGATGTTTTTGATAATATAAGTTGCATTTACAAGGTGTAGTACCCTTAACACAAAGATCCCAAAGGGCCAGAGTTCATCAAATAAAAATAACAAAAAATATCCAATTACAACATATAGACCAGACACATAGACAACACAATGACAAAAAAATAACAACCCACCAAAAAAACAAACAAAAACCCCCTTATCACCTAGAAATACCCTCCCATTCCTCCACAAGGAATTTCAACACATTTTCATCGGCCAAACTATTGTTGGGGTCAGGATCAACAACCTTCTTGTTAACCTCATCCTTTAGCACTGCCGACAGAATGACAATCAGGTTATGAATGACCTTGATGGTGAACCGGGTTAGTCTATTAAGATTTCTTTCTAGTGTGAAAACATGAGCAAGCAGGCTATTAGATTCCTCGTCCTTCACAACATCCATCTAGTTAGTCTCTTCCATCCAAGCATGATGATTCAAGGAGTCTGGTGTGGACTCCTCTAGAATCATCTGCTTTAGCTCTGAGAAGTTACTAGGACCTTTTGTGTATTCCTTTGTTTCCTTGAATGTGTCATGCTTGTTTCCCTCTTGACCTTTTCTGTGCTCTGACCTAGTAGAGATGTCATCCACCAAGACCTCTAATTTATGTTTTTCTAGCCTATTGGACCTCTGAACACTAGCCTATTCAACCCATGTGTCAATGCTCATGGCCACCATAGTTTCCTCAGATTGTTTGGAATAAGTGGACCATCCTCATAATTTTCTATGGGAGGTTCCTTGACATAGAATTTTATGCCTCTTTTCCCCTTCTTTTGATCAGCTTTGGTTTTAGCAATCATTTTTCCCCCTTTCTCAGTAGGGGTGTTTTTTAGTTCACAAAGCTTAGCGACGACCTTGGTTTATTATCAATAGGAGGTTGGGTGGAAGTGGGAGGGAGCTTCCTCTTGGAGCCCACATAAACAAATAGGGAGGGTTTTGAAGGGGAAGGATCAGAAGCTTTGGGTTCCTCAACTCTAATAATAGATATCGGTTTCAGAGGGCAAAGGGCAAGGTGAAAATGGTAGAGGTGAAGGATAATCCCTTGGTGGAGGAGTAAAGGAGGGGGTTTATTAGGATTCTTAGCGATGAGTTCCATGGTTTCCTTGATCGATCTTTCAAGAGATGAAAGCATAAAAATGAGAAACTAATAAGCATCCTATGGTGGAGATGATTCAATAGTGACAAACAGTAGAAATACAAAACTTTAAAATGACCTTCTAAGGTGATATATTTCTTTATATCAAGGCACACCTGATCCCACGGTGCAAAAATTTTTCTTTGGTCTAAACCCACATGGATTTTAGTGGGTTGTCCATTCTCCATGAAGAAGGTTTGCAAACTATCTATGTCTTGCACCTTCAACATGCTTCTTAAGATTCTTCTTGGAATAGGAAAGCCCTATGGATTTGGCGATAACATATATATTAACCTCAAAATAAATACCTCCCATAGTAACCCTTTTGTCACACCAACTGTTAGCAAACTAAGCAGAAATTTTATCATCATGGCCTTTTAAATACTCCATTAAGGGTGCTATACCACCTTCCATGCAAATGTGCCAAACCAACACATCCCAACAAAAATCATCGTAGGAGCTTGGTTTGGTTCTCACACAGTCACCACCCATGGGTGATCCCATAATACTGGTTTACAATTTTTGGCCAAACTGGACATTGAGCTAATTCTTTTAACTAAATCTTCACTTTTGGGCACCTATAGCTGCTAAACCATGAGGAATTTGAAGATGATGCAAACTAGTGATTTGTGGCATTTTGTCTATAGATTCTAAATATATATTTAAAAAGAAATTGGAATCAAATTGTATTTCTTTTTTCATCTCCTTTGAAAACTAGGTTTTAACAGTAAACACCATTTCTAAAGAGTGACGTGTACTTGCTAACACAACATTTTTTATGAAGGATAAATTCTATGTTTTTTGAATTTAGATTCGTAACTATGATATCTATTGCATGCAATTGGTTTCATAGTGTTTTATTGAATATTTTTTTCTTAATTAAGTCTTGAAGTCAGACTGGTTACAATTCAGACATAGGTTTACTTGCTAACACAACTTTTTTGTATAACTCCCTAGTGGAGTCGCCAAATTGTTAGGTCTCAAAAATGCAAGTTTTAATCACTAGAGGTTGCCAAGCTCTCACAACATTTTTGGCTAATCTACAAGGAAAAATAATGAATTTGAACCTTCTACTCTTTAGGTTCTGTCGGACCTAGGTGAGTGTACCTATGTGAATGTGCAGATTTGAACTGTATGTTTCTCCCTTAAGGAATCTATCCACAATAGCAATTTGGGAGTGGACAAATACTAACTTATTTGGTATGAATTGTATATATATAATTCAATATATTCAGTTAATAGATGTGGAATTCTGAAAAAATTATTTAATGAAACTATGTGAATAAAAATGGGTGAGACCAATGCCCTATTGGGTATATGGAGTGCAATGAAGACTTAGAAAATGTGACCCATAATGGAAATAACTCAAACTGTTTGGCACACTGATATGAGTCTATAACTTGTACAAACATGCAAGTAAATAGTTGACAAACTCTACTTGAGATAGATTGACAACTCTAATTATACTGTTCTTCTTATCGATCCAATTAACACTTCTAAGTTACTGTGATTGATTATAAGGATTTAATCTTTACTGGAAAGAACCAATTAATCATATCACATGAATACAACAAATGTGCATTGACAAACTACATATATACTTGATATACCAGTTTAAATAATAGAGAAGCATTAAAATGGAGACAACCAAATAATTGAATAATTCTGACAAATAATTGATACCAAAATTAGGCAGCAAAATCAGACATCTTCATTGACTTCTTCAAAATTCATACATGCATCATGGTCTTCATAGTGTAAAAAAATATGAAAATTATCTCTATTCTAACTATTCCAACTTCTAATCTCTTATTCTATATCTATCTCCTACTTTTATATCTTCCCAGAAAACTTCCCCGTGCCCTTTTTTTTTTCTCGGTCTGTTCATATTCTCATTAGAGGCAACCAGCCTCAGACCAAAGGTCACGCCGTTTGATAATGAAAAATAAACATAATTGAACAGTAACATACCAACTTCTCTATCGTGTTATTGTGCACCATCCTTCCTCTCGCCACAGTACTGCGGTGTCCTTTTCATCGACCTATCTATGCTCCATTTACTGCTCCACTGCGTTCTTCCTTTCTGCTCCCCATGGTACCACGGTATGATCTGCCTTGACTGTCATCTCCACCACTCTACTACGATCACTATTCTGACCCTTTGCGGTATATCGGTCTCTTCTTTTTTTTGTTCCTCCTTTGCATACCGCTCTACCATACGCTACTTGTTGACCCTTTGCGGTATAGAGGTCTCTGACTTATTTCCTTCATCACCGCCCTACCGCGGTCAAACCTTTCTCTCCACACAGTATGGCGGTATCGTCCTGGACTATCTTTAAATATACCGCTCAATAGTGGGTCTTGCTCTGTACCTCTGTGGTGTGGCAGTAAAAGGTTGTCAACCGCGATACCGTAGCCTATTCTGCAAAGGGCCACGGTAAAGCAGTATGAGGTGAAGGCTATGAAGGCTGAGAATATGGCAGCAATATGGTGGTAAAAGGAAGTTTTGGCTTTGTGGATAGCAATAGAAGGCAATTTTTATGAAAAAGGATAGCACAAGTTTGAATTCAAATGAATACAAGCCCTTAGGATTTTCATAAAAATTCTAGTTCTAACAGGTTGTATTGTTCACATCATCTTTGGAGGAGTATTCCTCTTTCCTTATCAAGATCAAACAAAGGGTGGATGGATTAGATTGGATAAGATAGGTAGGATGAAGTATATAGGAGGGAATAAGCTTACCCCCAAGTGTAGGGTGCTAGTGGATGGGGGATTTACACTGATGCATGTTTGATAATTTTTCATCATGGTACTTTCTTAAGGCACTGTAGGAATAGTTTTCACCATTGGATGATTTTTTCTCTTTATTTTTTATTTTTATTTTTTTATGCCCTTTTGATTTTGGTATGGGATAGATGAATTGGATTAATGATAGAGGTTAGATGATATATGATTTGTATTATTGCATATGGATGATTAGGGATGTAGAGGAAGGAATCAAGTGTTTGTTTCCATGGAAATAGTATCTCTTGTTCAAGAAATATCACTATGGATTGTGGAAATTGTTTTTGAGCTCATAGATGTTGGAGGATGTTGCTAGGGGAGATGAAGTGGATGGACGAAGAATGGACAAGTATTTGTGTGAATTATTGGATTAATAGGATGTGATGGTGGATGTATGTTGGATATTGGATAGGGTGTTGAGATATGGGTGGATGAAAGTGTGGAAGGGTGGTGTCATGAGGAAATGGAATTAGGACCAACAATTGCACAAACCATGATGGACATTGTGGTTTTAGATTAGTATGGGATTGTGGAGATTGGGAATTAGATGGAGGAATTGGGATTGTGGATTTAGGATGTAGGGATCCAAAATGGACTTAGAAGATGGAGCGATTAGGATTTTAGATTTTAGGAAACATGGACCTAACATAGATTTAGGATTTAGAAGATGAGGATGCTTAGATTGAGATGTAGGATTGTGGGATTTAGGGGTTGGAGGTAACTTTTGGAGGAGCATATTTGGATGGATTACTTCTAGGGCTGATGCAAGAAGTTGGGTCCACAAAATATTCAAAAAGTGGAAGTGTTTTTCTTGTTTTTTCTAAATTTGTCACACTTGGATTGAAAATTTGAAGCACTTACACATTGAATCTTAAAAAATTCAATAATATGAAATTTAGTATTTTGAATATAGTTTCCAAATATGTAATTTATTCTAATACCCAGATGATACAAATTAATTTTTTAATAGGCATGTATAAAAACCACTTTTAAAAGTCACCTTTTTTACCATACCATGCACATGTACAAACACCATAATTTGGCCTAAATAAATGTATTTTTCTAATAAATTGTGGGGAATGATATGTAGCAACTTGAAGAATGATGAGGATATTTTTTGTAATTTTTTATTGGCCCTAATTGCTATTTTTAAAAATCAATATGTATGGACACCGTAATTTGACCTACAATAATAATTTTTTGAATTTTTTATTGTGTAGATAATTGTCTGAAGATTGATGTCATATTTTTTTTTGCAAAAAAATTAATAGATTAAAAGTTAAATTAAAAAACAAAAAAAGCTTGATGTTTCAAGTTTATGGATCAGTTGGCTTAGAAATTAATTAAAAAATAGAAAACATAATCAAATATTAAAAAATTATATATTTGAATGCTAGACATTGTGATCTATAATGGTTAGTTTCATAAATTAATTTAAAAAAAATGTCCATCAGCTATATTGCCAAAGTTAGACATTTCTCTTGAATCTGCCTTAGTTTTTTAGTTGTGGGTCAAAGGCTAAGGGTTGGATTACAAACTTTTCCCGAGCGTAAACCCAAGCAAAAAGTGCTTGGGGATTCTAGCTTTAAGGAACAGATACCCATTTTGAAATGGGTACCTATTCCTAATTTTCCCATTTAAAATTAGGAATAGATACTCGTTTTAGTTTAGAATGGGATCCTGTTCTAAAATAGAATGGGTACCCATTTCTATTATATCCATTTTTTCCAATTTGGAAAAACCGACTGACCACCTTTTTTCTACATCTTTTTCTGCAGTATGCACCGACAATGCCATTTTTGTAATTTTTAATTCAATTTTGTCTTGTGCAATCTCTTAACAGGCCATATTCTATTCAATTTTTTGAAGGAGACAATCACAAGTTGAATTTTATGAAGTGGAATCAAGTACAAGGAATTTTCTCAATAGGATTTGAAAAAAGATGGATTTTGGATATATTCATATTTATTTGCTTCAAAGTTTATAGAACAAAGGATCTCCATATATATAATTTTATTTCAAAATTTGAAAGAGGTAGCAATTTTAAAATAGGTTAAAATTCATTTATTTTTTCATCAAGAGGGTTTGGTAATCATGGGATCAAAGCAAAGGTAGAGAAAAAATGTAGGAAGTTAATGACACCCAAAGAAATTGAAGCAAATAGAGAGATGGAGGCAAAATACAAAGAGATAAAACAACAAGGATTCGTCAAATAATTTTTTTTGAAGCATCTAGTTCCATGAATCCTGAAGAGGATACCATGAAGGATGGGATGAATATAGATGATGCAAATATGGAAATGGTGAATGATGAGGCCCTGTATAGACCTCATAATGATTAAGTTTTTACCTTTTTAATACTTTATATCTAGCTTTAAAACTCATACTATTTTCCTTTATGTATGTTTTATGAACTTATGAAGGTATAAAGACTTAGATTATGAATGGTTAATATAAGTGCTTATTTTTTGTTATATGCATGGTTAAAATATGGTGATTAATCTATGAATGCTTTATAATATGTGTACATTTATTATGCATCTGGAGCTAATGTTTATTTCTTAGCCAAGTGATAACTAATTCTGTTTAAAAGTGATGAGTGGTTGGATTGTTTGTGACTCATCCTCAAATGAGTTATGATTCAATGATCTCCTTTTGATGACTCATCATGCTGAATGAAGACTTTACCAACTACAACTCAAACTCCAGCAATGCACATCCAATTCACAAATTTGGAATTCAATGCAACTAAAGAAAGTTGCAAGGATCCACGCCAACTTTATTCCTGCACGCCAGGATATCTTGTAGACTTAGAGTAGATTAAATTTCCTGCTTATTTGTTGTTTTTTAAATAATGATGGATATTTATATCCAGGTCCAACCTAGTTGGATGTAGATAGTATCAAGTTTTATATCTTTATCATGTAATTTCCCTCTTGTTTTAAGATTAGAATCATTCATGTATTTTTGACCCTATTTGGGCACATTAGCTGGAAATAAGAAGAAAGTTGATCTCAACTCTGTGTTCAAGATTCTTTCAGCATGCTTTTTGAACGAGGTGATCATGTTAGTTATTAAGATTTGATTATTACTAATATGTTTCATTTTCTATGTTAGTTCAAGTTGAAATCATTTCATTGTAGTGAGTTGAAAGACAATTTAGATTAAAGTTGCATTGCATCCCTATTTTTTTTTACATTATTCAATTTTATTGATTTTTGCAGTTCACTTCTTAGTTTAAAAATCATTTGCATATATGAGATAATCTAAAATATCATTTTAATGGATTCTATGCAAATAGGGGTAGTTACTTGTCGATTTAGTACGTGGGGAATGGAATAGTTTATTTTCAAATCAATTAATCAAGTTTTAAATAGATTTAAAAGTTCTGCAAATTAGATTAAGTTAATTTTTCCATTCCCTCATAAACTAAACTGTCTAGGAATGAAATCTCTCTGTTCAAATTCCATTTTGAAGGTTATTTAGAATAAATTAGGAATAGAAGGTTAGAACTTAAAATCTCTTGAAATAGAAAAAAAATAGCTTTGAATCGCTCCTAACCGAGCCAAAACTACCAAAACCCCCCCCAAGACCAATCCAACTCTTACCATAGATAGCTTTAGACACCCCTAGGTTGACATTAAAGAAATTAAATGAGTGGGAATTGTGACATCAACAACTTCCTACCATTAGTGAATATGGAAGAAAATGCAATTATAGAGGCAAACCCAACTATGCCTTCAAATTCGACTTTATATGATATGGAAATAGTGACTATGCAAACAACTTTAGGTATGTCTTCAACTCCACCTTTCAATGATATAGAAAATACACCTATTCAAACAATTCCAAATATGTCTTCAAACCCACATTTTGATGATATTGATATTAGTTGTTTAGATGAAGCTAGATACACCAATAATGATACTAATTATGCTAGTGAAATAATGGAAAACAAAATAATAATGAAGTTTCTTGTATGAATGAAAATGAGAATGAGATCCCTTGTATGGTTGAAAATGATAATAAAATCCCTTGAATGGTTGAAAATGAGAATGAAATCCCTTGCATGGTTGAAAATGAAACATTTGAAACCTCTTGTATGAATGAAAATGAAAATGTTTTTTTTTTACAATTGAAAGAGATGTCTTAGATAACCTTCTTGGTAAAATTTCTTGGAGACAAATGAGAAATCATGGAAATAGATTATATAATTTTTTATTTAATTTTTATAGAGAAATTAGGATTTCAATGTCTACTCATGATGAAATTGATGAAAATGTGGAAAATATGAAAACTGTTGAAAAAATTAGGCATTTTTTAAAACCAAAAAAGAAAAATGATTTAGTAATAGAAGTCATATCTAGTGTTGCCAATGTTAATGATTCTATAGGAAAAAATTTGATCTAAAGATAAGAATGCAGCACGTTGTGCAATAACAACTACTTTAGTTAATAAATCAACTTCAAATAAAATAATGTTTATTAATTTTAGAAAATATATAAAATTAAATCCTAAAAATTTGATAAGAGCGGCTAAGAGAAGATAAAGTATTGAAAATAATCTAGTTAATCAATGTTGGAGTTTTAGTGGTAGACTCCCAAGGTCAGGCATGGAATTAACTAATGAAATCAAATATTTAATTGAAAAATATTGGCATGATAATACAAGAGTATCACCTAATACAAGAGATGTTTTAAAATTAATGGCAGGATAAAAACTCGGTGACCCTCATCCAAAACATCTGTTAGATATGACTCAAACTAAATTTTGTTAAAAAATTAGATGATTCAATCTTACCAAATATTAGCATAAGGCAAAGATCATTTGAAAAATGTAAACCTTGGTATGTCAGGATTAATAAACAACTAATCTCTTGTTGATGTAAAACTCATGTGTAATTTCATTATTATTATGATATCATTTATATATACATTGTCATTGTTGTAAATTGGTATGTTGTCAATTGGTAAGGGATAATAATGGCTCTACAATGGTCGTATTTGGGTGGGAGAGTATGCAGGAAAGGATTTTTTAAATCCTATGTTCTATGTGATGAGGGCGATGAGGATCTTGACAAGGATGGCCCATTTTCCCTGCTGGTTCTTTCGTTGGTTGCTAGTGTGCTTCTCTTGGTGTATTCTCTTATGTTTCTCTCTATTGTGTGGTGGCTTGGGACTTTGGGTGTTATGGAGGACCTTTCTACAGACCCTCCATGTTTTTTTCCATCTTATGGTGAGGACGTAGTGCTGCTTGGGTTCCTTTGGCCCAAGTGTTTGGTTTTAGTCTCCTCCTTGTGGAGGTCGAAGCTCTTCCAAGTGGATTTTGTAGTTGTCGAGGTTTCCTTTGCATGGCTTGCTACTCCCCTTCCCATGAGTTCTTCTCTTGTGGTTGGGGTTGTGTTTATTTATTTGGTTGAGACTCCTTGTGTGTCCTCTATGGATCTCAGGATCTAGTCGGTGGAGATCTTTGCAAGCTCGTGTTTCTCTATGGGCTTGGGCATATCTCTAGTGGTTTTGTCTATTGTGGTTCTTGGGTCTAGTATTTTTCTTGTTGTGGCTCCTGCAGTTCCTGTGTTGGGGGTCTCTACTCGTGGCCTTGTGTGGGTTTCATGGTGGGGAATCTTAGTGGTTTTGAAAGTTCCTTTGTGGCCTTGTTTGGAGCTTGTTGATGCTAATGTGTATGTTGGGTTTGTTTTGGTAAAGATCCTTGTTTCCTCTATCGGTGATGAGGAACATGTTCCTCTTTCCATTGTGGCTTTGGTGCATAGGTTTAGTTTGGCCTTTGTATGCAATGAAGTTGGCTTGGGCTTCCCTTTGTGGTGCGGTGAGTTTGGATATATGCTTGGCAATGTTGGGTTCAATTATTTTCTTTCGCTGGTGGAGTTTTGGTGGGTGATGTTGATGTTGGTACAGTGCTGGCTTATGGCCTCCTTTGCATGATGGCCCTTTTAGGGTCTTCATGGGTTGTGGTGTGGGTGAGGGTTGGTCCTCTTCCACACCCTTTGTTGGTGACTCACAAGTGTTGGTTTGTTGCTCTTGTGCCTTTGGGGTTTAAGTTTCAAGTTGTACAGATTATGTTCCACTCTCTTTTAGTCCTTGCTTTCTCCTTGGTGGTGGGGAGTTGCTTGACTCTCTTTTTGGAGGGATTCCTTGGTATTACTAATGGTCCTTTTGTTCTTCTATTATGGTGTGGAGTTGGGACAAGTGCTTGCCTTGGCTCATTTTCCCCCTGCTCTTGTGGCCTTTATGTGTGCAAGGGTTTGGGTTGTTTTTAGGCCAAGGATTGTGCTTGGTTGTTGATTGGTGCTATGTGGTTGGCCAGTCTTTGGTGGAAAGTTTCTCTTTTGTGGGTTATGAAAGTTAAGACTTTCCATGACTATGTCAAGCTGGATAGGAGCTTCTCGATGGGGGATGTCTTGAAAGATCCTCTAGGGATCTTGTTGGCTAAAACTATCCTGTTGTTTCTAGGGGTTAAGTGTACGGTTGTTGCCCTTTATTATTTTATTCATTCTCTCCTTTTGGGTCCTCAAATTTTGGCTCCTTTAGAGGTTGAGTTTTCTCCTGTCTGAGGTGGAGGTTGTCGAATTGGGGAGGTGGAGCCTACTCCCGAAATTCGGTTTAGTTGGTGGGGATTGTTGTTGCTGCAAGAGGTTGTTACTATCTTTGTATTTGTTCTTCCTTCAAACTCTTTTATTGAGGTGGAGAGTTTTTAGGTTGTTGGAACGGTGGCTTTGGTGCTTCAACTTATGTTTGTTCTTTTTGTCTCCTATAAAGGTGGAAATAGAGCCAGTTGGAGGGTTAGCCTTCTCGATCGGATGGAGGAAGGTCTGTTGTAGTCTTGTTGTTGTAGGTGTAGTGTGGCCTGGTTGTTCCAAGTAGTCTTATGGGCCTACAATTTGTGAGTTGTTTCTTGATTTTTATAGGACTGGTTTTTATCCTAAGTGTTTGGTTGCTCCTAGTTGTAGTGCCAAGTTTGGTCTGCTTGTTTGTCATTGTCTCAGGACTGATGTTGGTTCTAAGTGCTCTGTGTCTCCTGGTCTCTGTTGACTAGGTGTTGTTTGTGTTTTGTTGTGTTGTTGCGGTGTCACTATTGGTTTTGTTCATTTTTGTTGTTTGGTGTGTCAGCTCTATATAAGGTTCTTGGTCCTTTTAAAAACTTGTTTCCTAAAAGGCCCCTACGACTCATTATGTAAAGGGTACGATGCCCTGTAAATGTTGCTTATCTTATCAAAAATAAAATTATGTAGGAATGTGGTATTAATATGCCACCTGAAACAGTCAAGGATTTTTAGTAGGTTTGTTTTGTGAACCATCTAATAGACACATATTATTTAAATACATGTATTTATGGACAATGCAATAGATGAAACCTTTCATTGTTAGGAGAATGTATGCATGAAAGTATTTACACATGAATTTGGACAACAATTAATGGATGTTAAAAAATTCAAAAATGTTGAATATTCTTTAAAGGATGGAAAATTTGGAAAACGTTGTAAGCTAATCATAGAAAAAATTAGTGTGCATGCATTCATTAAAGAATTTAAAGATAATATTGTACCCAAATATGTCAAACACTCTCAATATGTTGGATGGCTTGATGGTCAATTTTGTACATGTAAAAACACATTTCCAATTGGAGCTATATTATTAGTTGTTGATTTTGTATAAAACTATACTCTTGCTCCACAAGATGAAATCCAATCCCAACATTATAATTCAATGTAGGTAGACATATTTGTTCATATTGTATATAGATGTGCAGATGATAGTACAAAAGATAATAGAGTTTTTATGAGAGAGTACCATTTTTATGTGAGTAATAATCAATTACACTCATCAATGTTTGTTTAATATTATTTTAATATATTTTATAAAAATTTAAAAGAAAGAGAAATTCAAATGAGAGAACATCTCATATGGTTAGATAATTGTACGAGACAATTCAAGAATGCTAAAATATTTTATTGGTTATGTAGAGCTCAGAGGAAAATAATATCCAACACATGTGGAGTTTTTTTGAAGCTAGACATGATAAATGAAAAAAGGATGGAGTAGGTAAATGCGTCAAAAGAGCTCTTGTTAGAGAACAACTGAAATTTGAGGATGCAGTGAAGTTCAAAGGGGCATGTGCAATTATAGATTGGCGTAGTAAAAAATTATCTACAGGAACAAGTGAGAACTCAATAATTTGTTGCTTCTTTTGGTTAGTTGAAGAAGATAATATTCTTATTTGACAAGATTGTGAAATAATGAATGGATCAACAAAATGGCATTTTTTTAAGAGTTTGAATGCAAACACATGGACAATACGGAAAAGGGAGCTTGCATATTTTTGTCAATTTTGTATTGCGAGTGATTGAGAGGCATGTGAAAATATAGAATGGGTCGAATAATGACAACAAAGAGCCTTAGCACCTACATCAACACATGGTGAACATGTGTGAAGAACCCTGCTAGTTCTAACTCTGCCTCTAATGCTAAACTATATTGGTTTTGTGTTTTTGCTTCTTTTGATGAAATTTATATAAAAAATAAAAAAGTGTGCCAGGCAATAAACAATACTAAAACTGAATAGAAAGTAATAATGGGGTAACTGTAATATTATTATGTATCTGGAAATTTCTACATGTAAATTGCATACAAAAAACATACTTGGAAGTCTTTAGATTAATTAAATAAGATAGTCCTCAGATGTCAACTTGCTCTCTCATTTCCTTATATTCTTCAAAAAGGCATGATTTTCAATAAGAGGGTTTTTAATACATTAAAAATGCACTAAAATACTTTAGTACCCCATTAAATATTTCACTCACTTGGGCGTACCATTGAGATAAAGTATTTAATCTCACTTAATAAAATTTAAGTGGCTCACTTTATTATAAAGTTAAATTATAACTTTATAATATTCCATTAAATTAAATAAATACCACTTAACCACTTAAATATTAATATCTCCCTCGATACTTAATATTTTGACGTGTCATTAGAAGCTGGGGTCAACACTACAAAACCCCCATGTGTCTTGATGCCCTGTCTATAAATACCCACACTACCATATTGACTTACTATAAATAGTAAGTCCCTCAAACTGAGCCAAACACTAATATGCAAAGGCCTGGAACTGACCCAACTACTGAACTGAAGCAAAATGAATGATATCAATCTCCCTCAACTGCCACTAAGACCCTCTATCCAAATATATTAGCCTATGAGGATCCAAGTAATAGGCTAAACCAACACAAAACAAGACCATGCTAAAAAGGGGACATTACAATCTACCCTCCCAAAAATTGCTTGTCCTCAAGCAATCTCAATTGTCAAGAGAAAACCCTCTAAAAGATCACACCACCTGGGTCCCAAATAAAGATCCGTGTAATGTCCCTGATACCACCAAAGAGCTCCTGTAACACTTGCACTAAAACAACTGACTAAACCTACTGAATCAACTCAATCTCACCATTAGGTGTCACCAGAGTATGAGCCTCAAAAGGAAGAAAATCAAAAGAATATCCACATTTTCTTCCAATCTCTGTGCAAAGCAAGCTATCATACAAACTATTTAGCACATGCACCACTGAACTGTTCCTCTGAAATAAATCATGTACATGAGAATCAAATGTAAATCTATAGGCACTCCTCACTATGTATACACCTAAAAAATCCTTATTAAGCTCTATCTGAGATCCCGATGCACTGGAAGGATCCCAAACACTGCGATCAATACCCAACTCCATAGAGGCATTTCTAGCCTCACGATCATCAGAAACAACCTGTTGGTCTACACTATCATCTTCAACATCCATACAGTACCCCCACATAATATGATTTTGACTTTCCCTTTGGCCTCAAAGGACAATCATGACCCTAGATGTAAGGCTCTCTACACCAATAACATAGCTATTTATTTCACAGTTCATCTCTAGTTGCATCATCAAGTCTTTCCATTGTTTTCCTTTTCTAGTCAGCAACTAGTAGATGATTCTCCTTAGAAGGCAGGGTACTAGATTGAGGCTTAGATTTTTTCATTGGAGCTGCTAACTCCATACTCCTTGCCTTCTTAATGGCTCCATGCAAGAAGGGCGTATCGAAAGCCTTGAGCCAACCTCTCAAAGGCTCTTGAAGACCCTCAGTGAACAACACAACCAACCATTTCTCTGTTAGATTAGGGACCATCATAGCGAGCCTCTGAAACTCTCTAATGTAAGAATCCAAACTGCCCATCTGTCTAAGCTGAGCAAGATCTTTGAAGTAAAAATATGGATCTCTTTTGTCAAAACGCTCAACTAGCCTATTAGTGAACTCCTGATATGAAATGATGAGGTCATGCTATAAGGTAACCATCCCGTGATGCCATCAATCATGGGAAACCCAATATAAATGAAGTGTTGCAAAATTAATGGCATCCTCTTCTACCATAGGACATAGGGTCAAGAAAGTATCCAACTTGCTAACCCAAGCTCTGGCCATAACTTTATTGTTGCCATCAAAAGTGGAGAGTGTGAGCTTCTTGGTTGCATGTCTAAGATCATTGTTTTTATTCCTTGGTCTCCTGTCAGTCCTTTTCTTGATGTGCTCTCTTTTTTGACTCATGAACCTTTCAAAGTTAAGATGATCATTAAATCTTTGTGGTAATGCTTCCCACTCATCATGTAGTGTCATCATGTTATTTGCAAAAACCACATTACTTGCCTCCTCAACCATGTCCTCCTCCTCAGGTTCATTTCTCACAAATGTTGGGCATGTAGGCCTATCATAGGTTCATGTGGGTGCTACTCCCACCTATGGGACTCCAGCCACACTACCATCCTCCTCTTAATCCTGATTCAATCTCCTAGGAATATTCAAATGTTGAACAATTGTACTAAGCTGCTGCAACACATTTGCTACATGTTCCTGCCCAGCTACAAGACCCCTCAAAATGTCTCTGGCTTCTCTATCCTCATTGTTACCGTGGTTTCTGGGTGGCTCAACATCATCTCTATCTCCCATGATTTCTAATGGTATCTCCTCAAATGGGTTTCCTAATGGTATCCCCTCAAACTGGTACTAGTTTCTCTGAAATCTAGGTCTCCTACATGAGTAATACCCGTAGGGCCCAAATTGATGCGGTTGCATATGAATTTATAACCCTCCAAGATGGCAAGATCAGAGCTCTGATACCATTGTAAAGAACCTTGTTGGTTCTAACTCTACCTCTAACACTAAACTATATTGGTTTTTTGTTTTTTCTTGTTTTGATGAAATTTATATAAAAAATAAAGAAGTGCACTAGATAATAAACAATACTAAAACTGAATAGAAATTAATAATGGGGTAACTATAATATTATTATGTATCTGGAAATTTCTACATGTAAATTGCATACAAAAAACATACTTGGAAGTCCTCATATTAATTAAATAAGATAGATTTGGTGCATGTCAAGAAAAAGCAATGAACTTGGTGAAATGCAACGCCCACCTCCAGGTGATGATTTCTCCATGATAGAAATTGGATTAGAAGGCCTGAGAATTCTAGGCATCCAAGATGGAAACCACAAAAGGTCCAAAGAAAAGGTGTTTCATCCTTCCAAATCACATGCCCAACTAGAAGCAACATGCCTCCCAAGGATGAAGTATGACCAACAAAGAAGAATGTATGACCAACTTATTGAATACTCAGAACTATAAATGAAGGCACCACAATCTATTTTGACCGTTCCTTATTGTAAACTACAAAGAAACTGTATAGTAAATCTCTGATGAAGCACAAATGGACTCCTATATGAAGCCCTCTCAATAGCAACAATTCAACTCATATTTCATAGCCTCACAATCATAGAACACTGAAGAATTTTTGTTCTCCAATGGTAGAAAATCACTATAACCCTTGTCTCAGACAAATGCACAGAGAAGGAAAAAAAAACAATGTCAAATAATCAATAGCTGAATGATGTCGACTTGCTCTCTCATTTCCTTATATTCTTCAAAAAGGCATGATTTCCAATAAGAGGGTTTTTAATACATTAAAATACTTTAGTACCGCATTTAATATTTCACTCACTTGGGCATACCATTGAGATAAAGTATTTAATCTCACTTAATAAAATTTAAGTGGCTCACTTTATTATAGAGTTAAATTATAACTTTATAATATTCCATTAAATTTAAAAAATACCACTTAACCACTTAAATATTAATATCTTCCTTGATACTTAATATTTTGATGTGTCGTTAGAAGCTGGGGTCAACATTGCAAAAGCCCCATGTGTCTCGATGCCCTATCTATAAATAGCCACACTGCCAAATTGACTTACTATAAATAGTAAGTCCCTCAAACTGAGCCAAACACTTATCTACAAAGTCCTTGAACTGACCCAACTACTGAACTGAAGAAAAAGTAATGACATCAATCTCCGTCAACTGCCACTGAGACCCTCTATCCAAACATATTAGCCTACAAGGATCCAAGTAATAAGCTAAACCAACACAAAATAGGACCATGCTAAAAAGGGGACATTACAACATGGAACAACAATTGAAGAAGATAATCACATGTTTGCATCAGATGATTATGATCATGTTTCAGACCTTGTATAAGAAGGTTTTAAATTGAATTCATTTTTTTTATTACATTATTTTGTAATATATATTTTTATATGTATGCATGTTTATATGTGAATTACATGCCACTCTTTATTGAATTAAATATTTTTTTGTAGGACATGTGTATGTTGTTGTTGCACCTAATGGGAGTGAAGAGGAGACAAAGTATTGGTTGGTTATATGTGTTGAGAGAAAACATAATTTGGTACATCCTAGAGTGTGTGATGACAACTATGAGTATCCAATTGGTTCTGTGGTTGTTATTGGCACTTGTCTATGAAAATATCTAATAAGAAAGAAGGGGTTTCCTACATTTGAAGACTATGAAAGATAAAATAAGATTATACATTACTCACATCTAATTGTGGCAGCCAATATAAAACTAGTTAAATATCAAGGGAGAATTTCTAATAAAGTGTTATGGACACTTTCAATTGATGAGCATGAGACAATCATAGATGCATTACAAAAAAGAGAGGATACAAATGTTACAATATAATAAATAAATATAGGTAAGTATATAGTATATATTTAATTGATAGCATATATATATAGTTAAAAATTTCTCACATAACTTAGAGTCAAGTTTCATGTGTATCTCCCCTTAATCCATCTTCTTATGTTAGTTGTAAGTCATTTCATAATTATAGTTAAATCACTTTTTATTTTAGGTCTCCCAAAACTAGAAGCATTACAAAAAAGAGAGGATGCATATGTTACAATGGAATTTGAATAAATACAGGTAATTATACAGTTCTATACATTTAATTGATAGTCAAAATATAAAGCTAAATAATTCATTATCATTTTATAAAAAGTAGAATTGATTGCATATCCCCTTAAGTCAAATCTTCTTAGGTCCACTTAAGCTATCCTTCATTATATACCCTTTTAAGTCATCTCCTATTTATAGAACTAATAAATTCTCACATGACACATAATTTGAGTCAAGTCTCTTGTATCTTCCCTTAAGTCATCCTCTTAGGACCCCTTAAGTCATATCATCTTAGGTCCCCTTAATTCATCCTAGATTGTGTAGCCTTAGATCTATCCTCTTGCATCTCCTTAAGTCATTCTCTTAACTCCCCATAAGACATTTGTAACAACCCATCGATTAGGACCAAGTTGAAACCTGACCAAACAAAAAAAATTTAAACAACAACCAACAATGCTAACAATCCGACAAAAACATGTCACAACTACACACCATGTGCACAAACAAGGTGATAATAAGAAAAGACTTACCAATGTGGAACAACTCACCATGAGGAAACAATAGGAGAGAGATTGACATCTCTACGACGAGTGACTAAAATCCATAGTAGCACCCTCACACAAGACTACAAGAGGATGAGATGAGGGAATCATCGACCTCAAACCCACATCCAACCAAGCTGACCAACACAAGGTCAATAAACTACACACGAAGAGGATCACTAGATGAACTTCTAGCTAACGATCTTCGATCGTAGCTCTAAGAAACACAAGTAGAAGACTAATGGATTCGCAATGTGAACCAACATTATAGGATAACACTAACACCCTAGGAAATTTCTACCAGAAGCCTCCACCCCGACAAGACTGTACAAGCCTTCACAAGACCTTTCAAGACACTCTTAAACGCTCACAACACAAGATTTTGGATAACATAAGGTTCTAAATTAATTTTAAAACCCAATTTATATTCCTATGTTCATTCATCCATTATGCAAAAAATAGAATGACAATGACAACAATAATTAGGTGCTCGACACCCACACCAAGTCACCAAATCTAGTCTAATCAAAGCATGCAACTATTTTCAATATCATTTGTTTACAAAATGTTTCATGAGGAAGGTCCAATAACAATATTATAATTACAAGCTTAGGACTCAAGGTCCTTGAATTATACATTTAAAACCTTTACACTAATAATAAAGCATGAAGAGAACGAAACATGAAAGCACGAAAGGAGGAGGAAAAACTCAAAGTAGATCCACCACGCTGAGATCACCAGTTCCTAACGATGGTTTGCAATGCCACCCAACCATGTGGAACCTATAGGTCCACCCCATGTGCCTATGGAGATAGTAAAACAACCCAAACACTCAAGCAAGGTTCAAGCACAAGGTGTAGGCTTACACACACGCCAATCTAATTAATACACTTCATTCAAGATAAAGGATAGGCATCCAAATTAGGAGAAGCTAACATATATGTCAATGCATCTAAATTCACACAAGGGAGAAGAGTAGAATTCATTCAACTACATAAGGCATTTAATGAATCAAAAACGAAGTAAGAGAACATTCCAACACATGGAAACCACATGCCACACACGTCACTCATAAGAGGAATCAAATGAAATACAAGCCATTAAAATTAATATACCAATCAATCATAAGAGGAGTTAAATTACATATAAGCCATTACACATGACATGAACATAGTATTCAAAATCAACACCAAAAAAGAAATGAACATACATCTTTTGAGTGCTACTCAAAATAGGATCAAGATGCTAGAGTGCAAGTATAAGGAGAGTCATAATGTGTGCCCAAAGGGATGGCATCATAGAAACTTGGCATCCTTTCATACAAATAAGAATGCACAAATACACAAGTCCCACAACTACACAAGTCCCCAAAAGTTCCCAACAACACACTTTTAACATAAAAACACTAATTTGAGCCTCCAATTAAAAATTGGGCATGGTAACCCCGTATTTGGGAAAATTCTCAAAAATTTCTCAAAATAAATTCTACACTATCAATTTGATTCAAATAAAATACATGGGAATATTCTAACATACTACCAATGCAATTAGAATCATTCAAACAATTTAAAATCAATTAAATATGAAGAAATGATAAAATACCTCAATTCCCAAGCAAAAATTCAAATGAGAGAATGTTTGCACACAAGCAACGAGAGCACATGAGATCACAACCATCACTTCCTTTCTCCATTCCTATCCAAATGCAACTAATCCCATGCAATTTCATGCCCAATTGCTCCCACAATGAACAAATCAATTTTCCTTCAAAAAAAAGGTTTTTCCCTCACATTTTCTCTCCAAAATATGCTAAGGCAAAAATAAATTATATTTTCCTTTCTAAAACTCCTTTTCACATTTCACTTTTAAAATGCAATATTAAGTATTACCTTTTAAAATATATTATTGGATATCATTTCCTTTTCTTCCAATTTATAATTTAAACATTTAATTTATAGCATAAATCAACATTCAACAATAAAATCACAAACTAGGTCTTTATAAGCACAGTTTAAAATTAAATAATACAATAATGCTTATAATTTCCTAAATTAACCTAATCACACGAATTATGTGATTATGGTCAAAATGAATATATGTAAGCCCTATTAACCCTTTTTCAATATTAAATTCCCCCAATTTAACATAAAATGCATTTCCTATGTTAAAATTTGTGGAAAAATGCAATTTAACTCAAAAGCTCAGAGACTCTTCACAGGTCGACCACAAAGGGGATTAAGGTTTACTAGAATGTTACCCATCACGGTAACCAGGGTTTGCACTATTTAATCAAAGAAAATTCATACTCAACTGGGTACGATGATAAGGGTTTAGGTCAAGGGTTGGACAATGTGCTATCTCTTGTTAACCACCATCAGGGAAGGTACGCTCAGACCTGTGGAGCCAGGTGGAGTCAATACCTAGTACCTGTAAACATACACACACAATGGTGCACTTGTGCATATACATATATACATGGTCAAAGCACATACTACATCCTGACTGTAGTTAACTACCATATATATTATTTAATTGTATTATTATAGCTAATCATGATAACCTTTCACTTAATCAACAATGTGTAATCTCATTATGATAATATTTAACATTTAGAATACCAAATCAAAATCAAAATGTTATCTTACCCAGGCTAGGGTTAGAGAGGTGTTACAACATCTTCTTAGGACCCCTTAATTCACATCCTCTTAGGTCCCTTTAAGTGATCCTAGATTGTGTACCCTTAAATCCATCCTCTTGCATCCCCTTATTTAATTTTCTAATTATATTTAATCATTTTCGTTTCAAGTCTCCCACAACTAGATTCCATTGGTGGTCAATGCTTGTGCATTCAACAACTTATGACAAAATATAGTAGATAATTTTCCCTATGGTAGGCATCACTTGAATTTGTAAGGAATTTCTAAGATCCAATTTTCTAACTTTTATTAAATTTTTCTTTCCTCACCTGACTTGGAGTTATGACTTGTAAAATGTATAGTTAATTTGGAATTGCATTCATTATTTTTGTAGGTCCACCACGATTCTCACTACAAATTTTCATCATAAATGCATTACAAAAATGAGAGGATGCAAATGTTACAATGGAATTTGAATAAATACAAGTAACTATATAGTTCTATATATTTAATTTATAATCAAAATATAAAGTTAATTAATTCAATATAATTTTATAAAAAGTTTATAAATGATTACATGTACCTTTAAGTCACATCCTCTTAGCCCCCTTAAGCCATCCTAGATTACTTACCCTTTTAAGCCATCTTGTAATTATAGAATTAATTTTCTTACATAACACATAATTTGAGTCAAGACTCTTGTATCTCCCCTTAAGCCATATTAGTCTTAGGACCCCTTAAATCATCCCCTTGTTAATTCATCTTCTAATTATAGCTAAATTTCTCACATGGATTCGATTTAAGGTGCATTTGTATCTCCCCTTAATCCATCCTCTTATGCCTATCATTCCCACATTGACAACCACTTTTTTTTAAAGAATGAATATTTCCTTGTTTTCTTATAAACCTAGTATAAGAAGTTATATTTTACAACAAACTAAAGTTTTCTTTCCCCGTTTATCAGTTTATTCTGTTGTGTTAATAATTGTAGGCTCCTTGGAAGAGAAAGTTAAAAGAAAATGTTTTAGGATTTCTCCCCCTTTAACTACATTAATATATTATCACTATCTATAACTAGTAAAATAAATAATAGTTATATAATCAACTAAGTGTTTAGCCTATCGTAACTATTTATTGAATTTTATATCATTTGGAATACAGTTGTCACTAATCCTTTCCTTACCTGAAATAATAAGACTATTAAAGCTAATATGTATTATTCATGTCTACATTCCATATGTATGCATTTTATAATATTATAACTATGCAATATTAATTTCAATATTCAAATTCTACATCAAACTATCAAAGTTAATACCAATGAGACTCATTAGTCTTGACTCCAAGTAATTTAAATTGACTGTGGATAAAGTTGTTATTTCAAGTATTTAAGGTTAAATATATTTGACCCTCAGAGGTGGTTGCAAACTAAGAAGTTAATTTGTACATATATCTATAACATCTCTATTCTCCTAACAACTTTAGTGTAATACTGATTAAGCTTCCCAACTCAAATATAAAATTAAATTCCCATCTTGAATATGAAAATTGAGTGATCCTACTAATTCAATTGACATTATATGTGTGTAAATATTTTTACTACAAATTCTCCACTAAATAAATTTATGCCTAACTAATATTTAAATTTAGTGAAAAAATTCCCTTATTATTAATTTAAATATTTAGTTAATACATTTCCAAGCTGTGAAGTCTAAGACCATTATCCTATTGATTCATCCAAACATATAATAATATATTCCTACCACAAATTCCTAACAATGGATGGCCCAACTGTCTTAATCAAGCATCATGTTCAAATTATTAATAATTCTAAATCTAATTTGATTTCTTTATTGTCTTCATGGATATAGTTCTTAGTTTGGACAATTTTAGTGCAAGTACAAATTCGAACTCTAATGATTTAAAAAAAAGAGAGTTTTCTATACTATTAGCTAACTAAATGGTTTTCAAAATTTAATTACTTTCACTAATTAGTTGACCTAAATCCTATAGAAGAGTTAGAACAATCGAAGTACTACCATAAAAAAGAAAAAGGGAACTACTATACCTTCATTTCTTCAATACTTGCATTTATCGATAAACAAGATGTTGCTACTTTTATAACTATGGATATATTTTATTTATTTATTTATTCATTACTATATTTTGTTGTAGAACAAGGAAGTATCCAACTAATTCTTATTTCCCAAAATGTGTTCAACCTTATTAGTATAACATTATATGTTGATCTTAAGGCTAAATTCCAAATCCTTCTTTTATTTTATAAATTTCTCTTTAAAATTTGAAATAGAATTAACTATTATATGGAAGTAGTTTAAAATTAATTAACTAATAACCAGAAATAAAACCTTCTCAAATAACTCAAGATCTTCAAGTATTCATTCTCTTTCTTCTATTATTTTTCAAACTTCAAATCCATCAGATTGGTCTAGTTTGAATTCTTACGAATTTCTTTATCGATGTAAGTTCATTTTACCAGTTGACATTATTGCAGTTTATATATTTTTATATATGCATAGATGAATTTGGTTTCAGACTTATAGAGGGAGAAGGCAAGCCCTCATGAGGAACGACCCCCATGGGGTCGTGGCTCCCATGAGGCTACGCCTCTCCCCCCTAGGGGAATGGGGGTGGTTGGTAAGGCCAAACCCCATTTCAACCTGGGGGAGTTGAACCAATATTTCATATTATTTTTTAAATTTTATTCTTTATAAAAATATATTTATTTATGTAATTATTTAAATATGCATTGAAAAATTCCTATTTTAATATATATAAATATATATACACACACAAAATTACATACAAAATTAAACATTAAATTTATTTAGATTTAAATATAAATATATAATTAATGTTCATGATTGGTATATACATGTTTAAAACACCCATTCTTTTTTATTTTCCAATATGTACTTTTACATATAATTTTATCTTAACTAGTTTTAAATTTTGAACATAATGTATACATATTTATATAGAAAACTTGACTTTTTAAAAAAATGCATACATAGATCAACCATAAAGTTTCATAGTACTTCTTTTGACAAGGGAAATTATAGTTACTTTTATTAACCCTGATTGTTCATGAGATAGGAACTTTCTAAACCAACTAACTTTATTTTCAATCACAACATGATTCCTTCCATTAAACACCAATGCTAACTAACTCTATATACAAGAATGGAGTTAACTTGTTCACTTCATAATGCACATGAGGTAATCATGGAGATTAATAAACTATTAATATTATTTTACTATGAACAAGTTAATCTACATTATTTAGTTGATCACTCAATTCTAGACCCATTTCATTCAAGGATTGGTAAAGATTTGTACAAGCTCACAAAACCAACACATAACCTTCTTTGAGGAATATATCTTGGATAACCCAAAATAGTCATCTTGCACATATGTACTTGAAAAGGAAACAACAAGAAAGGAAAAAAAAAATAGGCCAATGGCTCTCCACCCAACCATAGGGTTGATGCACAACCCACCCAGAGCCAAGGATTACATAGCTACTCCCATGCACACACAACCACTATTCACATGAACTTCTCAACCAATTTACAATTTATGGCAATCACAACAATCTACAAGAATTTGTATTCACATGCCTCTATTTCTTCATTGTAACACATAAAAGGGATTTTGATGTAACCACGTAATCAAAGGGAATAACTCATAACCAAGACAAGACTCCAACACACAATTAAAACCAATATCACAAAAGGAATTAAAATTGAATCTCACGTAGAATTTTAAAAACCAAAATTAACATTCCCAAACACTCCTTTACTCTTTAAACTAATATGAATCAAAAGGATAGACCTTACCAAGAGATTTGTTATCCAAAATTTGGAAGCCTCTCCTTCTCCTTGCCCCTATTTTCCATTCTTCCTTTCTTTATCATTTTCCCTTTCTCCACAAGAATTTTCCTCACCCAAATGGGGAAAACATCCAAGAGACAAGATTAACCAAAAATAAAAATCCCCTTCACTCAAGGAGAAAGAATAAATAGAAGAGAAAAAGGAAAATACCTTTCCTTAACCACTTAACTACCCAGCTAGATCTAATTTTTTCCACTTTTTAACTGGGTAAATAGAGTGGGTTCTAAACTTTATCTAAGGGTTTTTATAAGATAAAATGACCCCTAACCTATAAGTCCATCAACTAGGAAACTTTTTACACAATAAACACAATTATAAACCACATAAGAATTCTATAAATCACCAAGAAATAATCATAATAAAGGAAAAAACAAAAGACTAATAAAATAAGCTCTCACATATTCACACAACCACATGATACATAAAACAATTCAACATATTATATGACCTTATTCTCCTTACATATCAAGATAAAAATTTCACGAGGGAAAGAAATAGAAGTAGCTATATGACCCCATTCATCATTGGCCAAATTCACCTATTAACTCAACCAAAAAGTGTTAGTACAACACATGAGCAATAATAGCCAAAGCAACTGTCATATGTGAAATAACATTTGAAGAATAATAGTAAACTAGAAAATTAGATCCAATAATCTACACAAGTAGAAACATATAATTAGCACTCCTACAACATCTACTTACATAACACCTAATAGAAACAAGAAAAAAATCAAATCATGATATCACCACTTCTAGCAATAACTTATAATAATAAAGAAATCGTCTCAACAACCTCTAGCACATAATACAATCCATCTATTATACATAATAATACTAATAATAAATAAACAATAACCCATCTTAATTGAACATCTCGATCAACACATACTTACATAATCAATGAAGGAAACCCATCTGATTATCACAAAAAATCACAACAATCATTAGTTATATAGAATTAGTCGGTAACCATATCCAAAAAATGAACATCATTGATATATAGGAACAACCATTACTCATAAACTCATGTATAATATCCAACATAGAAGCACATAAAACATTGGACAAGAACCATCAAAACACATAGACTCAATAGGATCATGAAAAGTTGGGGTCTTACAATTCCACCTTAAGTCATTTCATAATTTTCTCATATGAAACATAGTTTGAGTCAAGGCTCTTGTATCTCCCATTAAGCTATACTATTAGGAGATCCCTTAAGTCATCCTCTTAGCTACCCTAATTTCATCGCCTTACATTCCCTTAAGTCATCCACTTAGCTCTCCTTAAGGAATTTATAAGATATATATTTCTAACTTTATTTAAATTCTACAATTTTCTTGCATGACTTGGAGTTAAATGACTCATAAAATATATATTTAATTTACTTACATTCATTATTTTTTCAAGTTTTCATCAAGTCTATCCACCATGATTGTCATTGTAAACAAAATTCATCATATAAATTATGTTATATCAATTTGTGGTCTTGAACTAAAAGTGGACAAGCTAATTGTATTTATATGCACATATATTTTATCATGTTATAGTTGTATTAAACATCAATTTTTTATATGTGTCTTCGATGTATGAAATTAAATTATTGTAAATCACATTTTATAAATTGTTCTAATTTTATATTATACAAATTGTGTCTTTGATATATATTATTTTAAATTCTTATTTGACCATCTATATGTGACCTTCGTGTGAGGTCAATAAATTTACAAGTTGTCAATTGCATTAGAGTTGGATTAAACTAAGTGTTTCCAAAAGGATTATATAGAATTTACGGATCTTAATAAGTCATCATTTAAGGATGACTTTTATTTATCCAATATTGATATATCATTGTTGATTTTAATATAGGTCATGAGATTCTCTCATTTATGGAAATTTGTTACTCACATAATCAAATACTCATTAATCCCCAATATCAACATAAAACTACTTAATTTTGATGGTGTTGTGAAAGGAAATCTTGGATTGGCTAGCATCAGGGACATCATTAGATATCATAATGGTAGAATGATTGTTGGGTTTGCTTGTGGTATTGGGATTCAAACCTCTATGACAACAGAGGCAAGAGCACTGCTGAGTGGAGTCAAAATTGTTGTTACTCTAGGTATAAACAATATTCACATGGAGGGAGACTCCAAATATGTGATTGACTCCATCAACAACAATTATTGTCAGGGTTAGAATATTAGTGATATTGTGATTGATATAAAATCCTTTCTCAACAAATTTGAAAGAATAAAGCTAACTCACATATTCTGAGAAGGAAATAATGTTGTCAAATATTTGGCTAATTTGAGATCTTCCTTGGAATCTTCAAAATGTTGGAGGAATTTGGTGGGCCTCCCCTTGAATGTTCAAGGATTTATCCTTGAGGAGCAAAAGAAGCTTAACCATTTATGATGAAGACCAATACCTCCTTCATGGGAAAGACAACCTATCTTTTCACCCTTGTGTTTGGTATGATGTGGAGAATCTATGATGAGATGGACAAGTACATTTGGGTGGCTGAGATGTGGTTTGAGGTTTATTTTCTGCCTAGTTGGATTTCCCAAAGGATTAATGTGCTTTCTTGTCATTTGTACGAGGCTTCTCTAAATTTTATGAGTTCATTATTTATTTGGAATGTGTAGGTGACTAAAATAGTTGGTAACCCTCTCAAACTTTTGTTTAATTATGGCTTGATAATTATTGCTTCTTATGTCATGGTGGCTCTTTACTCTATCTTGAAGTACTTCATCTCCGCTTCTTATTTCTTTTCTACCCTAAGTCCCTCATAAATGCCTAATCGTATGTGGGAAGTTCTCATAGCATTAATTAGGCAGGATATGCAGATTTTTTTATCATGGTTATCCCTTTGATATGATTACTATGTACACTGGCCTTTGGAAATTTGAAAAAATCTTCTTTTTTACCTCTACTACCGTTCACTCCTCTCTATGCTTGAATATGGGGGTAAACCCACAATACTAGTTTACAATTCTATTGAGGAAAGAAAATTGTAAAAATTCTCCAAAGATTTATTTTTTGGGGTTTTTAAGGGTTCAATCAAAGGGGGGGGTTTGCATGAACCTAAAAATGGGTTCACTTGAACCCCACCCCCTCAATCAAACCCCTTTGTGATGTTATCTCTTTTTGGCACATTTTTTTGAATGAAAACAAAGGAAATTTTCAAAAAGAGGGGGGTTCGCATTCGCTCATAGGGGTCAAGGGGGATTTGCTCGAACCCCCCTTTTATGCCCTTATCCCCCTCCTTTCTCAATTTACTACATAATTTTGTGTTTCCAAGCTCAAGTTGAGGATGAAAATGGAGGCAACTTCATAGACCCAACTAGATTATGGTAGTCCTTGGAATGAGCTATCCATCAAATATAATTTTAATATATTTTGGTTTTATTATGTATTTTTTTTAGTTTAATTAAACATATTTTTTTAATCAAAAATCAAGCTCTATGTTCTACACGTGGAAAAATAACATATTATCAAAAAAAAATTTGGAAAATATTTATGCACTAGATATTGATGTCCTTGATCCAACAAAAAAAAGGAATTTTGATACAAACTGAACCCAAGCCTTCATCATAGAGTCAATATCTTGCAGAAGACTCCACTAGGAACAAGGAACTACAAATTTTTCTCACCTTTTGGAAAGTGAGTGGCGACTCTAAATGAACAAGTGCATTAAAATCGGTAAAGTGAAATATACATTAGAAAGGAACCATCCTAGAGTTCAGACTATCAAAATTACTTACAACAAGCATGGCAAAAGATCTTTGTATAAGGAGGATCCTAATAATGACAAAAGTAAATGGACTCAAAAGAATGATAAGGGCAAGAAGGTATCTGATGACATGGGCCCAACAAATAAAGACAAAAAATCAAAAGCACACCTGGAGACATATAATTCCTATGGTACACTAGCAACTAAAAATATCCCATCTAGAGAACCTCACACTCTTGAGGAAAAGAGGAATCCCTTTTATCAACCAGACCCCAAGAAAGTTGAGGAGTTCATGGATGGACTTGAGGCTGAAAGGGAAAGGGGACAACATGAATATGATCAGGAAATGGAATTACTTGAAGAGAATCAGGATGGACTTGGCTATGAAGCAACCTCTGAAGAGAACTATGAACACATGGCTTAGGATGGGATAAATGCACGATTGGAACATGAAATACAAGAAGTGGAAAGAAAAAGAATAGAGTATGAGCAGAGGCTCCAAGTGATAAAAGAGCTTCAAGAATTGAAGTTATAGAAAGCTCAGATCAATGCTCAAATGGCTAACTTACCTAAATACGTGCCACCTCATAGGCAGGGGAATAATCATGCAACACCTTCAAATCCCCCAAGAGCACAACAAAATCAATCAGGGAATCAATATAGACCCCCAAATTCTCCACCACAACATCAAAATGCTCAGCCACCCGCTCACCAACAATATATACCCCCACATGGTCAACAACACATGCCTCCACAAGGTCAGCAATATGTGCCACTACCTTACAATAATCCATTATACCAGTACCAACAGCCTCAAAATCCACCTCCTCCACCATACACAACCATGACTAGACAATTTGATTTGGTTGGATTTCAAATATATCCTTATCCCATGGATAACAGTTGGAGAAGCCTTGTCTCAAAATTCACTGGAAGTAGTGCAGTCACAACTGAAAAACACTTAAGGAGCTTTAATGCATTTATTCAAGACTTGGATATGCAATATAAGGATGTGCAAATGAGATTGTTTATGATGTCATTGATTGAAGATTCTAGAGATTGGTTTAACAGTTTGCCAACAACTTCTATTGACTCCATTTAGGAGTTTTATGAATAGTTCCTTGAGTAGTATGGGAATCAATGTGCACCAAAGTTTTCCCTGCATGAATTGGTAACTATCCAAAAGCATCAAAATGAGTCAGCTTATGACTTCAACCAGATGTTTTCTAAATTACATAATAAGATACCTCCTAGATCCAAATTTGTTGATCCTGCTGCATTGAGTATCTATTTAAAATCTTTTGATCCTAAGACAGGATATGAGCTTAGGAACAGGTGTCCTAGGAATTTAGCTGAAGCTCAAAAGATATCACTAACTATTAAAAATAATAGGAAAGCTACATGAATGATTGGCAAGAGGGATAATCCTAGGGTTCCCCAATATACTCCTCCAAATAGGAAAGAAAATTCATACAGAAATGAAAGTCCAAGGTTGCATGACATGCCATATAATACAAATTGGAAGGATGGAAAGCCAGTGATGGATAGGCCAAGGAATAAAGAGACACCTAATCCTTTAAAGAAAAGAGGGGTGTATATGGTAGATAATAGTCCTTGGTGCTCAGTTTGTGACTTGCCACATTCCCCATATCATTGTATTGTAGCTCAGTCGATACTAGGAAAAGACATACCAGAAGACAACAATGAAGAGGACCATAATATCTATTTAAATTCCCACACTCTTCACTCTATTGAGCAGGGATATTCATCTTTAGAAGGAGGGTATAAATATGATGTTGATCACCAAAAGTACAATGTCCATATGGCATAACAACAAGTATTTTTCTGATCATAAAGAAAGTGATAATGAACAATGTCTTCCTAGTACATCATATTAGAAAAATAAATGCAATATGAGAAGACCGACCGAGGAAGAAATTAAAAGGTTAATTGTTGCAGTAGTTGAGCAAGCCAAAAGCAAATACTAGTTGAGAAATATAGCAGTAAATGAGAATGAAGATGTTCCAAGAGGAATATTTTTGAAGGATAAGAAAATGCTCCAAGAATCTTCAAAAAGGACAGATGATAAGAAGTTTGATAAAAAAGAACAAAAGTATGTCCATAAGGAAGAAAACAAAGAATTGCCCAAGGACAAACAAAAGTCAGATCAGACAAACAAAAAGGAGAAAGAGGAGAACATTGGAGAGTCAACAGAACAAAAGAAGATGATCAAAATAGAGGGTGCTTATTTTGATTTCATGCAAGCTTGTCCCAGGTAAAGATGTCTGTCCCATTACTAGAAATGATGAAGATTAAAACGTATAGGGAAAGTGCTATTCAATTAATGTCTAGTGGGGGTAATAAAAATACAAACCTTGAAAATAAGGAGATTCCTGAAATTAGTGATAAAAAGGAAAAGATAAAAGTTCCAGAGGTTTGTCTAAGTGATGCATTGATGAATCCACCACAAATTGATCCATTCTTTACTACCCTACTCATAAATGGCAAGCTGGTAAGAAATTGCATGATAGATTCAGGTGCTTCTATGAACATTATGGTAGTAGTGGTGATGAAACATCTTGGTATGTGGGTAGATGTTGAGGGGGTAAATGCTATGCCATGGATAGTATTCCTATCCCGATTGTGGGAATTATGAAAGATGTGGAAGTGAAATTGGATACTTACCCACAAGCGACTTATAATATTGACATAACTGTGATTGACACACCTCCTCAGTTTAGAATGCTTTTGTCAAGACAATGGACTGCAACAGTTTGAGCCAATGTACAGTTTGATTTATCATATGCCACAATACCGCTCAATGGTGAAGAAGTTAAGTTGTATAGAGAACCAAGGATGAATTAGATTGTTGAGTATGTTCCTCAAGAACAACTCAAATGTTTCCGTGATGTGGATTTAGGGAGTTTTAGAGTGGAACCGTCTCAACCTAAATTAGCAAATGATGACTCAATTGATAAGAATGTTTCTAAAGATCAGTAGGGCGTGTGGAAAATGTATTTTGATGGAGCATGTAGCCAAGAAGGCAATGGATTTGGAGTAGTATTTATATCACCTAAAGGTGTTACATTCAAATATTCAGTTTTGCTAGTTTTTGAGTGTACAAATAATGTGGCAGAATATGAGGCCTTATTGATTGGTTTAAATATGGTTGTCAAGCACAAGATCAAATTGATAACTATCCTAGGAGACTCTGAACTAGTTGTCTCATAAATCAGATCAAGATATGCTATGAAGAACAAGAGATTGAAACAATATAGAAATTTTGTGTGGGACACAGTTGAATTATTTGATGCTTTCTCAATTGATTAGACAGACAGATCAAAAAACGTGATGGCATATTTTCTAGCTAATGTAGCCCTGAAAAGAGATCATATCACTTTGGCTAGAATATCTCAAGCTGAATTCAAAACAAGACCTGCTATCCCTAACAACATATACAGTTGGAAAGTTTTCAATGATGATGCCGACCTTCTAAAGTTTCTTCATTGCATAGATTAGTACAAGGCACAAGAGATTGACTTGAATTATTTTGTGGAAGAAGTGGATAGGAAACATACTATATTTGGGAAGGAAGTCTTGCAGCTTAAAACCAACAAGCTCCCCAAAGGGCTTGTGGCATTAGAAAGAGTGTATGATGGGAATAATCTCTCTCATGAAGCATACATCGGTTAAGAGAGAAGATATTGAATAAATAAATCTAGGAACTGAGTTAGCACCAAAAAGGGTCTACATTGGAAAGAAGATAAGTCCAACCACCAGGGGAATGTTGATTGCATTATTGAGAAAATACAAACATGTTTTTGCTTGGTCTTATGAGGATCTCAAGGCATACATAGAAGATCTTTTCCAACATGAGATTCCACTTAAACCAGATACACCATTTAGACAAAAGGAGAGGCCTATTAACCCAACTTTGGAACCTAAGATGCAAGAGGAGCTGGAAAAACTTAGAGATGGAGGTATGATTAAATCCATTAGAGATTCAACATGGGTCTCAAACTTGGTTCCATTAATAAAGAAAAATGGGGATATTAGATTATGTGTAGATTTCAGAAATCTGAATGTTGCTTCCCTTAAAGATAATTATCCTCTCCCAAATATGGAGGCAATATTGCACAAAGTAACTGGGTGTGAGCTACTATCAATGATGGATGGGTTTTTTGGATATAACCAAGTTAAAGTCAAAGAGTCTGAGCAATACAAGACAATGTTTACTACACCATGGGAGACATATATTTATGTTAGAATGCCATTCGGTCTCATGAATGCTAGGGCCACTTTTCAAAGGGCCATGGATGTGGTATTTGCAGATCTGATTAATGCTATAATGGTGGTGTACCAAGATGATCTTACTGCTTATTCCAAAAAAGTAGGATATCATGTGGGGCACTTGGAGAAGATATTTATCAAAGCTTTGGAATATGGTATTAGTCTTAATCCTGAAAAATATCACTTTGTTGTTACAGATTGTAAGCTTTTGGGACATATTGTATCAAAAGATGGGATTAGAATAAACCCTGAGAGAGTAAAAGCTATAGATAAAATCCCCATTCCCAAAATTGTCAAAGCAATCCAATCATTTTTTGGTCAAATTAACTTTGTTAGGAGATTTGTATCAAATTTTGTTGAGATTGTTAAACCTATATCCAAGATGCTAAAAAAAGGAGAAAAGATAGATTGGACTATTGAAGCCATGGAAGCCTTTATATCTATAAAAAGACCTATCAAAGAATCTCCCATTCTAAAGTCCCCTGATTTTACCAAACCTTTTCAGATATTTTTTTTTACTTCATTTCACACTATAGCAATTTTTATGTTATAGAAGAATGATGAAGGTCATGAGCAGCCTATATCTTTTTTCAGCAAATCTTTGTAGGGGTCAGAATTGAAATATAATATTATGGAAAAACAAGCCTTTGCATTGGTCAAAGCAAAAAAATCTTTCAAACCTTATCTTGTTGGAGCTAAAGTAATTTCCCATGTCCCACATGCACCTATGAAAGATATCCTGGTACACACACAGATGACAGGGAAAAGATGCAAATGAATTAATAAAATCCAAGAGTTCAATATGGAAATTTAGATTACCAAGTTTGTAAGAGGACAGGGTTTGGCCAGGCTAATGGTAGAAACAAACATTGAAGCAAACCAAATGCAATATAGAAGCTGAGGAGAATGTAGTTGCAAGTATTGAACATACTCCTTGGTACACAAACATAATGCATTATCTCTGGTGCATGAAATGCCCTGAGGGGTTGAATGATAATCAAAAGAGAACTTTGAAGCTGCAAGCATCTAAGTATGTATTTATAGAAGGAGACCTATTTTGGAAGAATAGGGATGGAATGCTACTGTTGTGTCTAGATGAATCACAAGAAAAACATGTCTTGAGGGAGATTCTCAGGGTTGGCTATTATTGGCCTAAAGTTTTTAATGACTCTTTTGCACATGTGAGGAAATATGAGGCTTGTGAAAAAAATCAGGGAAATTGAAGTATCAAGGAGCCTTACCACTTAGACCTTTGCAAATAGAAGCCCCTTTCCACCAATGGGGAATTGATTTCATTGGAGAAATATAGGAAAGGTCAAGTGGAGGATATAAATGGATACTTGTAGCTACAAATTATTTTACTAAGTGGGTGGAGGCAATCCCAACTAAACAAGCAATGGGCAAGGTGGTGGTGAACTTTCTAATGGAAAACCTTATAACTAGATTTGGCACACCGGTAAGATTGATCACAGATAATGGGATGTGTTTTAGGTCTGATGAATTCAAAGATTTCTGCAATACATATGGCATTATTATTTCCTATGCCACCCCTTATCATCCACAAGAAAATGGCCAGGTAGAGTCAAGTAATAAAATTCTTTTAAAGATAATAAGGAGGATGTTAGATACAAATAAAAAGGCATGGGATTAAAAGTTGAGAATGGTTGTGTGGGGAGATAGGATTACAGTAAAAAAGGCAATTGGAAAGTCTTCATTTGAACTAGTATATGGAACGCAAGCCAAGTTGCCACTACATAATCTTTTACCGGTTTATAACTTTATTCTACAAGAGGATTTGGATATTTTTGAACCAATGGAGGAAAGAATGGAGTAGCTTGCAGAACTCGATGAAATAAGGAGAATGGCCCAGAAGCAAAATGTGAAGCTGCAATCACATATGAAATATCATTTTGATAAAAAGGCCAAAGATCAAAAATTTGAAGAAAATGATCTAGTGTTGATGTGGAATGCTCGATGTCAAGAGAAGGGAAGGCATGTCAGGTTTGAAGCTTTGTGGTTGGGTCCTTTTGTGATCATTGGCAAAGGAGGGGAGGACTCTTATTATTTGCATAATATGTCTGGAGAGGAGAAAGAGTTTCTTGTACATGGGAAGTTCCTAAAGTATTTCTTCTCTTCAGGAGTAATAGACGATTAAGGATTGCCAGTGCATGGACAATTTTTAACAAACCTATTTAAACATTCTTTTTCCATGCATAGTAGTTTAGGAATTCAAAAGGGGTTGGGACTTCCTTGTACATGGATAGTAGTATAGGACCTCTTTTCATTTTTCATATCCTCTGATGTCCTGGTTTGCTCTCCTAGGGATATTTTGGATTCTTGCAGTGATTGGAAAATCACTCATCCCCAATAGGAGCCACTATTAGAACCAAATTTTTTATGAAAATCCTAAGGGCTTGTATTGATTTGAATTCAAACTTGTGCTATCATTTTTCATAAAAAGTGCCTTCTATTGCTATCCACAAAGCCAAAAATGCCTTTTACCGCCATACCAGTGCCACATTTTCAGCCTTCATAGCCTTCACCTCATACCGCTTTACCGTGGCCCTTTCCAAAACAGTCTACGGTATCTCGATTAATAGTAGACAGTGACATCCTTTTACTGCCACACCATGGAGGTATGGAGCAAGACCCGCAGTTGAGCGATATATTTGAAGACAGTCCAGGCCGATACTGCCATACCATGTGGAGAGAAAGGTTTGACCATGGTAGGGTGGTGATGAAGGAAATAAGTTAGACACTGCTATACCACGAAGGGTCAACAAGCAGCCCATGGTAGAGCAGTATGCACAACAGGAACAAAACAAAGAAGAGACTGCTATACCATAGAGGGTTAGAACAGTGCCCGCAGTAGAGCAATGGAGATGACAGTCAAGGCAGATCATGCCATGGCACCATGGGGAGAAGAAAGGAAGACCGCAATGGAGTGGTAAAGGGAGCATAGATAGGTCAGTGAAAATGACACCATAGTACCGCGACGAGAGGAAGGATGGCATGCGGTAACGCTGTAGAGAAGCCATTATGTTAGTGTTCAATTATGTTTTATTTTTAATTATCAAACGGCGTGACCTTTGGCCTGAGGTTGGTTGCCTCTCATGAGAATATGAACAAACTGAGAAAAAAAAAGGGGCACGGGGAAATTTTCTAGGAAGATATAAAAGCAAGCGATAGATACAGAATAAGAGGTTAGAAGTTAGAACAATAAGAATAGAGATAATTTAAAAGAAAACTACACTGTGAAGACCATGATGCATGTATGAATTTGAACAAGGCAATGAATATGTCTGATTTTGCTGCCTAATTTTGGTATCAATGATGTGTTAGAATTATTCAATTATTTGGTTGTCTCCATTTCAATGCTTCTCTATTATTTAAATTGGTATATCAAGTATATATGTAGTTTTTCGATGCACATTTATTGTATTCATGTGATATGATTAATTGGTTCTTTCTAGTAAAGATTAAATCCTTATAATCAATCACAGTAACTTAGAAGTGTTAATTGGATCGATAAGAAGAATCGTATAATTAGAGTTGTCAATCTATCTCAAGTAGAGTTTTTCAACTATTTACTTGCATGTTTGTACAAGTTATAAACTCATATTAGTTCAAATCTTCACATTCACATAGGTACACCCGCCTAGGTCTGGCAAAACCTAAAGAGTAGAAGGTTCAAATTCATTATTTGGCCTTGTACGTTATTCAAAAATGTTGTGAGAGCTTGGCAACCTCTTTTGATTAAAACCTGCATTTTTTAGACCTAACACAACCCTTACTTTCTCTTCCATTCATCACTCTCACAACCTTCCATATATACAAAGTGGGGAATCTTATTCCTATGTGACATAGTCCTTGGAGATCCCATCCTAAAATTTCCTTATCCAATAATTCCTTCTATCTCCTATCTCAACAATCCCTCCCGGCGATGGCAGTGTGAAAAGTATAAAAAAAATGGAGCTCTCCTCAAGTGGTGGCGATGGTCGTGGACAATTTAAAATTTTGAAAAAATGCAAAACTTTGGAGGTGTAATAGGCATTAATGGCAGACAACTTGCTAAACGGAAGGTGATTTTAGATGGGTCCTTAGCTAATAGTACGTGACATGGGTCCCTTTTGTAGAAAATGAATATTCTGGTGGGAAAGGAGCCCCTAAGGTTTCTTGTCCTTCACATTCTCTGGTCTCCTTCTATGTAAGGGGGAATCTCGGTGTTGAAAATTCTAGCCCTGATCAGTCAATTGATGGTTTAGGTGTGACCTTTTTTGGCTTGGTTCTTGGGGTTGATAATGGTAGAGCTTCTAAAATATAGCAAAAATTTGAGTTGGTTACATGCATTTTAATGGTCTTTTGCTTCTATTCCTCACGGGTTGGTTTTAGGGTTTTAGATCTAATACCTTTGTCTCATTTTTCTCAAGTCTTAAACCCTTGATGTTATATTTATGCGTTGACTTGTTGTACCCAATTTCTTGTTGTCTTAGTCTCAACTTAAGTCATCTAGCCCATTATCTTTACCGACCCCTTAGCCTAAGCCTGTCGATCACCTCGTGCCTTTTCATTGTTTTAAATTTTCCAAGGTTGTGTGAAATATTTCACATTTGAAAGACTTAAGTCCTAAGTCTTTAATTCTCTTGAGGGTCATAATCTGCAACTTAGTCATGTCCCCAATTTATGAATAAATTTATTTGCATGTGCATAAAATCTCGTATGTCGGTTGTGAAGATACAATCCTAGCCGTGTGCGCACACCACGCACGATTAAGATATTCAATTCTGAAGATTTGTGTGGTTTGCGCACTTGCGCCATGTGTCTTCTTGCAGAATGTGAGATCCTGTCTCCACTATTGCACCCGATGCTTTAAGTTGGTGAATCAACGACTGTGATGTATTGCTAGAATCAAATCTAGGCCATTGCATGCACACCACACAAGATCTAAAATATTATTTTACAACATGTTGCACATTCTATGTGATTGTGACGCGTGGATTCTTTTGTTGATGAGGAAAGGAAATGTGGGGCCCTCTAACGAGTGACTTGACATCCAAATGGTAGAATTTTTATCAGTCGATAGACTAGCAACTGATGGTGATAGAATTTCAAATGGGTTTGACTCGATCTAAGTCATCTAATGTGCCACTTTAGGATCAGATCGGTGGATATTATTCAAAATTAGAATTATAAACATGACAGTCATTGCCTTTTGCATGAGTGAATAGTAATTACAGAACAGACACCTAGAGCTACCCAACTTCGACTTCAATGCATTATAAGTTGAATTTACCACAAAATTGAAGATTGCCAATGATTCAGAAGCATCCCGAAGATTGAGAAAGCACATTTCAAAGTTTATCACGATCAAAATTAGGGTTTCCTACCAGCATAAAGCTGCAAGTCGAACAACTAATTTATTTGTGTAGTGTTTGAAAAATATTGAGTTAGGGAAAACATCTATTGTTAGAATTTGTTTGTATGCTTTTAATTGCTTAATTAGGGTTTGATTTTACTTCAAAAGTTGAAAGCCTTGTCAAATTATTTGAAATTCTACCTTTTAGGTTGTGCCCTAGTTTTTGAATAAAGGTGCTAAGCTTTGAATATCCTTCCGTCAAAACCCTAGATTATTTTGATTTTACCTTTCACTTATGGCACCCAAAACTCAAGCTTCCAGTTTAGGAACCCCAACAAGATCTATCTCCCAGGATATAATTGATCAATTGAAATCCTCAACAATCAAAAGATCTGAGGGAGTGGTTTTATTCTATGGCTATCAAGTTCAGGAAGGGTTAACAGATAAAATGTGTGGTATCAAGGATGCCAAATTTTTATTTTTTGAGTGGCGACTATTTCAAAATTTGTTTGGGAATAGAAATTTGAGTGTCCCTGTCTACAACCCTTAGAGGTTATATTTGGGAAAAATAGTGGTGTTGAATGTGTACATGGATGTTGATTTGTCAAAGGAAATTACTTCAATATACGACCCCGTTTTGAGAGTGATCAGGGCATATGATGGTAAAGAGATGGTTAAAATAACCAAAGAATAAATTGTAGATATCTTCAATCTGCATGAATGGATTAAGGACATGATCTCGATTGACCTCAAAGTCTTTAGAGAGGATTATAGGAGAAGAAAGGTTATTTTCAGAACAACATTGTTACCTATTCATACTGCAACTACTGGGATGGGGAAGAACAAAAAGAAAATAAAGATTGGCAAAGATGAACACGAGCCTTTTCCCATGAAATACTTTGCAAATTATTTCAAGAAGACAATTTTTTATTTATGCTAAATCCTTGGCATTGATGCACTATCTACCATGCCAATAGACCTCATGTACATGGTAGCACATCTCCAACACTCAGAATATAATGTATTATATGACTATGCCACATGTCTATCAGACAGGATGCATAAATATTTGATGGCACTCAAGGCGAGAAAGAAATCAGTGAGCTTTGGATGGTACTCTTTACTAATGCATATGTTCTTGTATAGAGTGGAGAAGTGTTTTGGCCAAGACATGACATTGACAAAGAGGAAGGGTGAGATTGATTTGCTCATCCAGTGTTGGACCCAAATCTTGGATGAGAATGGCTCCAAATTTGATTATGTGGTCTTCAACAATGTTTTTGCCTCAAAGCTGAGAAGATTTTTGGTTCATAACCCACCGATGATCCCTAAACAGATCAATGAATTTTTGAGACCCATGGAGAAAAGGCTTGATTTGAATTTGAATCACAGCTAGGGTGATATAATAGCTTACCCTCACACAAATTTCTTTAGAATTTATGCCACTACTATGAATCCTTATGTAATCCCAAGGGATGTGCCATTAAGAATAGGATTTATTGAGATTTTTGGTGTAAATAAAGTCTTGTACCTAGTTAATTCATTACTAGGGGACTTATTTACACAAGTTAAGTTTACTTAGGTCATAGGAAGGAATCTTTCTAGAAGGTGTTAGTTGTCATTAGTTGTTATCTTATCTTTTGACAACTACTACATGTGACCTAGGTAAGTGTGATTAGTTGTCTCATGTCATATAACCAAGGGGTCTCTCATTTGTATACAATTATATCACATGTCATATCATTTAATCATATTGATGAGAATACATTTTATTCTTGTCACATTCTATTCTCTCTTTTTTATGCTTTCCATTTGGTCTCAAGTTCTTGGCAGCCATAGCCAATTCTAACAGAGATCATGAGACAATTGGGAGCATCACAGATGGCACATTTTCTAGAGATGTGAAAGAAGGGTTCATTATTCCCTTAGTGGACATCCTTTGTAGATTTTTTGATGGTAAAATAATGTTGGAAGAATTTAGGACAACTCCTGGCACCCTACCAGTTGAAGATAGTACACCTAAGGAATCATGATCCTGAGGTTTTATTGTTGCTTTGAGGGAATAGCACAAGAGTGGTGTTTTCATACATAATTTTTACTATCCTAAGGATGTTATTAGAAAAATCGTAGATTTCCAAGAGCAAGAAGAGAGAAAGGAAAAGTATTTAGCCTTCAATAAAATGATGGAGTGCAAGCTAAAAAGATAGACCCTAGAATTATGATCCTCTGCCCAACATTCAGGGTGGATTGAATAGAGCTATGTATGTTCTTCAAAATTTTGAAGACATAGTGGGTGTCTTAAGGGAAGAGTGCAATTGCAGAAAAAGGAAAATTAAGGGCGGATCCCACAATAGTACTTGAAGAGAGACCCTCTTACCAGCTAGGATCAAAGATAAGAATCTATTCTAGAAAGGAGACGGTATAGAAGTAGCAAACATTGCCAACCTTTACTACATCAAAGGGATAAAGGGAAGCCTCTCCTTAGAGCTCACTACCATCACCTCTTAGGTAGTCTTCCCCTATCATAGTTGATATTGATTAACCTCCTAGGGATTCTCTCCCATCAGGTCAGCCATCGACCAAGAATCAAAAAGTTGAGGTGAGTAGGGTTGTTGATTACCCTGATATTGATGAAGATGACATTTTGATAACACCTGAAGAAATGTAGCAAGGGATGCCTTCTGCCCCAAGAGAAGTTGCATCCAAATCTAGAATAAGTATCCTTAGGCTAGGCAAGGAAGACTTAAGTGGCTTGAATAATGTTGATGATTTGAGGCATGAAGCTTGCAAGGAATTCATGGAAGATGACTCGTTCATTGAAACAAAAGAATTCAAAGATTTTGTGTGGAGAGCAAGTGTTCAGGAATATCTGAGAAGGTGGCTAAGGAGAGAAGTTTGCACCCTGAACTTTCAGAGGAATTTGTACAAGCTAATGTAAGGAATGAAATGAGGAAGTAATCTCAAAATATTATAGCTGATGAGGCTAGGGAACTTGTGTAAAGGAGAGGTATTTTATTATTGATTGAATGGGATATAGTTGATGTTTTTGTCCTTGATACAATAAGGAGAGCCAAGAAACCCTTATTCCAAATTGAAGAAGAAGCTAAAAGGGCACTTCAGGGGTCAAATTTTAGTGAAGAATGGGATACTCTAGCTATATGGTCATTGTCTCTTGGTTCTAGGAAGCCCATAGTGGTAGAACCAGTCAACTTCAAGGGAAAACTAATTATAAAAAAGAGTATTTGATACTCTTGCATTAGAAATAGTTGACATGAAAATCACTATTGCTAAGTTTACAAAGGAAACAGTTGAGGGCCTTACCAAAGAAAGAGACATGTATAGGAGTAGACATAATGATCTGGTTATTGAATATAATATGAGTCAGCAAAAGGTTTTTGAACTTGAAGTAGAGCTAGTATCATTGAAACAACAAGTGGAGACTGAAGTCTCAAGGACCAACTAGTTCAAGTCATGCAGTACCCACCTCGCCTGAGACTCATCCTCAATCTCCTCCACTTGAGCAAGCATTATCAATTATACCTTACAACATGGGAAAAGATCCATTGGCAGTTGAGGGTCCAAGCACATCAGGTGTAGCCCCATCCACTTATCCTACCAGGGAGGAATTGCTGCTACAAATTGAAGAATACAAGGAACTGCTTGAAAAATCCTAAAACACCATGTATGGAAGTAATTCTAAGATTGTTCACACAGTTTTGAAGCATATGAATAAAAAGATTCAAAGTACATTAAATAGTATTCATTCAAGTTATGCTTTAATGATACAAGCAATAAGGTTGTCTAAAAGAGATAAAGAATTGGCTACTCCAATACTGGATAAATGGATTCCCAGGGCTGAAAGTTTGAAGCTCATGGAAATTGGGACTAGGCAAAATGGGATAGATATCCAAGTGTTGTCCCAACTTATAGATTTTTTGGTGAAAATAAAGTGTGGAAGTTTCAAGTTTATGCTACTCCAATGGATGCTAAAATAAGGGAACTGAAGGCCAAATTTGATGAGGCGAATACTACATTGTTACCTAATATCCAGGATGTGTATGATGGGTTCAAACCTTTACAAACATGAATGGACCAGATATAAACAACTATAGCTTCTCAATCATCTTTCATTTCTGAGAGAATTGATATTGATATGTTGAAGAATACTCTTTAGAAGTTATCCTTCGTCATCAAATTTTTTCAAGACTTTGATAAAGAGGCCAATTTTGTGATGATAAAATATGCCCCATATAGGAAAAGGATGGATCAGATCATTGGATTGAATTGGCCCTCTGACACATGAATTATGGAAGAAGGTTTTCATTGATGATTTGGAGCTATGATTACATGATGCAACAAGTAAATGTTGACTAGTGTTGATCTAGATTGGTGTTGGTGTTGGTTTGGATGGTGACTCACCTTTTCCTCCTTTTAGACACTTTTAAAGACAAAGATATTACAATGGTACAAATTTTATTCTTCTCCAAAAAAAATACTTTTGGAGGGAGGTTATATTTTCTTTTGTGAATGAGTAATCTTTGTCTCATGTGTATTCCCTCCAATTAAAAATGTAAATATAACTGCAAAGGGAATACGTGCTATAGTAGTCCAATGAGAATGAGATGCGTGTACACATTGGCCCAAAGCTTTTTTTGCTCCCTTGTTTCTATAAAAGGGAATTCAAGGCCATTTGTGTGGGTCTTTTGTTCAATTCTAGATCCGAGTTATACAAATGAGAAGCACAAAGATATTATATTTTGAGTCGAGGTCTTAGGTTCTGAGTAAAGCTATTTTATCTCATTAATTATATGGTTTCCATGTATGTTTGAATCAAATATGCTAATCTTTTGATTCCATTGTCTCTCCATCTTTACACTTTATGTGAATTATTAATGAGAATAAAATCAAAGATAATTTCATTGGTTTTCATTATGTTTTGCAGTGAGATAGGTTTTAGTTATGGCTCTAGTTTAATGAACCAGTTAGAATACCTTAATTAGAATATGAATTCACATGGATGTTTAGTGGATCTCATAAGTAGTCATGGGTCATAAGTGTTAATATGTGAATTGTAATGCAATTTCACTAAGATCATGGATTCCCTAGGATTAAAGTTACCTTACAATTCAATTTACTTTGTTTTGAATCCTTGCCTTGAGATAAGACACTAGTTTAAAGGTGTCAAGTGCATTTCTTGAGGTTCCAGTCTTTAATTTGAGAACATCATCCATAAATATATTCTTAATTGATCTAATTTTGTTATGATTTAGTGTTGTGTGGTGTTTGTTGGCATATGGCTTCTAGTTTTTTCATTGATGGCAACCTAAGTCATGCATCCGGTCTACAATTTAGTTTTTGTTTACATTGGCATAATAGAATGAAGAATAGGACATTCGGTTAAAGGTATAAATGTCGATCTGAATTCTTCACCGAACTATTATTTTGGGTTATGGATCTTAGAGAAAGTTTTTTTGATGTTTGTAATACCTTATTCGAGAAGTATATTGATGCACATTCATTGGTATGCAATCTAGGAGATCTGGTGCACTAATATTTTGGTTATTTGTGCTAGTAGGCCGACTTGTCAAATATAGTAATCATGGATGTATAAGGAGTAATTAATTAAATGTTTTTGTGTTCGGATATGTATTTTTGGGTCCTCTCTATGTCTTAACCGACTTTGGAGGATACACATAAATATTTAATTAAGGATCTAGCCAACAGTTGGAAAGCACTTAATGTTTTATGAAGCCGACATATGAATGATCAAATCCTTGATAGTGGACATATATATGAGATTGGTTTATCATTTTGAGAGAGAAAACATAGACAATATAGAAAATGAATGGAATTCAAAATATACTAGTGTATGGTGTGAAATTTAGAAGGGTAATAGTGCAAATTCATCTGCTCATGAATTTATGATGCAAAGAGTAGAAAAGGGCATAGCAGAGCAGAGCGAAGTACAAAATTTGACAGAGGATCCAAAATCTAATATATGAGCTTAACCAGAATTGTAACCTGGCATAAGTAGATGCTTCTATTTTAGTTCAACCTTTAGATGGTTTTAATATGAACTTTTGTAAGGTAGTGAGCCTTCCCTTTGAGCAGTGAGCTCTAGGCAGTGTGTATGAATGCAAGTGCATTCTCTTTTGTAAAATTTTTATTTGAGTACTCAAATTGTGGACTAACCTCCACCGTGGTTTTTCCCCTAACAAGGTTTCCATGCAAAAATCCTTGTGTTATGATGTTGTGGATGATTAATTTGTGTGTTTGCATCTTTCTTTTAGCTTAATGTTCAAATGATTTTAATATTAGATTAATAAAGCTAAGATTTGTAGAACATTGATTCAACCCCCCTCCAAGTGTTCCCCTGAGTCAAACAATTAGTATTAGAGCATCTGGTTCCTCAGAAAAAATTTAGAAGCTTGAGGTGGATCTTGGAATGTGGTGGTCTCTAGTAGTCTTCAACAATAGCTTGTGGTGGCACTTGATGACCTTGATTAGTCTATTTCAAAATTTCGGGAATTGGAAGAAAATCTTAGGGATGTTGGGAAATTCATTCAAACATTGAAGGATCGGATTGTTAAATCCAAGGAGAAGAGAAAGGATCTTTGTGACTAGATTAAGCAACAAGAGAGCGAGAAAATGGATGATGCTCACCTGAATCAGACTTTAAAGGAAATAACTGAAGAATGTGAAAAGCTTTCCAGAAACAATGCTACCCTAAAACATGAAATGGAATCCATGGTGATGAAGTTGACTAAAGAGATTGAAGAAAGGAAGAAGAATTAGAAGAACCTTGCTCAGTCATTAAAGGAGAAATCTGATGAATGCAGAAGAATAAATGGAGAATTCATTCAGATGGAAAGCGCACTGCTACAATTCAGAAATAATGGAGAAGAACTTGAAAAACAAATTGTTATTCTCAGAAATGAACTTATTATTGCGAATGAATATAAGGATAAGTTTAAGATTAGTTCAGTGAAGCTTGATGAGATAACTCAAGGACAAAAGAGTGGAAATGATAAAAGAGGCCTTGGATATGAAAAAGGAGAAAGTTCCAGATCAGGACAAAAGAATTTCAGACAAGGAAACCAAATAAACAAAGGTGGAAGGTATCCGGTAAGACAACCTAATGCTCAAAAGTTTAATGGATATTGTTTTGCTTGCAATAAGTTTGGTCATATGGCTGCTCAATGTAGAAGTAATATGAAATCAAGAGATTCATCATTTTTTGGTCAGTGTTTCAATTGCAAAAAGTTTGGTCATAAATCAATTGAATGTAAAAACTTGTCAAACTACTCTGTCAATAGAAGCAACATTGAATGTTATACATGTAGAAGATTTGGAAATATTGCTAATCAATGTAGATCAAGAAGAAATCATTGGAATGATTGGTCTGGACAAGGAAATACTATGTGCTTCAATTGCAATAAATATGGTCACATTGTAAGATTCTACAAAAAACAAAAATGTGGATAGAAGAGGTCTGGTATATAGAAGCAGAAATATATATAAAGATGACAAAGGAAAAGGAAAAGTGGCTACAGATGAGATAAGAGAACAAATTAAGAAGACATGGGTAAGGAAGAACGAGTCTGATGCTAGAAATGGTTCTACACCGGAACCTGCTTCCAGTAATTCTTCCATAAATTGATTTCAGGCCAATGGCCTAGGGGGAGTTGTTCAAGAAAATATTTCCTCCCCTATTCGTAGTTGGTACCAGAATGCGAAGAATGGTCAAGAAGGTGTATCAATGATATGCAGAGGTTTTGGAAAAATTTCACAAGAGAATTCAAAAAATCATAGGTCCGTAGAAGAATTTTTCTCTCATTGTCTGAGAAAACAAAGTATCCTAAAAACTTAGGGATAATGCATTTATTACAAGTGTGCGAACTATAAAAGTCAAGTTGGAACCCTCATTTATCACTTTGCATCAAAGGAGAAAAGAAGGAGAGCACTCGATAGAATAATTTCGAAGCAATGAAATCGATTCGTTGATGATTCTCAAAATCTATCAAGTATTTCAGTTGTTTTCAAAATTTTCATATAATTTGGTGTGTGGTCGATAAACGTGAAATACAAAAGGAAGAATGGAACAAATCAAAGGGTCAATAATTTTGGATGAATACAATAGTGAAAAGATTAGGTCCATGATAATTTTTTTGTTACCCAACGAATTGAAGCAATTGAGAGAAGCCAAACACAAGAATTTGGATATTTGGAATGAGTTTTTGTACTTTACGAATGCAAAATTCGTTAAATTCATCTTGAGTAGATTGCATGATGGCACTTTGACTCTATACAATCCCTACATCATTTTGAAGGAAGTAATTGAGAATTTGATTGGATTATGTAAAGTCAGGAACATACCTAGAAAGAAATCCATCTGGAACAAAGAAGTTGAAACCCTAACCAGAATAATTGGAGATCAGAGGGCACTGATAATTTTGACAATCAAGAATCCTATCACAAAGTACATTGCACATGGAATTTCATATAAAGTTTTTTTTAGAAACAGAGAAGGAGCAACTTAGGCTGGTGCAGTTTATATCTCTCAAAAGATGATAATGGAAGGTCAGGACTTTGACTTGTGTGGAATATTAAAGGATCAATTGATGGAGAATGTACAACTAACAAAAGAGACAAGCTAGCCTTTAAGGTTCGATACATTGATCATGTGTTTAGTAATGTATTTCTTGAATTGTTTGCCAAAAATCAACAATATGGTGTGGAAAGAAAATGAAAAGGTATGCAAACAAATCTATTCATACTCTAAGAGCTTGGCCAATTGGGATCAATAATTTGGAAATTTCTTTAAGACTTTGCTTGGAAAGTGTGGTTTAGTCAGTATTTCTCTTTCAGTAAGAACAACTGAAGTCGGTTCCTCTTTCGGTGGCATGGATAAAAAGTAGAAAAGAGAAAAATAAACTGTTGAATATAGCCCTCTGGAATGCAAGATTCCTAGAATTGAAGGAAAAGGAAAAGAATAGAAAATTGTGGATATTCCAGATGAAGAATCCAATGAAGAAATTGAGGATCCACAGGGAAATGAACAAGAACCAGAAAAGAAAATGTTAGAGGTTGGTGAAGAAGAAGATGACTTGACAAAAGAGAAGCTACAATAGATTATTCAAGAAGAAGGTGGAATGCAGAAAATTGCTAAGTTATGGTCTGTCAAACCATCATATGATCAGGATATGATTCTGAGTGTACTAAATGCTCATGTTGAGCACTACAAGATCAAATTGGAAAGTTTACAGAACATTCTACTTGAAGAAATGATTGCATGCAACAAAGAAATAATGAATTTTGAGTTTCAAGACAAAGAAGAAGGTGAAGTTATCTCACATTTGAAGGGATAGTTCAGGCTATCACTTACCAAATTGAAGAAGAAAATGAATGAGTTGAGTCAATGCATAAACACAACTAATAACATCTACAACTATTGCATTTTTTGGCCTCATGCAGTTGGAAAATACAAAGAGAAATTGGAGTAGATTGAAAGAAAGTTGAATGGGATTGGAAAAAGCTTTGACATGTTTCAAGATTAGGATGGCACCATCAAGAAAAAGATTCGAGAGCTACAGTTTGAGCACACAAAATTTCAATTCACCAAGAACACACTTGTGGACACTTTTTGGAAGGTGAAGGATCTAACCAAATGCAGATTGGAACAAATGGTTGAGATACTAAGGAAAGGTGAGAAACTAGAGGAAGCAATTACAATTCTAAAATCCCTCACTGAAATTGTCAACAAGACATCCAAGAATAATAGCATGATTATTATCATTGGGATCACAATAGATGCTTGGAAGAAATTCCTTCTAGAGTTGAAGGAAAATTATAACACTTTTTTTTCAAAAGTTCTGAATCAGTTTTGAAGTTTTGGAGATTTTGAACACATGTTTTGTCATTTTTGGCATATGGTTTCTATTTTTTGTCATTGATGTCAAAGGGGGAGAGAGAGAAGTGAAAAATGTCTCATCAATCTTAGGGGGAGCTATGTCTTGAAATTTTTGAAGCATAAGGGAAAGAGAGAAGTATGGCAGTGTACTCATAATGATTTTGACACTTAGTCATTTTTCACTAAGTGTTTCCATCAATGCCAAAGGGGGAGATTGTTGGCATATGGCTTCTAGTGTTTTCATTGATGGCAACCTAAGTCATGCATCTGGTCTACAGTTTAGTTTTGGTTTACACCGGTAGAATAGAATGAAGAACAAGACATCCGGTTAAAGGTATAAATGTAAATATGAGTTCTTCGCCAAAATATTATTTTGGGTCTCGGATCTCAAAGAAAGGTTTTTTGATGTTTGTAATACCTTATTCGAGAAGTATATTGATGTGCATTCACTGGTATGCAATCTAGGAGATCCGGTGCACTAATCTTTTGGTTATCTATGCTAGAAGGCTAACTTGTCAAATATAGTAATCATGGATGTATAAGGAGAAATTAATTAATTTTTTTTGTGTTTGGATATGTTTGTTTGGGTCCTCTCTTTATCTTAACCAAATTTGGAGGATGTACATAAATATTTAATTAAGGATCTAACCGACAGTTGGAAAGCACTTAATGTTTTATGAAGACGACATATGAATGATCAAATCCTTGATAGCAGATATATATATATATATATGGATCGATTTTACCATTTTGAGAGAGAGAACATAGAAAATATAGTGAATGAATGGAATATAAGTATACTAGTGTATGGTGCAAAATTCAAAAGGGTAATAGTGAAAATTCATCTACTCATGAATTTATGATGCGAAGAGCAGAAAAGGGTAAAGCAAAGTAGAACGAAGTATAGAATTTGACAGAGGATCCGGAATCTAATATATGAGCTTAACCAGAACTGTAACCTAGCGTAAGTAGATGCTACTATTTCAGTTCAACCTTCAAATGGTTTTAACCTAAACTTTTGTAAGGCAGTGAGCCTTCTCTTTGAGTAGTGAGCTCTAGGCAATGTGCCTGAATGCAAGTGCATTCCCTTTTGTAGAAATTTTATTTGAGTACTCAAATTATGGACTAACCTCCACCGTGGTTTTTCCCCTAACAGGGTTTCCACACAAAAATCCTTGTGTTATGATGTTGTGGATGACTACTTTATGTGTTTGCATCTTTCTTTTGGTTTAATGTTTAAATGGTTTTAATATCAGATTAATAAAGCTAAGATTTGTAGAACATTGATTCACCCCCTCCCTCTCAGTGTTCCCTTGATTCCAACAGTATTCTCGACTTTAAGTGTTTGATTCTTCTAAAGAATTGCCAATTTCTTGAAGGATTTCATCTTTTTAGCCTCTTATGGGAATACATATACTTTGTTATGCAATGTTTGGTGTAATTTGATAGCAAAGTTGTAAGATATACATTATAGGATCACCCTCCCAAGTTTTACAGAGCCTAAAGTGCAGGAGAAGAAGCATCAAAGCTTCATCTCATTCATTTTCAATTATCTCTCAAGTATTCAAGAATTGAGTCTAGCAAGCTCATAGGTACTTGGCGAGAATTGATTGGTTCTTAAAAACAACAAATAGATAAGATAGGGGGTGGTCTCTTATTGGATTCATCCCTCAAATGGTCTAATCTTTTTGGTGTGAAACCCAAAGGTAAAAGCTCTTCTCCTCTTGTGGCTTTTATCTATAATGTGAAGACTAGAGGATATTCAATTTATGTCCCAGATTACATTGTTGAAAAAAGTGTATGAAATATGGATATGACTCATTTGAGTAAATTTGTGGGTCCTCATTCTCATATCAAGATGGTTCGTAAGTTTTCTTTGAACCGGTAGCGTCCTAATGGCTAAGTGGATGTGGCTGCAATGGTTAAAGGATTATTTTCCTTTACTTTCAACTATGAAGATGATCTATTGTTGGCTCTTATAGGTGGCCCCTGATTTATTGGGAAATCTTCTTTGATGCTAAAAAGGTGGGAACCAGACTTTAATCCTAACTTGTGATCCTTTTTAGTAGCCCCTATCTAGGTGAGACTTCTAGGTCTCCCTCTGGAATTCTAGGATGAGGAAGTATTCAAAGGGATTGCAAGTACTTTTGGATGTCTGCTATTGATTGAACAAATTACAAATTCCAAGAAGCATCTTGTTTATGCTATATTTTATGTTAATGTTGAAGAATCAATAGATCTTCCCTCTCTAGTGAAGATTAACTCTAAGTTTAGTGTTTGGGATCAAGCTGTGGAATTTGAATCAATTCCCTTCCCTTGCTTCCATTGCAAGAAAGTGAGCCACTAGGCTAAAAAATGTCCTCTAAAAGTGCAAAAGAAAGTGGTGAAGCAGTGGAAAGAAAAGGAAAAGGCTCCTGAGGTGGTATCTTCAGATCCTTTGGAGAAAGTGGGGACTACTCCTGTGGAGACTAATGGGCTTGTTCCTATGAGTGAGAAACCTATGGGAATGGAGATGGTAATGTATGAGAATATTGTGATTCCTGCAGGCCAAGTGGAACCTGAAAAGCTTAATTTGGTTCAAGAGCCAGGAGGTGTGGTTGAGGTGATTCCTCCCCATCTCAGTACGAAGGAGCCTTGTGAAGGCTTTAGATTTGTGGATCTGGTCGAAGACTAGGAGCCTGAGAGTGATGTTCTGGGCTCCCCTCTTTTGGAGTCTCGTGTTAGTGGGGTTTTGAAGTTGCCACATGATGAATGTTCTAAGATTGAGGAGTTGGATGTTTGCTTGAAGTTTGACTTAAAGGATACTGGCGATATGGTTGATCCTGAAAACCCTCATATTTTGGTGAAAGGTAGAAATAGAAAGAAATAATCTCCTCCTCCAGGATTTTTAACCAGAAATAGGCAAAGGTCAGATTGCAGGTCTAAGTCGAGAGGTAGGGGTCATCCTCCTTAAAAATTTACAACAGACAAGGAGAGTCGAATGGATATTGTTGATGGGACTCAGAGAACTTTGTTTGAGATGTTCTCTAAGAGAACTTCCCATAAGCTCTCATGAAGACCATTTCCTAGAACATGAGAGGGTTAAATCACCCTCACAAGCATGATCTCCTTGCTAACCTGGTAAGGGATTATAGGCCTGGCATTTTTTTGATACAAGAATCTAAATGGAAATGGATAGGTTATCTAAACTTAAACACAAGCGCTTTAAGGACTATGGTATGCATTGCTTTGAGGTGGTTGGTGCTTCTGGTGGGATTGTTAGTTTTTAGAATCTGAAGTTGATTCAGGGGATTGAGGTGTTTCAGGATTGTACCAATGTGGCTACTTCATTCATCAATGTTCATGATAAGCTCTCTTGGACCCTGTCTAATATTTATGCTCCTAATAGTAAGAGTGCCAAGAATTGTTTTTAGGAAAACCTTAGTTCCTTTAAATATTTGCATCCTATTTCCAACTAGTTGGTAATGGGGGATTTTAATATGCCCTTGCAAGATGTCGATAAGTTGGGGGATCGCATATTATGGATGATAGTAGATATGATCTCATGAATCTCATTAATAGCAATGCTCTTCTTGATTTAGATCTTAAAGGTACCTCTTTCACTTGGTCTAACCATCATGTGAGTGAAGCTCTTATCTAGGTTAAGCTAGATCATGCCCTTATATCTCCTGATTGACTTATTTCTTATTCATGATCGCTATCTGCCCTGACAAGGTTGTGGTTTGATCATTTTCCTTTTTTTTATCAATGGATTTGTTGGGGAGGAGAAAAAAATTTCCTTTCAAGTTTGAAAATATGTGGACTTGTCATCCTAACCTTAAAGATTTGGTTCAAGCCTAGTGGAACATTCAAGTGGATGGTTCGGGTATGTACAAGGTTGCTAAGAAACTTGCTAATGTGAAGAGAAATGTTAGGAGGTGAAATCGGTCCTCCTTTGGGCACATTTTTGTTGAGAAGGAGGATGTTAATCTGGAGCTTTTCACAGTGCAACAATCTATTCAAGCGTCTGGTTATGATCAAGCTCTTGCTATGAGGGATAACATCCTTTTATCTAGATTGCATAATATTGTGGCTAAGGAGGAGGAATTTTGGAAGCAACGGTCTCGAATTATGTGGTTAAAAAGTGGGGATAAAAAAATGAGGTTCTTCCATCTCTCTATGCTGAAATATTGGGCTTCCAATCGTATTAATTATATAAAGTTCAATAATCAGGTGTTGGATAAGGATGTGGATCTACAACAGGCTGCATCTTCTTATTTCTCGAATCTATTATCCAAGGAAGGGGAGCTAGATTTAGAGAGTTAAGAGGATCTTCTTTGGGACATTCCTCATATCATCTATGATGATTTGAATCAACAATTGGTTCAGATCCCTTTAGAGGAGGAAATTAAAAGTGATGTCTTCTCTATTGAAGGTAACAAGGTGTCAGGTCCTGATGGTTTTTTGATGTTCTTTTTTCAATCCTTTTGGGATATTATTGCAAATGAGGCTGTGGATGCTATTAAGGAATTTTTTGGTAGTGGTAATCTTTTAAAGGAATTAAACTCATATTTTATTGTTCTTGTTCCTAAGAAACTAGGTGCTTCCTCCTTTAATGAATTTCATCCTATTAGTTTTTGTAACTCTATCTATAAGATCTTTTCCAAGGTGCTAACAGTGAGATTGCAGAAGGTTCTTCCTTAAATTATTTCACCCCAACAAAATGGATTTGTGGTGGGTAGGAACATTGTTGAATCTATCCTTACTATTCATGAGAAAATTCACTCTTTATCTATTAATTAGTGTGTTAGTTTTATCCTGAAGCTAGATTTGCTTAAAGCTTATGATAGAGTTGACTAAGGTTTTTTTTCTAAGATTCTGAAAGCTTTTTGTTTTTGGGAGAAACTGGTGGTTTTGGTGCTTCAACTAATCTCTTCCTTGAGGTTCTTTGTTCTTGATAATGGGTCCCCCTCTCCTATTTTTGGTTATTTGAGGGGGCTGAGACAGGGAGATCATATCTCTCCTTTTCTCTTTATTGTCATGGTTGAGTCTTTGGGCTGCCTCATTCAAAGATTTATCAATTATGGTCACATGACTAGACTGTCTCCTTCATCTCAAAACCACATTTGATCCCGTCAACAATTTGTTGATGACACTCTCATGCTTGTGGAATCATCTATTAAGGAAGAAAAAGATATTAAAATTATTCTGTAGAAATATGAGGCTGCTTTGGGGTAGAAGATTAGCTTACCTAAAAGTGTTATTTTCTTCCTTAACACTCTTGATCATAGGTAGAATAGAATTGTGAGGATTTTGCAATATCAGATTAGTGAGCTTCCCGCATCTTACTTGGGCCTTCCCTTGTGCTCTAATTTGGTTCTTGAGTCTTTTTGGTGGGGGTTGATAGATAAGTTTAACTCTAAATTGGATTTGGAAAGGTGTGTTGTTAAGTCAAAATGGGAAAGTGCAATTAATTAAATCAACTTTTAAAAATCTTCTGATTTATGCTCTTAGCCTATTTTATATGCTGCCAAAATTTGTGGATAAGTTGGAAGGAATTCAAGAAAAATCCTTTGGTTCAAGGTGGAAGAGAAGAAAATAATTCATGTGGTCTCCTAGGATGATGTTTGCAGGCCTAAATAGGTGGGTGGTCTTGGCATTCGTAAAATAAGAGAGTTTAATTTAGCTCTACTTGCTAAGCAATTGTGAAACCTAATTTCTGCTAATAGTGAGTGGGCTCGAATTGCTATGGGAAAATATCTTTGTGGTGTGGATTTTCTCCTTTGTCTAGTTCTACCCTTTGGAATTGTATGGTTAAGGCCATAAAGATTGTTTCTAAAGGTTTGTTTTGGCAATTGGGGAATGGCAAGAGAATTCTCTTTCGGGATGATTATTGGTTTGGAAATAGGCAGCTCAAACATGAGCCTTGGGCCATCCCTTTTATGCATATTTGTATTAAGAGGTTTGGTATACTTTTTGTTGATTATATGGATGGGTTGCAATGGAAAAGATTGCATGAGGTGGAATCGGGTTTAGAGGGTCTCTTTAATGCTCTTTCCTCTATTCATATTCTTTCTTATGTCCCTGCCGATAAGATTTTGTGGATGATTTATTCTAATGATAATTTTTTTGTGTCTTCAACCTTTCCTCTTCAAGTTTATTTTGTTGGCCCTATCCCTTTTTGGAACTCCTTGTGGTTCCCTAAATTGATTCCCAAGGTGAATCTTTTTTTTTTTGTTTTTTTGCCAAAATAAGGTTTTAACTATTGATAATCTTGTCAAGAGAGGTTTTATTCTTCTTAATAGATGCTTTCTATGTAAAGAGGATATCGAGGATTCCTATCATCTCTTGATTGGGTGTAGATATGTTAGGGAGGTTTGGGATCATGTTCTTTCTCTTTGAAATCTTTGTTGGGTGTTTCCTTCTTCGATTGGGAAAGTGTGGTCTTAATGGGTGGGACCTTACTCTAATCCTGCTCTAATTTTTCTTTGGTATCTCTCTATTCCTCACCTTGCTTGGGGTATTTGGTTGGAACGTAATAACATAATTTTTAGGGACTCTAATCTTCTTGCTATCCATGTGGCCTTTAATATTTGTGCAGCTATCAAAGAGATTTTTTTTTTGAGGTTTCTTTTTAGAATAGCCCTAGGATTTTTCTTTTGTTGGGTGACATTTCTATTACATATAATTGGAAGTTGTCATGTGATATCTCTCTTCCTTTGACTAGAGGTAAAGCCTCTAGAGATGATGTTGTCTAGAAGGATCCTCCTATTGGATGGGTTAAAGTCAATTTTTATGGATCTGCTAAAGGTAATTCGGGACTTGCTGGTTGTGGGCGAGTGTTGACAAATTATAATGGTAGGTTTATTTCCATTGTGGTGCTCCCTTTGGGAAAATAGAAAAACCAGTCTATGGAAGCATCTGCTGCCTATCATGGGTTGAAGATTTCTTAATCAAAAGGCTTTAGAAAGGTTTTGTTAGAGGGAGATTCATTAAATGTTAGTAACAACTTGAACAAGTCTACTCCCCCCTCTTGGAGTGTTGAACCCCTTATTTTGGATTCAATTGAAATTTCTAATTCATTTGATGAATTTTATATTTATCATATCTTTAGGGAGGGAAATGGTCTTGTGGATGTCTTTACTAATATTGGTGTTAGCAGCTATAGGTTTCGAGATGTGGATGATCCCCTTCCTAGTGAGGCTCTTTCTTGTCTTAATAATGATTACCAAAAGTTCTAAGGTGGGTGTTGACTTCATTATGGATTGTGTTCATATTTTCCTATTCATGTGGCAGATTATCCTTTGGAGTGACTGTGAATTGGATCGTGCCTAGGCTTATGATAATTTGAGTACCCTCTATATGGGGTGACCTTCAAGGTTAATAATTATTCTCTACCACCTTGTCGTTGTCACACAAATTGTGGTTATTTCCTTGCCTTTGTTCTCTAGGCTTCTTCTAATTGTCTACAAATTCCTCAAGCTCTTGGGTTTTGTTAAGTTCGTGATCATGGATGGAGATAGAAACATGGTTGAGCCATTTTCCTATGACACCTTGAAATCTAAAACCGAAGTGTGGGAAAGGTTGCAGTGGGGTGGGACAATGTCATACTTGGAGCAGCTCCATGGAATGATTTGAAGGCTACAATTTTTTTTGTCAAGGGCTGGCATAATAGGGTTCTGAAGTTGGGTGTTACTGAATTTGATATTAATGAAGACCTCATTGCGAGCATTACTAGTCTATCTACTAAGGGAAGAAAGGTGTATAGAGATAAGAAGGATTCCAATGCTACATTGTTGGTCTTCTTTAAAGGGGATGAATAAAAGAAGATTGAGAGGGCTAAAAGAAGTGGCTACTTGCTATTAATGGTTATCACTTTATTTCTATGAATCACTTTAGACATAAGAAGAAAGTTTATTTTCCTTTCTATTTGCTGGCTTCTTTGGAGAGTGGAATCAAGGACCACAAGAGAAATCCTAAAAATCATGTGCTACATGTTGGTTTAATTCGTCTAATTTTAGATTATGCCAAGTCTTGTGTGGTTCCTAAGAATCTTGAGAAGGCTCCTAAAGGAAAGCAAAAGAATATGGATTTGGAGTATGATATTGTGTTGGAGGAGGAACCTGTGAATAGTCCAAAAGGGAAAAAGAAGAAAGTGGTTTTGGAGGAGTCTAGGTCAGAAGAGGATGAGGATTATGATCATGCGCCTTAGGCTTCTATGGAAGTTTACTTATAGCCCCTTGATCCTGGTAAGAGTGGAAAAAAAGTTAAACCTTTCGTTGCTTCGGTGGAGTATGAGACTTGTAGTGAGGAGGGGGTTGGTGAAAAACCCTATAAAATTGGGATAGGTGCTCCCTCTACACTCTTGAAATATTTTAAAATTGTTGCTAGGGATAGGACTCCTACACACCCTGTTTTGGGGTATAAGAGGAAAAAGGGATTGAAGGATGGTAGTAAAAAGAAGTTGGCAAAGCGAACTGGTAGCCCTATGCAAGAGGAGTCTATTGATTCTCCTCCTAATATTGTTGGCATACATGATGCTATGGATACCCTAGATGAGGGGAAGGAGAAGAAAAATAGAAGGAGGTCAGTTTTGGATGATATTGCGAGCTTCATTCATAAAATATAGACGTCGGTGGTTGGGGATAAATGGAAAGAGGTATTTGAGTCCAAGAAATGAATAGCATCTCCCAGGAGGGGGAAGATGATGTCATAGATGGGTTTAATTTTATCTAGGAGGATCTACCTAATGTTTTGGGTCTGTTGAAGGAGGGTACTATTTCCTTGTTTAGATATTTCAAACAGGCTTTCCATGAGCTTAATATGAACAATGTGAATATTCGGGGAGCTATGAGTAAAGATGGGGAAACTTCGTAGTCTTCTCTACAGACTCAAGTTGACTAGTTGTTTGATGCTTTAAATATTGTTGTGGGGGAGATTCTTAAGATGAAGTAATTTTTTGAACAAATAATTGTGACCTTGGAAGAGCAGATGGAATAAGTTAACATGAAGTTGGATAAGGTTGATGATGTGACTAATTTTGCTAGGAGGAATGAAGAGAAGGGACTTACTCTCCTCAATGAGAAGGATAGGAAATGGATGGAGGAAGCTCCTGGTGATAAGGAAGTTATTGGGAATAGGCAGGTGATAGAGGAACATTCAGTTGGTAAGGATGTTGATGGGATTGCTGCTAGTTTGCATGATGTTTTGATTAAAGAGGTAAAAATTTTGGGCCCTAGTGCTAGGACCCGCAACAAGACTAAGCTGCAAGTTGGGGTCCCTTTCAAAGAGATTTATGAAGTTATGGATGTGCATTAGAAGATGATTGAAAGTGACATGGAGGCTACAAATATTTTGAAGAATCTATAGTTTTTGTTCTTGTTCCTCTTTTTTGGCAATTGCTATGCTGATGCTTTATTGTGTGTTGGTTGTTTGTTGATCTGTGTGGTTATCTTTTGAAACAAGTTTCCTTTTTGTTAAGGGTTTTGAGGCCCCTTCAAAACCAGCTTTACCTCTAATAAAAACAATCCCTCCATCTAATAATCCTTTTATATCTCCTATAGATAGATGGTTCCACTATAATTCCATCCTTATCCATTGTCTTGGTTGTCTCATGCCATTGGTTTCAAGCAATCTAAATACAATCCAATCTAATTCATTTACCATAAATCCCTTATAATCCAAGAAATAAATAAAGATACACATAATCCTAATCCATGCAATCTAGCCAATCAATCTCACAAAACATCCAAGACCATATAATGGTTTTGTTCTTAGTCTCCTTGTAAACCTTGATCAAATTTAATCAAAACTATTATCATTTGGAAATATTGTTCCTAATTTCCTTGTGTTTTTCTTATCACCAAAAATAGTATTTTTATTTGGGCCTTTATTTCTACATTATTTTCTCTTGTACACATTCATTTTATTAAATTATTCATGTCAATGGTAGTGATAAACTCACCAGTAAGCCATAAAAAAGAATGGAAGAATGATTTAGAAATCTATAGTAAAAATATAAGGCTATCCTTATAGAGTATTTAGGAATATTCTTACAATAATTTTATTCCAAGGAATAAGTTCTTGAATTGTCATGGATATAATAGGTTTTTATGTGAGAATTAATATCTCCCACTCCTTTGAGCTTAGGTAGTTTGAAAGGAATAGTTGAGGCAACATCACACTATACATTATATGGTCTAATGGATCGTTTAGGTACTTAAGGTGTGTCTTATAAAAGAGGTCATGTGTGAAAGGGGGTATCCCTCTAAAAATAATCCCTATAGGTGGAGGTTTTTATTTGGGCCGCACTTGGAAAGGTATGTTCTTTTTCTAATATTCAAGAAAACAAAAATAATTTTGTAGAGGTACACTTAAGGGTTTAATTTTTTTAATGATTTTTTGCATCAATATTTTAATTGTAAGCATCCCACCTATTTGGTTTAGTTTTCATATTGTAAAATGGTGCCATAGGAGGCATGAAATCCTTGTTGCTCATGTTGCACAAGTAGAAGTTTATATAATGGGTATCTTAACCCCTTGACTTGGATTTCCAATATAAAAAGGATTAGTATGAGGCTAGTACTTTTAGATCTTGTTCAATCATTTATTTGGGATATATTTTTATAATGGCCACTCAATACCCCATCCTCAAGTTTCTTGCTTTATTGGACCAAGGTAATGATGAATGCCTCTAGGGTTGCTTCTATTTGGGGAATTTCACCACCATGAGGTGGGTTCTATTGTTCATAGTGCAAGGGTTGAGTGACCATGTTCATAATTACTTATGTTTAGTTTTCTATGGAACAAATCTTTGGGTGCAGACTTGATCATTCTAAAAAGTTATGTTGAAGGCCATTTATTTTTCTCAAGCTTCTACTAGATCACTTTTGAGGAAATTAACCTTGTTATCAATTTACATTATTGTTTCCCCACAAGTAGCCAAGATAGGCTACTACCTTTAGATATTTGATTGGGATAGGACATGATGAGCTTTTGATTGGCCTAGGTTTTGTTGCAATATGGGTCCTTTATATTGACACCGTGTGGGGTTGTTGAAAATTATGAATTCATGTCTTGAATAAGTGTTAATGTCATTCTCCAAGCACCTAATATATGAATCACTACCTTCATAGTTTTACTTATTTAAGATATGCACCATGGAGTTATGAGGAGTGATATATTGGTTAAATGAGGTGTTGATGAGTTCATTAGAAGGACTCATTACGTAAGGTCCTATCAACATTGATATATTCAATGGTACCTTAGGTACCATATAATAAAATGGGATGAAAAAGATTATGAGAATGTAAGATGTAATGAAAATGGAAAATGAGAGAGCTCATCTTAGAAGGATTCACCCTTCACATTAGGTTCACCAAATATATTTGGTTGTTCAAATCTATCAAGAAAAAATGTGAATAAATTGGACCTAAGTCAACAAAAGCATTACACTTTAGTGATGGTTGTGTAGTTGAATTAATCCATCTCCAATGGAAAAATGTAATGGAGCAAGAGAGGATATTAAGGACTACCCTCTTCATGAGGAAATATTCTTGTGAGTGGCAATGGTAATAATGTGTGGAGTAGATGTTTCTCCAAATTACTTTCTCTCTTCTCAAGGAAGGAGTGGTTGGTGGGAGACAAGTATGTTTAGACAAGTCATTGGAGTCAAGATGTGTGGATGCTACCTAAAAAACCTCTAGAGAGGTGTAGTTATATAAATATCATGCTATGACTAGATGACTTGGTGGCTCAAAGAAAGTTCAAATATTATTGAGAAAAAGTGTGAAATGTGTTGAAACTCCATTCTTCTAATTCAGTTAATTATTTTAGGAGTTCTAGTTCTCTTTCATGCTTCTTTTTTATTTTTATCTTAGATTTGGTGAAAGATAGTAGCCTCCTCCTATTTTTATTCAATATTGAATGCCTATTAATTTTTCTATACAATTTTGTCAAATATAATATTTATTTATTATTCTCTAATTCTAGCACACATAGGCTTGACAATGAAGATAAAAAGAAGAGATATGCATGATCTTTCTTATTATGGTTATGCTTATGTTCATCATGTTCATTGATTGATTTTATTTTTTATGATCGTACATTGTTCTTGTACATACTTTATTTATTAATTGTATGATTATGGAGAGTTTTTTTTTTTTTTTTGGTTATGTGAAAAGAAAGTTTTGATGGGACCTGAAACCCATTACAATTAGGTTTTGAGGGGACCTAAAACCCGATCAAAAAGAGCATTGCGAAATATAAAAGATACAAACCATCAGCAACGTAAACAACAATAGCCATGAAGAGATAGACAAGACCATACAAGCTGCATGAAACAAGTTTTGATGGAACCTTAAACCCTTTACACCTAGGTTTTTACAAGGACCTTGAACCCTTAACTAAAATTGAGCATAGATTAAATTAACCAAGCATTAGCAAACCATCCACTCAAAACAACCAAATCTGAGCCTAGAAAAATAGTGAACTTAATGGTGTAGAACACTAGCATATCCATTTTTCTCAAAATAACTAGAAAATCCAAACACCCCACCTCAATAGGGTTTTGGGAAAAACAACATAAAATTGTGAAGCATCAGCCTCACTACAACACCATCCCACCTGAAATGCCAACCCAACCTCCACCTCTAAAGGAGAGGGCTCCCTTCTATAGGACTGGATGAAATGAAATCCCTTACCACCAAAACCACATCTCTCTTTCCCACATAAGCTCTGCCTTAATAGGAACCATAATATAGTTTCCAACTCCATCTCAATAGAAGAGGGTTCCATCTTAAAGGAACAATCACCCCCTCTATAGGAGACACTAGTTGAAGATTATGATGGTAACAAATTCAGTAGGAAGGGATGACACAACATCCCTTAGTAGCACAAGCTTCAGGTACTAGCAAGAAGAAGCTAAAAGTTCCTCAACCAACTCACATAACTGGGTCCAAAGAGAAAATAATAAGCATAACCCAACCAGTAGCAAACAAGCACTAGCCTTGACAATGTCCATCAATTAGAAATGAGAAAAGCATAAATCCTTTTGCCAATAAAAAATATTTCCCTTTTTTCCTCATAAGCTTCACATACTCAAAGGAGGACAAAGAAACTTCCAATAACTACAGAGAAAAGTGGGTTATAAGAAAAGGAAATAACCCAGTCAAAAACCACTTCCAGTAGAAAACCCTTTGCAAGAAGCAAAAACTTAATCCCTTCAAGTCAAGAATACTCAATACATGCAAAGGGATCGAAATAGCTCCAAGAGAGAGCAAGGAAAACATAAATTTCAAATGGGAAACAAAATTCCCTCTAAACAACATGAACATGAAAAAAAGCACCAACCTGCCTCCAAGACGAGAACCCAAAGAGTTGGCAACAACTGAAAGATGATGCAAAACAACCCAAAAACCGGCTCCAACAATGAAGAGTGCAACACATAAGAGAGCCAAAAGATTTATGTACACTAGGCAACCTACAACCATGACTCTTCCCAACAACACTCAACAATAGGGGAAATCAACAAAAAGCCAAAAACCAAGCTGTAGTAGTAGCAACCTCCATCCTGTCATGACCAAGAAGCAAAACTATCACATCTTGAAAGGACAAAAATAGCCTACCCTAGAACACCTCTTCCCAATTAGAAAATTACAATAGCCAACACCAAACCACCGCAACCCAAAATCTCGACAACAACAACCTTTCCAACAAGAAGTCGCCTTCTCGAAGTAATTCATCCACCTCCTTTAAATCTTCTCCTTCACCTCCTGCATCCTCCCCTGGATTCAAATTTACCCCTCCGCTCCTCTTCCCACTCCCTCTCCTCTCCATTCTTCAAAATGAGTTTGATTTTTGTTATCAAGGGATTTCATTTTATTTATTTTTCTCTTGATTGAATGTAACTAAATTATTTAATCTAAATTCATAAAAGTAAAGCACTATTCTATCTTTTTTGCATTTTTCTAAATTTAAAAGTGATTTAATTAACTACTTGAAACTTAAAAGATTTATATAATTTTAATACCACCTAATTAAATATTTTTAAATGTTAATTTTAATATTTTTTGGATGTGTTCATTGCATCACATTGGTTTTGAGGAATTTTTGTTTAATGATTAGTGAATTAAAATTTAAATCTAATTTATTTAGTTATATAAATAAACCTATTATAATTATTCTAATCCATAATTTAGTGATTAAATATCATCAATCCAAGCAAGATGTAGGTTATTTTATCTATTTGTGAAACCTATTCAATACTTTTCAAGGAAAACTACACTAAGAATTGAAAGCAATAAATAAATTATGTCTCAAACTTAGAAGTCAATAGATGTTTGGTGAAGCTATGAAAATTCTTGGCGAGTCAATTTTTTAGTATTATTCCCTTCTCTCTATCTTGGGGTGCTCCAAATAATGGAAGAAGGGTAGAAGATAAGAAACTAAGCTCAAGAAATGAGTAATATAATGTTGTAACAATACCAATGGACGCTTCAACAAGAATGGACCATAGAATCTTGCTAGAATCATCCGATGCTTCTATGAAATAAAGATCAATTTTTATGGCTAAATTGATTCGATATACTATTCAAGTGACTATGAGAAAAGGGAAAATAAATCAAATTCATAGAGAAGGAAAATATCAATAGCTAAAGCCCCTTTAGAAATCCAAGAGAAGCCACTTTTATAGGTTGAGAAATACCAATCACAATCATGATTAGGGGAGGGAATTTAAAATTAGAAACATGATTGGTGTGGAGAACTCAAGAGAAATAGGTGTTAGGTATAATTAGGACTTAATTGGACTCTTAATCAAGAGAAAATTTGGTAGAAATGGCCAAAATTGGGATTTCTTATGTGTCAATCCATATTATCAAGGCCATCCAATTTACCCATTGGGTCTCTAGTTTTGCTAAGGTGGGTCAATCATAATGTCTAGGTAGGTCACTTGAGTTAAAGAAACCCTGGGCTACCTTATTGATTGAAAGTTCAAAAGGTAATTTTGAGCAAGGAAAAAGTTGTGAATGCCATGAAAAAGGATGTAAAGATCAAATAAAAAAAGAGAAGATGTCTTAGGGGTTGAGTAGACACTTCCATTAGAGTCAAAAAGGAAGAGAGAGTGAATTTCATGCCATGTGCTAAACTACCATATCACCATCAAACTATCATGTATGCATATAAAATTTTAGGAAGTTATAGGGACAACATAATCAAAGCGATTCAATCAAATTCTAAGTTTGGAGCAATTGAGTTCTGATAGGGATTCAAGTATATGAAAGAGAATAATTAAATAACATAAATAAAGAGAAGATATCAATCATTTGGATTATAAAAAGGATATGTTATTATTGGTTTTGTACATGATCCATGCGAATAATTATGTTTGGCTATGCCCTTGTTATTCGCCCTTGACCATCTTTAATGTCTAAGCTAAAAATAATACATGAATTCACATATTTATACAAAGGGGAGGAATATGACATGTTAGTTGGAACATGATAGTTCATATTCTTGTTACTTACTATTATAACCACATAACCATTATTCATAGCTAAAGTTGTATGGTAGCTTTGACATGGAGTTATGATGTGTAGTTTAGGATGTAATTATTGATTAGGATGAGGATATTGTGAAGGTTATTGTGTAACACCCATGATATGTAATATAATTGATTGACTTAAATCCTCCTAGATCATTCGTAAATCTAGTGTCTTTCAAAATATAAATCAATTTATCAATCTAAGCTTTATTTTTTTGTATTTATCATAGCAAGTTTTATTGTGTTTCAAGAATATCAATAAGAAATTTTGGAGGAGATGGAGGTTTAGCAAGGTTTTATTCTACATATTCTTCTAGCACATTGTGTTCTTAACTTTTCTTGAGTTGGGGGTTTTAATTTTTTGGTTTATAAAATTAAAAATAATGACAAACAAGCAAATAAACCATGAAAAAATTAACCCTAAACCATAAATAAATAACCAAAAAATGCATATTTTACCTACTTTGGGATGTGAAATTATTGACGAGTGAAGTGGAAAGCTCAAAGGAGGAAGAAATCACCATATAGTATAGGGTAAACCCACAAAACTGGTTTACAATTCTAGTGAGGAAGGAAAATTGCAAAAATGCCCCCATGGAAAAAAAATTTTGGTTTTTGGGGGTTCAAATGAACATTTGGTTCGAGTGAACCCAAATGAGGTTCACTCAAACCCCCCTTAAAGCAAAACTATTAAATTTTGGGTCCCACCAAACCTCTCATTTCTCTGGAAAAAAACAAAGGAAAGCTTTTGTGGAAAGGGGGTTCGCTCGAATCCCCCTTTTCCCCCCTTCTCCCCCTCTGACACCAAAAATCTCCAAAAAAATTCCCTTCGAAGCTTGAGTTGAGGATGAAAATGGAGGAGACTTTATAGACCCAATTGGATTATGGTAGTCCTCGAAACAAGCTATCCAACGAATACAATTTTTATATGTTTTGGTTTTATTATGTATTTGTTTTTTTAGTTTGACTAAACATAGGTTTTTCACTGAAAATCAAGCTCTCTATTCTGCACATGTGGAAAAATAACAGATTATCAATTTTTTTTTTGAAAAATATCAATGCACTAGATATTGAAATATTTGATCCAACAAAAGGAAAATTAAATTTTGATACATACAAAAAAATTTATGTTGTATACGGTCTGCCTATGTCTGAATTGTAATTGGTTTGACTTCGAAACTTGATTAAGGAAAAAATATTCAATAAAACACTATGAAACCAAATGAAAGTGCTAGATATCGTAGATACAAATCTAAATTTGAAAAAATTAGAATTTTATCCTTCATGGAATAAAGATATGTTGTATACGGTGAACATCACTCCTAAAAAATGGTGTTTGCTGAAAAAAATAGTTTTCGAATGAGATGGAAAAAGAAGTACAATCTGATTCCAAATTTTTTGAAAAAAATTTATTTAGAATATACAAAAAAAATGTCACAAATAACTAGTTTGCATCATCTTCGAATTCCTCACGGTTTAGCTGCTATAAGTGCCTGAAAGTGAAGATTTAGTTAGAAAAAATCAGTTTAGTGTCCAGTTTGGCCAAAAATTGTAAACCAGTAAATTGTGGGATCACCCTACACTATGTGTTTTTCCAATCATATTTTTTGAAAATAAAATAAAAAATAAGATCACTTGATAGATTATCTTTTTTTTTATCCAAATAATGTGATCACATTATATTGCAACAACTTTGTAATACCATTATGTTATGACTTAGATACATATGAGACATGATACAATCATGTTTTTTTTCTAACACAATCATGTTTCTTCTTGAAATTATTTAAAATATATTTTGACCAATTTTTAGTTCTTCATCTTCATGTGCATACCCTCCAAACATTTAGAAGTATCTTTATGTTAGGAAAAATCATACATGCTACAATTTATTTTATGGGTTGATTTCACAAATATGGATACATGATCCTTGTAGCTATGGACCTAAACATTCTCTTTGTTAATGACTAGATTTGCTGTGGAAATGAACTACAACTCATTTTTCTTCAAATTCTATTCACCTCAACCATCTAAACATGATGGTGTTAATAAACATAAGTAGGGTTTGTTGTGCTATATATAGGAGGTGACTAGGTCCCCTTCTTTTTCCTAAGTTAAACCCTTAAATCAATCTAATAATTTTGACAAGATTGAAGATATTTCATACAACCAGATACAAATGATTAATTTATTCTTATCAATTTTGCTTATGATAAGTGCTTATAATATTGATGTGATGCTTATCAAATGGTGTTCTCAAAAACATTACATGATTCACACGAATTGGGAGTTGTCTTTTTATACAAGACCCTAAAAAATAAATTTGAATATTCCATATTCAAATTGGGACATTAACAACTAGTTAGAAAGGGGTTGACTTAGGCCCATAATTAAATTTGATTTTTTAAGTTTGGGGTTCAAATTTGCAACTCTAGATCTAAACAAGGTTTAGATCTATATATACATAATTGAACTAGAATTTGAAATGGTAAATCTATAGATTGGGTTCAACCCTTGTTAAGTCTTTTATCATTTACCAAATTTTACACAAATATATGATACTTGCACACAAATGATTACATATGAGACAAACATATCAAAGTGGGGAAATGTGAAGGATTGCAAAAGTTATGCCTTTTTCATGTTGGCAAACAAGGACAAACAACTGAGAGGGGGGGTGAATCAGTTGTTATAGAATTTAAACTTATTTAACCTTAATCAACCTTTAATCTCATATTTGATAATTAACAGTGAAAGCATGAATCAATAACACATCAGAAACACATGAACACCAAGATTTTATACGTGGAAACCCTGTTAGGGGAAAAACCACGATGGATGTTTTTGATACAGGAAAAAATAGGTTTTGAATGGACCCGAAACCATTAGGTTTTAAGGGGACCCAAAACCCACACCAAGATGAACAAGCTGCCCAAACAAAAGAAACAAAAACATCCAGCAGCGAACCAAGGATCCAACAAGTTGGCAACCAACCCAAAGCCAACAAGCTGCCCAGAAGAGAACCAAGAGATCACATAAATCTTGGCTTCATTGGTTTTGACGGGACCAACAACCCACTACAATCCATTGGTTTTGACGGGACTAACAACCCATTTAACCACCCGATTTTACCCAGGATTAGAAACCCAAAGAGATACAAATAAACCACCTACAATTGCCAGGCATTAGCAAACCAACCGCTCATAGAAGACACCATAGATCCATGAAAGATAACCAGATTAATAGTGTAGGACACCATCAAACCCCTAATCAGCTCAGCCTACTAGGACAGAGAGAGAACCTTAGAAAATCACCCAGTCTGGAACAAAACATGAAAGGCCAAAGCCAAGGAGCCCAAAACATCCAAGGATAGCTCCAGCAACAACCACTTCTTAGAAACATTCTGGCAATAGGGAACCAACTCCACAACTACCTCAAAAGGAAAGAGCTCCCCTTTAATAGAGAGGATGCTACATGCAACAAGACCACCAGAACCAGAAATAACCAACACCCTCCACCTCCATAAGAATAGCAGAGGGAGGTCCACCTCCATAGGACCAGAGGAGACAGCTAACCCGATAGTGAAGCAAACAATCGTAGCATCCTTTGGTAACCACTACACTAGAAACAAACTGTGGACAAGGATAAAAGCCACAAATAAACACCATATATCCACCTTAACAACACTCACAAAAGAGCGCATATGGGAATCCAAAGAAAATAAACCAGCAACAAGCCCATCATTCACCAACTTCAAAGCCTTCACAGAAGGCCAAACCAATTGAGCAAACTGAATACACACAAGAAGAAGCACAACCCAAAAGAAGACCACAAACCCCAACACCAGCCTCCCAATAGCAAAAAGAACCCCAGGCCAAAAGACCACCAGAGGCAAGGTCTCAGCCACAAAAAGAAAGAGAACACCCAACCCCCAAGAGAAATAGGGGATCCCAAACAGGAAGGAAATCAGGAGAAGAGCTAGCAGAAAAGAACACCTAGCAACCCCGACATGCCAGTCAGAGCTAGAGATAAGCCAAGACTCCCAACCTCCAACTAGAAGGAAACACAACCACACCACAACAAGGGGAGAAGAGGAACCCAAAACACTCCAAGGAAAACAACCCCCAAAGCAGAGGTAGAAGAAAGGGACATCCAAGAAGGAACCAGAAGTAGAGCAGACCAGCATGAAAAAACACCAAGCCTTCCTATTACGCCGAATAGGAACAAAAAGAAGCCCCATCTGCAATCGAACAACCTCAGAGAAACTCACACTCACCAACTACTTGGAAGGAAGCCATAAAGCCTAGCCCAAATGAAAAAACTCTAGCCACTGCCGACCAGGAGTCAACCAAAAAAAATCAGGGGATGTGACATGCAAAAGCCCAAGAGACCACATGCCAAGTAGCACCCGAACCCCAAAAAAATAGCAGATAACAAAAAGGCCCTAGCCAGAAATAAAGAGCCGCTATTTGCCAATAGAGGAAGCCAGACCAACAGGCCAACCAAAAGAGGAGAACCAATCTCCAAACAAAGCTAACACCTCCAGGAATAAATATGGAGAAGGCACCAAACACCCAACCTCCACCGCAGCCAAGATATAGGCAACCTCACCAATAGCATAAGCTAGCAAGGTGGAGCAAAGTTGAAACCAGCCATCCGGATCCCCCTCATCCTCACTACCCTCATCCGCTACTTCTGTAGATTCAAATTTCCATCCTCCCACCTTTGTCGCCTTCCCTGCCTTCGCTGCCATTTCTTAAACCACAGTGGATGTTAGTCCACAAGATTATACCCTATTAGAAGTATAAAGAAAAATGAATAAGGAATGCACATGCATTTAGGAACACTACCTAGAGCTCACTTCTCAGAAGGGAAGGCTCACTGCCTTACATAAAACAATCATATTAAATCCATTTGATGAGGTTGAGCTGAGAGATTAGCTTCTACAAAAATATTGATGACATTTCTGATTAGGCACATAAATACTTCTTCACACATCACTCAATCTTCTTCACACTCTGCTCTGAAATCAAATAATCTAATCTTTATTCACACATTTCACATTCACACTTCATATAAATTTATTGAGCACATCTCACACACTTCAATATGAAGAAACAATCACTCTTATATATCTGCTACATGGAATTACATCAACAACTTTGTTGGCCACAAATAAAGAATAAATGAATTATAAACTATCAGCCCAATTCATGAACAAATCTCAATGTGTACCAACCTAAGTCAGTCACAACATAATGAATACCTAAATCAACATCCTCGAACATGCCAAACATCAAAAAAATAATCCATAAGGATCTGCAACATGCTACCAGCATCATCTCGGCCAAGAACATGAAAACTTGAACATACAAAGGAAAAATCTTTGATCACAAACACACCGATCAACACGAACATACAAAAATGATAGAGTATGATCTAGAACCATCACTAAACATCACAGGAGCATACACAACAACTTAATTTACCAGAATTGCATTCTCTTCTTCCAGAACCCCCTACTACAATAATAGAATAATTATAGGAACTCAAAAACTCATAACTCGCTCCAATCTTGATGTGCACCTCTGAAACTTCCAAAAAACATACTAGATAGGCTCAACAACAAACCCTTTAATGCATGACTTCTGAATATCAACATACAAAACTTTCCACCATTCTGATCACCATAGCTTCATAGACTACCTGCAACATATATATTCTAATTTTCTCAATATCCTTGACATATACAACCTTCAGAATCATCAATGCTAATAGTGTTGACATCAATGACAACCACATATTAGAAAAAAAACCACAACATCCAACAATCTCCCCCTTTGGCATTGATGGCAACACATGATGTGAAAAATACCATCAACAAAACTAATAGCTTCTCAAACTGTTTCACTCTTCCATCTTCTCCCTTAGTTTGTATTGCTCTTCTCCCCCTTTCTTCTACAAAGGTTTTTCACATTGCTCTTCTCCCCCTTTGAAATCAATGGAAAAGGTACACATGCTCTGAACCACATATCTGAATCATCTGACTACTCCCCCTGAGTAGCAGCCACCACAACATCAATCTGAAACAAGATCTGACTGTAAGTGCACAGATTGATGCAAAGACTTGCATCTTAGTTTAGATTAGGAGGGTAAATCACCCCTAACTTTCCTCTGAGATACTCAAAAGTATCCTTAGGCAATGGTTTAGTGAATATATCTCCAATTTGTTCCTTAGTGGGCACATACTCTAGTCTGACTTCTTTATCACTCACTTTGTCTCTCAAAAAGTGACACTTTATAGATATATGTTTTGTCGTTGAATGTAGCACCAGATTCTTAGAAATGTTTATGGCACTTGAGTTATCATAAAATATAGAAATAGGCTCATCATAATCAATTATGATATCTCTCAACATCTATTTCATCCATATTACTTGAGTACCATTGTTTGCAGCAGCAAAATATTTTTCCTCAGTAGTAGATAAGGAAATGGAATTCTGCTTTTTACTTAGCCAAGACACCAACTTCTTCCCCAAGAAGAATGTACCACCACTTGTACTTTTCCTATCATCCGCATCTCCTTCCCAATTTGCATCTGTAAAGGCATTTAGAGTAATATCATCATCCTTAGGATACCAAAGACCAAAGTCAACTATCCCTTTCAAGTATTTGAAAGTTCTCTTTATTGTAGTCACATGTGATTCCTTTGGATCAACTTGATATCTAGCAACTATATATACAACATTCATAATTTATGGTCTGGTCTGAGTCAAATAAACTAATCCACCAATCATTGACCTATACCTTGTTTGATTAGCTTTAGGAGAATCATCATTCTATGTTAACTTGCATCCGATTACCATGGGTGTACCAACTAGTTTTGAGTCTTCCATGCCAAAAAATTTCAATAACTCTTTTACATATTTGGATTGAGATATAAAGATTCCATCATCTAACTGAGTAATTTGTAATCCCAAAAATAATTTCAGCTCTCCAATCATTGACATATCAAACTCACTTTTCATTTCATCAGCAAACTTCATGCATAAGTCATCATCACCTTAAAAAATAATGTCATCAACAAAGACTTCAATAATCAACTCTTTATCCTAATCCATCTTGAAATATAGATTGCTATCAATAGTACCTTTATGAATCCAAGCTTCAACAAGTATTTATCCAATCTGGCATACCAAGCTCTAGGGGCTTGTTTGAGTCCATATAGTGCTTTCTTCAATCGACAAACCATGTCTTTTTCATCAGTTAGTTGAAATCCATCTGGTTGCTCAACATAAACTTCTTCTTCTAATTCACCATTCAAAAATGCTGACTTCACATCCATTTGATAGACCTTTGTAATTCTTGAAAGTAGCATTTAAGCAAGAAATAACCTTACAGCTTCTCTCCAGTAGATATGAGGAACATTACCTTCCAACATCATAGTTCTAGTAGCATCTAGAATTGTTTTGTTCTTTCTCTCAAAAACTTTGTTTTGTTGAGGGGTCCGGGGAGCAGATACCTGTCTTTTGATCCATGTTCTTCACAGAATGAATTGAACTCCCAGGAAGTGAACTCACCACCTCTATCTAATCTTAAGCATTTAACCTTCAAACCTGTCTCATTTTCTTCCATAGCTTTGAAAGATTTGAACTTTTCTAGTGCTTCATGTTTTTTTCTCAAGAAAGCAACCCATATCATCCTAGAATAGTCATCAATAAGAAACATAAAGTACCTTTCTCCTTGTAGACTTATGATTTTGGAGGGACCACATAGATCAATATGCACCAACTTCAGTACACCATTAGAATGATGTTGTTTGCTGTGAAATAAATTCTTGCCTACTTTCCCATCGGACATTCTTTGCATATAGTATTAGTAGGCTTCACTAACTTAGGTAGATCTCTGACTTCTTGTGTGGAGCTTACTTTGATAATGTTATCAAAATTCGCATGAAAGAACCTCCTATGCCATAACCAACTTACATCAACTTGACCAATTAAACAACTTTAACTAGAAACACTCAGGTGAAAAATATTACCTCTTGTCTTTGTACCTGAAGCAATTGTAACATTTCTAGAACTTCTCAATATCCTACACTTAGGTCATCTTTGAACTGAAGATTGTATCCCTTGTCTACCATCTGTCCAACACTCAACAAGTTATGCTTACATCCTTCAACATAAAGGACATCATCAGTATTATATTTACCACCAAGAGAAATAGTGCCTCTGCCACAAATCACACTAGCATTGTTATCTCCAAATCTTACAACACCACCGTCATATTTCTCCAAGCTTAAAAACTTTTTTTTGTTACCATTCATATGATGTGAGCATCTGCTGCCAATCATCCATTCATCCTTTTCATCAATTTTGGTTGCAAGAGATTTCTCAATATTATGATTGTTAGTAGATTCAGTGGACACCATACCATTTTCCTTGATAGCAATGAATACCCATCCATCTTCATTTCTAGTTTATTTATCAAATTCATCATCAGTAACACCTTCTTCAGCATAATAAAATTTCTTTTGAAATCTAGACTTGTAAGGTTTGTACTTAGAAACTCTTTCAGGACACCTTGATGCAAAATGACCTATCTTACTGCAAGAAAAACATTTAATAGGTAGCTTTCCTTTATACTTACCATGTCCTCTGGCTTCTCTTTTCACAATCAATGTTTCTAGCTCTTCTAGCTCTCTTTCTTCATCTTCAATCTGTTTCATCTCATCTTCATATTTGAATGTCTTTCTGGAACTTTCTCCTAGATCATATCTTTGTTGGCTTTTTCTGGATATAGTAGCTTTAAATGCAAATTATGTCTTAGGAGTAGACTCACCAAATTCACTCAGCTTAAAGGTAGCTATTTTACCAATCATCATGTCTCTTGTTACATTTGTTACTGTCCCGAGCTCTTCAATAGCATGATATTTCATTTTGTACGAAGTAGGCATTGATCTGAGGACTTTAGCCACAATCTCATCTTCATCCATGACTCCACCAGAACATCTAATACCCATCACTAGTTTATTTACCTTCTACATGAAAGAAACAATGTTTTCATCTTCACTCATCTTCAAGTTCTCCCACTTACCTTTCAGACTTGTTAGCTTAGCAATCTTCACTTGTGCATCTCCTTCATACAATGTCTCCAGCTTCTTCCATATCTCATATGCTATTCTCAGACCTATCACATTTGTCATCTCTGAATCTGTCAGAGCACTCAATAATTTTTCTATAGCCCTGGTATTTGTTTCAGCTTCTTTGATCTCATCAGGAGTAGCGGGTCCATTCTGAGGAATAATATATCTATTGTTTGTAATCTTCCAAAAGGGTTCACCAATGCACTTCATATGACACTCCATTCTGACTTTCCACAAAGAGTAATTTGTACCATCAAATCTAGGACTATCCTTCTTGTATGATGCCATCTTGGATCACCTCAACCTATTAAACTTCTTCATAGGAACCTACTTTGATACCAATTGTTGGAAAACAAGGACAAACAACTGAGAGGGAGGGGTGAATCAATTGTTACAGAATTTAAACTTATTTAACCTTAATCAACCTTTAATCTTAGATTTGATAATTAACAGTGAAAGCATGAATCAACAACACATCAGAAACACATGAACACCAAGATTTTATACGTGGAAACCCTATTAGGGGAGAAACCATGGTGGATGTTAGTCCACAAGATTATACCCTGTTAGAAGTATAATGAAAAATGAATAAGGAATGCACATGCATTCAGGCACACTGCTTAGAGCTCACTGCTCAAAAGGGAAGGCTCATCGCCTTACATAAAACAATCAGATTAAATCCATTTGATGAGGTTGAATTGAGAAATTAGCTTCTACAAAAAGTCTGATGATAGTTCTGGTTAGGCACATAAATATTTCTTCACACTTCGCTCAATCTTCTTCACACTCTGCGTTGAAATCGAATGATCTTATCTTTATTCACACATTTTGCATTCACACTTCATATACATTCATTGAGCACATCTCACACACTTCAAAATGAAGAAACAATCGCTCTAATATATCCGCTACATGAAATTACATCAACAACTTTGTCGGCCACAAATAAAGAATAAATGAATTACAAACTATCGGCCCAATTCATGAACAAATCTCAATGCGTACTAACCTAAGTCGGTCACAACATAATGAAGACCTAAATCAAAATCCTCAAACACACCAAACATAAAAAAATTAATCCATAAGGATCTACAACACGCTACCACCATCATGTCGGCCAAGAACATGAAAACTTGAACACATAAAGGAAAAATCTTCAATCACGAACACACTAATCACCGTGGACGTACAACAATGATAGAGTATGATCTAGAACCATCACTAAACATCATAGGAGCATACACAACAACTTAATTTACCAGAATTGCATTCTCTTCTTCCAGAACCACCTGCTACAATAACATAATAACTGTAGGAACTTAGAAACTCATAACTTACTCCAATCTTGATGCGTGCCTCTGAAACTTCCGGACAACATACTAGATAGGCTCAACAACAAACCCTTTAATGCACGACTTCTGAATATCAACGTACGTAACTTTCCACCATTTTGATCATCACAGCTTCATAGACTGCCTGCAACATATTTATTCTAATTTTTTCAATATCCTTGACATATACAACCTTCAAAATCATCAATGCTAATAGTGTTGAAATCAATGACAACCACATATTAGCAACACAACCACAACATCCAACATTTCACCCTTAAAATATCCAATTAATTATAGTTTAATGATAAGTTTAAATCTTTATCAATGTAAAAAATAATAAAAATAATAAATATATTCATAGTTAAAATATATTGTAGATTATTAAGAATCATGATTTGTTGATCATAGCACATAGTTTTAAAGTATATGTTTTCATGTAAGTATATGCATAAAAAACTACATCTAAATTATAATTAAATAATAATAATTGATAAAAGATAAAGTCAACCTTGATGTCAAGGGTGATGTTGGAAGATATATTAAAAAACAAGACACATGTGTTCACTAAAGGAACATAAATAATTGAACAATGTAAGGTGTACATTCATTCTAGAGGGCTTGTAGTCTATATATATTGTCACATACAAGAGTTATTTGAGCCACTTCAAACTTATAAGAAATTCATGTTTCAAATTTTAATATTTTGAATCATACTCAATAATCAATTATTAAAACAAAGAAATTTGAAAATGAGTGTGGAATTTGAACCATACTCTATAATCTATTATTACCATAAAGAAATTGATTGTCTAAATTAGTCCCAGTGTTATCATTGATGGTTCACATCCATTTTTGACACAACCAAATTATTTATAATATATATATATATATATATATATATATATATATAATATTTCTATAGTCTGTATAGATAATAGATAATTTGTTTGGTAAAAATTTATGTTATTAATTTTTTTGTCGAAATTTTGAATCATACTCCATATTCTATCATTTTACATTATCTTATCTTTCTCTCTCTACATCTAATGATAGATCACAAAGTATGATTCAAATATTAATAAAATAAAAATCAATACAAACTATCATCCTTGATGGATCACGTAGTGTGATCCAAAACATTGATAAAAAAACTCCAAGACAATTGAATTCACAAATAACAACGAACAATTAATACAAAATTTAATCCAAAATATCGACACAAAAACATACATAGTTGAATCCAAAAATTTACAAAAACAAAACCAAAATAATTATTTACTAATTTTGAAAACCAACGAATTATCTATTCAAACCTTAAAAAATGAGACATTTTTGATTAATGATACATTGCACGACAACCTCAATTTTATTATTTCTTCTGACGTCCTAACTCCGTCATAAATACGGTCATACAGCCATCAAATTTGAATTCAAAATGCGAATGGAAGTCATACACGTGAAATTCAGGTTAGGTGGGCTGTCAATGACAGAAAAAAACACAACGGTACATCTTCTCTTCTGGTTTTTGCATTATAATATAAAATTGTCCAACTTGTGCATTCACGAGCGTTCCGTTCAAAGCACCGAGTCTTCCAACATTTATGAAGCTCAATTTTCGCTAGATTTTCTAAGCGTTGGAAAATTAATCATGTCCGTATAAACGCTGACTTGTGTAGCAAATCTGACGACATTTGAAGATGAAAAAGCTTCAGATCTGTGCACAAAATTACAAAAGAAGCTGACGAAGGACGACTAATACAGCCACTGCATATACGGCCAAGCAACCCATGTTCGAATCTGCAGGTCAACTCTTTGTCATCTTATGCCCATTGCCAATACAAAACTTATCTTTTCAATTTTCGAGAAACTGCCATTCCTCCAGAGCACAGCAAACAGAACCAGTAAAAACCGTGTTTTTGTCATTCAACCATGGACGTGTGGTGTGTTTTTTCTTGTGAGGTAACAAGTCAACGAGGTTGACAATTAAGTAGTCAATTTCGTTCACTATAATCAAAACAAGTGTCATTTGCCTCAATTGTTATTCTTATCTTGATTTCTCTAAGCCATCGTTCAATTATATAATACTGTTGGCCTTGGGAATGAGTTTGTCAAGCATCCATTCATTCACTCGGGCTTTTTCCTCCTCCGGGATTTTATGAGCTGCAGCGGCTTTTGAGATTTGTGTGTCAGCCATGGATGCGGAAAGTTGCGAGCTTGTAAGCAGTGGGAAGAGGAACTGGGCAGATTCATTCTGTTGCAGCCTTCCTCCAGCCAAGAGATTCAATGAAAATAATTGTTGGTCACAAGAAAACGAAGACGATGCTTTCAGTTGCTCAAGCGACTTGCTCTGTGTGACCGACGACTGTGATTTTTCAGACGCAAGTCTGAGATTTTACGATGAGTCGACGCCAAATTCAACACAGACCGATCTGGATGATCTCCTGACGAGCTTGCTGGCGGAATCTGAGACTCCCAACACGTTTTCTGTGCCGGAGACGATAAATAACTCGAATGGAAATCCAGGGAAAATGGGCTCAACGTCTCTGTATTCTGGGCCGACTCTCACAGACATACAGTCTGCCCTCTCGATGTATCATAAAAAGGAGCAATCTGCACCCACCTCGTCAATCTTCGATTCACCCACCATTTTCGATTCGTTGCAGAGTGCTAAGCCGCCTTCATCACAGACCTTGCTGGACTCACTTTCCTACGGCTCTTACGGCAGTTTTTCCAGTTCAATGTAAGTTTTTACATTTGGGTATTCGATCATTGTAACATGAATGAAAGAAAGAAAGATTGATTTTAATGATATAAGTTATGATATTGTTATCAAGATTCAATTTTGTAGTTTTTCAAATGAATGAAAGACGGAAAGAAAGATTTTGATGATATTTATAAATTATGATATTGCTATCAAGGTTCAATCTTGTAGTTTTTCCAAGTCAAACTCATTGACCCATGTTTCATGAATTATCGTTCACAAGAACCCATCTCTCATGATAAATTGATTGAGAAAACTATACAATTGAATCTTGATAGCAATATCATAATTTGACAGACTGTGAAAAATACCTCTTACTTTTCAACATCCACAGAACCAAACAATTTAAGAAACTAAGAACGCCCTAAATTATCTTCAAACTCCTTTCACGGATAATTGTTTACTCGTTATTTTGTTAGTGCCACGGCCTCAACTAAATCTTAGATCTAGACAACATTAATGCGATTGATTGGATAAGTACTTTTTACAGCGCCGTTCTTGACTTATTATTTTCATATGGATTTGAACGATTGACAATTGGAGTAATACCTATTGCTTGTGTGTTGTGGGTTCAGAAACGATATATTCTATGGAAGATTGCGCCGGGCTAAAGGCGACGCAAAGTATTCACTCAAGGTTAAATGCCCCGGGAACAGCATAGGCGATGGGTATAAATGGAGAAAGTATGGTCAGAAATCGATTAAGAATAGCCCATACCCCAGGTATAATTTGCACCCATTAAATGTTTTTATTCTTTTCTATTGCAATTATATGATATTTCAACGGACCAACCTGCAAGCCAGCATTTATAAGCATGACGCCTTTGTGGGCACTGAAGAAAAGATGTATTCATGTGCAGGAGTTACTACAGATGCACAAATCCAAAGTGCAGAGCAAAGAAGCAGGTGGAGCGGTGCGTTGATGATCCCGACACAGTCGCCATCACTTATGAAGGCCTTCACCTTCACTTTTCTTACCCCCCATTGCAAATTAGTCAACAGCCCACCTATTCTCATCGTCAGCAAGATACAAACATTTATGAAAAGGGGAAAAACAAGGAAGCTGCTGTTATAGACAATTTGTATAATGGGTGTTTTAAAAATGAAGGCGGTGATGTAATGCAGTCATCTGAGTCTCCAATCATTATGGCTGCCCATCAAGGACTTCTAGAAGAAAAAGATAAATGCAGTGAATCTCTGAGATCTGGGGGAGAAAATAGTGATATATTAATGGATGGAGATGGTATAAATGTTGGAGTAGTTGAAGGTGGTGGTGGGTGGCGTAGGGACGGTCTGCTTCAGGATATTGTTCCATTTCAAGTAATAAATCCTTCATCTTCTTTATCTTCTCCATCTTCTTCCTCATCTTCTTCTCCATAAAGCAGAAAACTACTTCAAACACATCAGTCCAAAGGTGTATATAAAAGTTTGTGGTTTAGTTGAGCTCTCCAAGCGACTGCACTTCTAATTTAAAACCACACTTATTTTGTGAATTATTGTAGCAAATAATTAAATGGTTTAGGTTTGAAGAGGAGCATGTATTTGTTTTCTGGTTAATTAAGAGTCCTCCTTTAATGGCGTCTAGGTAATTGCGCCAACATATTTTTGTTCCTGTCTCGGTGCAGCTCAGAATTTGCTTTTTAACTGCGGGGACAAATGTTTTAGACGTTGTACACCTAAACCAAAAAAGACAAACGTTTTTCTTAAGAAAGAATTGTATATTTCGATTGGAGTGAAGGCACTGATATTTCCTTCTATGTGACATTTTAGACACCATTTTCTTGATTATATTAGCTGTCAACGAGCACTTGGGATACCATACCAACACTCTGATGCTCTGTTTGCATCGTTAAAACCAAAAGATTATGTGTCATGAGGAGGGGAGAAATTTTTAGCAATAATCCACTCTGAATATGTGTCATGATTGGGAAATTTTGTTTGTTCATGTTTTGACTCATAATAGTAATATTTGTTTCTAGCACACTCTTTTCTTTTCTAAAATGAAGAATTTTTAATGTACAAGTTACAAATTTATATAAAAGGAGAATGTGTACTCTTTTAAGTTGAAGTAAAGTCTTTATATATTATGGGGTGGTTAAACGAGGGATTATAATTGTAATTCTATTGATTTTAGTTATATTAAATTATTATAATGGTTAATGTTAGAGAGAATAAGTAGAAATGTGTTATATGAGGTTTTTTTTTGTTTTTATTTCTTTGATTTTATCTAAGATTGAGTCAAGTGATGTTGATCAAAAGATTAATGGTTAAACAAGAATGATAAAGTTTGTGGACTTCTATGTCTCACTATTTCTAAGAAATCTTTTACATCACATGGAGTGCTTGAGTACAGTTTTAGTACTTAGTCTACTTTTGATAGTTGTGTGGTGATCTATTAGAACTTTCATCTACTTGAGATGAATTTTGTGGAGATCCTTAGAACTTCCATCTATTTGTGATGACTCTTTAGTTGACATTTCTTCACCAAAAGTCGTAAACACAACTAAAAATGTTTGTCCTTCCATTGCTTTTATAGATGACTTTGTTGAATGCTTCTAATTACTCTTGAATAGGTTCATACATGTATACATGCTTCACTTTAGTAGGATACATACTTAATAGACATCACACATTTGTTTAAATAATATAAAAATAAAAATAAAAAATTCTAAAGAGAAATAATCCATCCAATGTGAAAACTACTTGTGACACCTTGGGCAAGTACCATGACAAAAACCTAGTAAACAAACATCATGTGTAGTAGGTGATCCCTCTTATTTATGAGCACTCATCTCCCTTACTCCATCACTTCACCTCTCTTGCAATCCCCTCTCATCTAATAAATTAATTCACCCCAACTTATCGTTCAAGTTCACTTCCATCTTTCATCATACATCCATCACATTTTTCACTCAATCCATTTGTCCCCTCCACAAACACACTCCAACCTCCTTCATTGGATTTCTCACATAATGATTGGTCATCCATCTTCCTACCACCTCATAAACCTTCCATTCATAAATGCATTCATTCTTTTCTCGCTTTATTCACATCCCCTTCCACCAACACATATCCTCCTATCCTTGATTTTTGTGTTCAACTGGGAGAATCCCCTTGCTAACATTCTATTTGGAATGGTTTTCACATATATTCCCCCACCTAGGGCATGAACTTCCATTTCACTGCCATCCTTTGCATCATTCAACCACTTGTGAAAAAAATCACTTTATATTCCTCATGCATTCGTTGTTTAAAACTTACCCCTATCCTCGATATTATTCTTCTTCAACCCAACTTGACTATCCTCTACCACTAGCTTTACCATCTTCTCGTCCAATTCCATCTCAAATCCACTCACTCACTCCCTTGGCTTCAACATCACACTAGATAACACTTCATGTGTTTTGTTTATTGTATTTTATTGTCTACATATATTTATATTTAGTCATTACCTATAGTCTTAGTGCCCCATACAACACACCATCATGGTCACCATAATTCTTTATATTATGGTGTGCCACAATAATGTGCCCTTTGGGTCACTCACTATTTGTAACTTACATGTTTTTTCTATCCATCTTTACATACATGTTGAACATCATCATCATGATCCATTATACCATGGTGCATAATTCCAATGCTACAACGAATAATTAGTTACTTTGTGTTACAACAAATAATAGGTTGCTCTTTACTTAAAATGTTACATCAATAACATTTATTGTTCCCCATCCTCACTCCCATTGTCTTCTACCCTCATCTCTCTCTCTCTTAATCCATTTTATAGCCTCCTCTTTGGACTCTCATTCATCTTCTATCCATAAATCATGTGTCATCATAACTCTATAGTCAATCATTGTAAAATATCATTATCAAACATGTATACCCATGTAATATAGTACCATCTAATTAAATCTTGCAAGTGACATCAATCATCATGTCCAATCCTCATCCATTATCTATCCTCTAACCATAGCATGTACATCAACCCAAATTGATCATCTCAGGTGATATTTCACCCAATCAAGGCACACTACCTCATCATCCATACAAATAACCCTTGATTTTTAAAGAGACCCTTGAGCCCTATCTAGCCCTACAACTCTATAGAGAGGGCATCACATCCATCATAATCCATATTCTTCCAAGTGATTGGGGAAACTTGCTATCAAAGTTTGACTTTTTCTTACCTTTTATTCTTCTTTGAAACAACACCACCTCTCTTAATCATATCATTATATCAAAGAGGGAAAAATATAAACACCCCAAATTCACTTGTAATCTCTCCTTACTAATTTCTCATAAATTAATTAAATAAACTGTTATTTAATTAATTTTTTATATTAATTCCTCTTAATTTATTTCTAAATTTAATTAAATAAATCAATCTTATAATTGTAGCCTTACCTCCCAATTCCTCCAACTAGATCAATTAATTAATCCATGATTAGTTAATTGATTATTCTAATTAATCATACTTACCAATTTCCTCTAAAACTAAATCCACATCACATTTGAAAAAATAATCTTGTTCTTTTATCTCAAACATCCAATAGATAGACCAAGATTTTAGTTGTTCCCTTCTTCCTATTGGCAGATGGTCAGCGCTCCCCTCAAGATTCATGACATGGACTAATCGCCTCTCGTGGATCCATTAATTCTAGCAGTTGTATCGGGCATTAACAGGTTGATCTTTTGGTGCAACGACAACTGTGGGACCAAAAATTGGTATCAGAGCCAAAGGTGTTGGGTTCAAATCCCCTTGAGTAGCGTTGAGGTGGAGTTTGTTGGGAGATGGTCAGCGCTCCCCTTAGGATTCATGACATGGACTAACTGCCTCCCGTGGATCCGTTAACTCTGTAAGTTGTATCGAGCATTAACAGGTCGATCTTTTGGTGCAACGAAAACTGTGGGACCAACACTTCCATGTGTCCCTTGTTCACTTCATGCTCATGCATGTGTGAACGTGCTAGCTCATCCCACTCCTTGTGTGAGCATGCTAACTTATAAGTATCTTTGACCTTCACATCATCCAAGTCAAATGTACACACATGTATGAGCATGATTGGTCTTCCACCTCTTCTTCCATTTGCTATCTTCTCATTCACTCTTCCATTTTTTTATCAATTCTCCTTTGATCAAGGATATTCTTCCCTCTCTTGACACTTGTCAAGAGGCTATGAACTCAATCCATGCAACTCCATGTTGACCATCAATTCTATCCCTCCATTTTCTATTAAAAAACTCTATTTAAGTAAGGATTTCCACCCTCGTTTCATCCATAATCCATATGCTAAACTTATGCTACTCGTTCTATGCACCCATCACCTATTCACATATTATCCTTATATTGTACATTTTAATACTTCCCAATCCATATGCTAAACTTATTCTACCATAATAGTGAAATCTTAGCTAAAGAACATCAACATTCAATATTTTAGAGCATGTCCATAAATCACAATGTAGGTATAATGCATTTGCTCTTCATTTTCTTTATAGTTTTAGTTTTTTAGCTTCCATTATTTTCTCTATCATGAGTGTCACCATTTGTTTGAGTCTTTGGGTTGGCAATTTCTACTAACCCATTTTCTATAACTCAAATATGGGGTCCACATCTCTGGCATGCCTAGTGGGACATAGGTCCCAAAGTTTTAACACCAATTTTTGAGTTTTTCTTAAGCTAGAGGTCATAGTTCTCAAGTGTTACTTATTCTTTGTGTTTTAACATCGACCTAGTTCATCACCCCTGCTACATATCAATTCTATTGAAATTAATCACCAACATCATGTTCCAATCACCTCCACTACTCAAATTTGCAATATTTTGGCTTGCTAACCACTTATATCTTTGTGTGACTTTTTTAATTTCCCAACATTTACCCTTTCAATTTTGTTTAATGATTTTAACATTTGAAGTGTTTGCATTATTCCTTAACATCTCTATTTATAGATTAACTAATTGGTATTTACAAGTTATTCACCATTCTTGGCCATTTTTTACTTCATTTCCAGAGCTTGTGCTCAAGTTGCCAATGTAGCTCAATGTTGACGTTTTTATGTTTCATTGTCCATATTATAGAATTTTCTCCCACTATTTTTGTCATTCTTTATGTCTTTAATTATTGGTTTCTATTTTTTACCTATGTTCTAACATTTCAATCTATGATTTTGATCATCTCTACTCTCAAATTTTTATAGGTCCGGGTAATTTTTCAAGACCACTAATTGCCACTTTCTATTTCTCCAATAATTTATTTTCATCTATTTGTAGTTTTTCCTCTTGATTTTTTTTTCCCATCTAGCTAACCTTCCTAACATTATTTCTAGTAGCTCTTGTTCTCCATTTTATAGGTGAAAGGGAAACAAATTGTTTTGGATCTCTTCACCCTAGTTGTTTAGGGCCTAGAGAGAATAACTTTCCCTCACTTTCACTCAAGAAGAAACCCTTGAGATCTCTTTGCAAAGGAGAAAGAGATCTTTCAAGAGGGTTGTCCTAGGAGCTAAATATGATCTAATAAGGGATTCACCACCAATTTTAGACTTGGAAGATATAATGAAATGCTAGATGAAATGCAAAACCCTAGTTGAATGCAAACTTAAGACTAAATGACCTAGAAAAGTGAATGCAACAATACAAAAAACTACAAAAATAATGTATGCACCTAGAAATCCGGAGAAGGCTGAAAGAGGTCTAGATCATTGGAAATTTTTTGTTTACTGTTGATTGGGACTAATTCGCCAAGCTGGGCGAATCAATCCAGTTTCTTAAAAATTGTGTTGGAATAGGTTTCAGACAAAAGGGTATCTGAATCTAGAAAATCTTGAAAATTGACTAGAACTAGGACTCATTCACCAGAAGTGGTGAATCAGTTAAGTTGGGATTTTTTGCAACTTCAAAGATTGATCCTGCTCTTCTTTATCTTCTCTACCCTTCTTGATTGGTTTCCAGATTTGAAATTGCATTTTGTGACCATTAGGTGATCTCCAAGTCTCTCCAAGGCTTGTTGATAACTTTGACAACTTTGAATGATTTGCAACTTTTCTCCAATCTTGCTCCTTATGGAATCTACAACCTAGACCTGTAAATCACACACAAAGGAGAGCGTAAAATGTTGTTGGGTTAGTGGATAGGTGTTTACCTTGGTCGAACCCCGTTTTGGAAATCAATCCTTGAAATGAAAGAAAATAAGAATGGAGAATGATGAATGAATAAAAGACAATGTTACAACTCACCAAACCCTAGCAATAAGGTGCTGCAAATATGATTGAAATGGCTACAATGGATGTAGATATTGACTCTTGGTTTAATGATGTTGATCTTGAATTGCACTTTCTTGAATCATAAACCCTACATCACAATTTTTAGCACAATAACAAACATGACATATGAAATCCTTGAAATGATGATTGATGCTTGAAGAATGTTGTAAAATGCTTGATAATATTCCTTTGAATGCTCTTGTGAATGCTTGTGAACTCAAAATTGCTATATATGGATTCTCATTCAACTTTCTAGATGTAAAATGAGTGAAAGAACCTTGTATTTATGCTCAGTTATGCAAGAATTCTCGAAATTACAACACTACAAGTCGACATCAGATCTAAGAGAATAAAATATTGCCACGAATTTGAATTAATTTTGATTTTGGGCCACACAAGACTCATTCACCCAAGATGGTGAATGAGTCCCATTTGGCATTATAATGTATGGGACCAAAAATCAAAAGTTCTTATAAATAACCATACCAAATTTATACCTCCTAATAACTTTAATAAGGCACCACACAAAATGATCTTCGAGCTTCATGAGACAAGCTAAACTTTGTATGCTTGGAGCTCATGAAAAAACAAGATGGCTCTATAGGCATGCAAGCTATTTATGCAAGGTGGCCATATAACATCAAATGAAAAATGAAAAATAGGAAATGTTCAAAGGATTCTTGCTTAGTTCATGCAAGGTCTTTACTTAGGGAACATTGTGCCTAATGCCTCCAAGAAAGGACCAATCAAAGAATAGAAAATTACCAACTTAGGGGATGCAGTGTGTCACATCAAGCCACTAAGAGGAATGTACTATGCTAAGAGAGATTACATTCTTGAAGGAAATTACACCCAATGTCATCCACAAAGAAAAAAACACATCGTATGAAATAAGAAAATTGCACCATGAACCATGAAAAGGAAAAATGAAAAAGAATACTGCCAAAGTATGTCCCCACTTTAAAGAAATTGCTAAACACCATTTTGTGAGCAATTAATTTAAAGTAGAAAAAGATAAATAAAAATGGTAAAGAAGAAATGAGAGCTAACTTGGAAAACACTATGCCAAGTCATATGTTTCCAAATGAGTTACGTTATGTAAAAGAAAAAGAAAAGAGAGGGGTTGCCCCCAAAATAAAAATACCAAACATATAAGAGTTATATGGATTTTGGGTTAGTATGTTCTTGCTACAATGTTTATAGAGAGCTCAAAACTGTCATCATTCCCCAAATACATGTAGAATTGGAAGAATGACACAAAGGGATGGAAAATAAAGAAAGAGCCTTTTGGGTCAACATGGATTAAGAAACATGAATGTCTTGATGCCTTGCGTCATCCCCAAAAGGAAAACACAATAGAAAAGGAAAAAGGAAAAGCAAAGGAAATGCTTTTGGGTCAACATGGAAGAGACATGAATGTCTCGACACCTTGTGTCATCCCCAAAAGGAAAACACAAGACAAAATGAAAAATAAATAAAGTGAAAATATGCATGACATAGAGAAGAATGAAGGTACAAATAGGGAAATGTCACAAAGAGAGAGAGAGATAACATCAAACAAAATGTCACGGGGGATAAAATTACGTGCATGCAATCACACAAAATAAAGTGAAAAAGAAATAAAACAAAAGACTAACTTAAGGCACATGCGAATCAACCTATGAGTAGGTCATCTACATCTCAATCATGTTCATTGTATACCGAGGGCAGACAACTAGCTAAAGGGAAAAGAGAAAGTTTTGAGCTAGGAGAAGCACCAGGTTCAACATTCTTTGTAAGAGATTTATCATCTAAGCTCATGGAAGAGGAAAACAATGTATTCAATTCATTATGCACCTCTTCGTCAATTTTGGCAACCTCGTCATCTCATCCAAGTTGATCACAATAGAAGGTTGAATGATAATGTGAAGGCTTCAACTCTTGTTGTGGTTGTTGTATTGGATTATTTTGTTTTGGGGCAAGGGTAGAGTCATCTTGCATTACTTTAGTCAAGTTTGGATACTGATTTTCTTTGTTTAGTTCTTTATGTAACTTGTGAGCAAGGGCACAGTGTCTACGCCTACACTCTCTAGCACCTCTATTTATTTTAGTTTTGTTTTCAAGCTGCATTTGTGTAGGAGCAAGTTGATCAACCATAGGTTTCTTTTCTTCCCCAAGGGGAGGAACATAAGGAATCATGGGAGGTTGTACGACCACTTTCTCTTTGACTTTGTATACTTGTTTCACTCTAGGAGGTGTGATAGGGTTGTTTTCATTGTCTCTTGGTCGTTTGTAGGAGGTAGGTGAAGTTTTTCTCTTAGGTTGGTCTTGGTTTTTTGGGACTTTTTAGGTTCAAGTTTGGTTTCATTTAGGATGGTAGGATCAACAGTGGTTGGTGACATGTTTGAGAGGGATAGTTCTGCTATCTTCTTTTCCTTGAAATTTTGATAGGACAAGAAAAAGAAGTATTCTTTTAGTTTTATAGGTTCCATAGACTCGGGCCAAAAGGAATCTAAGGAAAAATTTTCTTTAGAGGACAAAGGGTTAACGCAACTATGATGGACAATGAATATTTCATTTTCAAAGAGAAACTTTAAGCATTTATGCACAATGGAAGGGACTTCTTTCATGGAACGAAGCTATGGGTAGCCTAGCTTCACATGAAATTGGTTTGACTATGGGATGATGGAGAATGAAGTATCTAATGGGTATGTGCAGGATCATCATGGAAAAAACAGGCCCTTAAGTGGCAATAAAAAGACAGAAAATTAGAGTTAGACAACTTGATGTAAAAATTTGAATAAGTTATCTATATTATTTCAAAAAAATGTAAAAAGAGAACCTGTAGCAAATTGAATGTAGTTTCTAAACTACTAGACCTTTATTTAAAAAAAAAAATCTATTTGGTGAAAATTTCAAATTTCAATGCAGTAGTATTTAAATTCTAGGGTAAAAATAAGAAGTAGGTGTCTGTCTGACCACCCTAACCAGAATAAAATGATAATATTTTTTTATAATATTTTAGATATAAGTAGAGGACTCATGTCCCGATGTGATGCATATTTTTTTATAAATTTTTTGCAAGTAAATAATTTATTATGATTTTTTTATTACAACTTTTAGAAAATATAAAAGCTCGTCTGTCTAACCACCTTAACTTGGTCAAAAATTCATGCAATTCATTTTTTTTTTTCTAATCCTATAGTATTCAAAGAATAGAATGTGACACATATTTCAGATTCAAAAAATGTGATACCATTTGAAATTTATAGATGTTTTTCAATCAACCTATCAATCAGGACTTTATTCATAATTCTAATAGAAAATGAATAATAATTATTGATTAAATTCAAAGTAATGCATAATTTATATTGGTGGAAAGCTGAGAATATCCTCTAAAAACCCTTTTCGTTTCATCAATTTTGGGTAAAAAAAAAGTCGTCAGCCACATGGGTCATCATATGGCTTACATATCGCCACTTTTTGGCCCATCATGATCCTACACATACCCTAATGTTTTCAGTCCTATTTGTAAAGGAAGAGTGGTCAATCCCATCGTATGGCTAGCAAAACCATTGTGTGTCTTGATCCATTCTTTTCTTTTATCATAAATGTCTTGATAGATCTCATGCAAAAGTAAGTATTCCTCAGTGATCACGTTCTATCCCTAGATGGGATCTATTAGTATCCCATTAGTGGGCTTATCATAGATACAACCAACTATGTAAATAGGACCATCGGGTGCATGTTTAAATATATCCTTAGAGGAGAAAGCAATGCTAAGAGGATTCTTAGTTTGGCCCTTATGAGGAATGATGTCTATCACTCCCACCATTTCATCCATAGGATCATTATCTATAGCATCATGTTGAATAGAATCATTTTTATCATCATTTGTATCGACATTCATCACAACATTCTTTTTAGTTTTGTTGGCTTTGACAAATGAAATATTATGTTTTCGCATGGGGTTGGTGAAGATTTGTAAAGTTTGGTTAGGAGGTGCCACAAACTTATTTCTTTGATTAGTAACACCTCCAACAAAGAGACGATCGAAATCAATGAGGTCTTGCACAAGATGTTTAAGACACTTACATTGTTCTGTGTCATGTCCATTTTGTCGATGATAGTGGCAATAAGCATTCTATCTACAGATTGGGGGTAACGGCTTATTAGGATTGGGTGTTTTGATGGGAGGCAAGGTAATCATTTTTTGTTCTAAAAGTTGGGACATTGTGTTATGAAGGGTATCGAGTAAGGGAGTGAATTGTATTTTCAGGTCCCTATAGCTAAAGGGTGTCGTGGCTCTAATAGTAGCTACTTGGTTATTAGCATTTTGATTTGTTTGTTGAGGGGGATTAAATTGAAGGAACCCTTCTTTTTTTTTCTAAAAGGTTGGGAATTGTTTTGGTTTGCAAGCTCAGATTTATCAAATCGGCTAGAAGTGGACTTTGTATCTCGACTACTAACCAAATTTTTATAATCATGGATGGTAGTACACAAGTGCATGAAGGATGGGAATTTCATCATGGTAAGCTTATATTGTATCTTTCTTTGCAATTTTTCTATGAACATCTTTTGAAAGTGAGGGTCGGGGACCTTGACATCTATTTGGGAATAAAGCGATTGATAGCATGAGATAAAGTCATATATCTTTTCTTCTTCTTTTTGCTTACATTGTAAGGAAAAGCAATAGTGTGGAAATGCTTTCCTAATGCTAAAACCACAGAGGAGACGTACAAAGACCAGTTTTAAAACATTAAAACAATTAAGATGAACACATGCAGGGTAACAAGAGTAACAAAAATAAAATGATTTTAGAGATAACACCAGATTTACGTGGGAAAACCCTTTCGGGAAAAAACCCACCACACCAAGAGAAAGACACTTTGTATTACAGTAAGCAAAATATTACATACAGAGTTATAGTCCTCACTCTTTGATAGTTAGCTCATAGTAGCACTTGAGTTATCATGCACTCACTATTATAATGCTATTTTGGCATACATTGAATACTCACTCTTTTTCAATGTCTGGATTTTTCTTAACTCTTCAACTTCTAGTCAAGACCGACTATTACAAGTCTCCATACAACCACCAATTAGGGTGCATTAGTTTCAATTCTTCTCTGACACACCAAATCGATCTCAGATTGGATCCACCTACAATCCTATTATCAAGCCACCCTTGTAATAAATTTGTTACAGAGAAATTACTAAATTCGGGCTCTACCAACCACCAAAATCCGATCTCATATGACTGCATAAAATATCGCTTTTCATCGATCCAACTTCAGGGAATTAATGTTGTTTTGCAACAACAGTGTAAAAACAAACGATGAGAAATCACCACATGTCACACTATTATTCGTTCCATCGCTTTACCGAGCAATGATCGGTCAAATGTCATCGGGCTCCGAAAACCCTTCGCCATCGCTAACTCTTTCATCACATTTCGAGCTGACAATAATCCACTATCGCCAAAACACCGACCGCCAACCCTATCGGGTCCCACAAGCCATGTGTTCGTCGCTCAAGAGGTTTTGGGGCATCCAGGAGGGAATCACCAAGATTCCCATGAGCCCTCCCGAAACGAGCTTTCGAGGCTGCCACGTGTCCACTGCTCGCACACTCTGCTTGGCTTACGTGGAAGCTGCTGGAGCTCCTTCGGGGAATCTCTAGCGGCATCCGCTAGATTCCCCAAGGAACTCTCGAGGCATAGACAAGTGTCCAGGGCCAGACAAACCTTTGCATAAAGCAACTCGGGGCCCACATTCTCTTCGTTGCACTCACCTCTTTGATAGGCTGCCACGCGTCATGCGCACAGGAAATTCCACCTGACGAAAAGGTTTTTGGCTGTACCTACTTTAGGATGCCGCGAAACATGACCAACACTGTTGAATGAAGCTAATAGCAACTGTTGATGCAAGACATCGACACATCAGTGAGACTTAGCATTTCGTTCTGCCGATAAACGACTTCTCTACCAATAAAGCCAAGACCAACAAACAATCCACCAACTCTACGCCCGTCGATCCATCGCTGTGGCAACCCTCAGAATCTTTTCGATTAGACTAAGTCTTAGCGACCAAAGGGTCAAGTTGACCAAATTAGAACACCGCATTAAAGCGATAAGGGCATAAATTTGTCAAGCCTCTGTTAGAGGTCCAAGCCAGTAAATTGAGGCACATTTTCCAACAAGCTCCCACTTGACGAAGTCTTACTGGCTTCCTCTAGACTTTGAATTTATTGATGATCATAGGCCCCAAGGCGCATCGAACTTGCACACCATCTGAACTTGTCCGTGCTTATTGGCTTTGTCAATGCATCAACAACATTCTTCAGAGTATCCACCTTTTCTAAATAAACCTTTCCATCCTCCACCATATCTCTCACGAAGTGATACTGCACATCGATATGCTTCGTCATGACATGAGAAGTTGGATTTTTTGCCAAACAAATGACACTTTGACTGTCACAACAAATAGCGATCTGCCGTGCATTAAAATCAATATCAGAACATAAGTGGCTGAGCCAAACAAATTATTTGCAGGTGCGAGTTGCTGCCATGTATTCTGCCTTCGTCATGGAAAAAATGACTACAACCTATCGCTTGCTCATCCAACTGATTGCACCACCATTTAACATGAAAGTATATCCACTGGTGGATCTTCTGTTGTCAATGTCCCCTGCCCAATCAAAGTCCACATATCCACGAATGCTGAGAGTTCTCTGTGATGCAACCAAATTGCGATGGTAACACAAAGCACATTTTGAGGTACCTCTCAGATATCTAAACACTCTCTTTACAACATCCCAATGCATCCTTCTTGGATTTTCCATAAATCGGCTGAGTACTCCCATTGCTTGGGCAATGTCTTGCCTTGTACAGACCATCACATACATTAAACTGCCGACAACACTTGCATAAAGCACTTTGGTCATGTCCTCCATCTCAGTAGAAAATTTTGGACAATCTTCAACAGATAGCTTCGTTCCCTGCAAGACTGGAACAACTTGCTTCTTGCAATAACTCATATCAAACCTCTCAAGAATAGTGTTGATGTACTTACTCTTGCTTACCCAAAGCTTTTTTCCCTTTCTGTCCCTGGTTATCTCCATCCCCAGAATATACCTTGCTGCACCCATATCTTTCATTTCAAACTTTGCAGACAACTGAGATTTAAGATCATAAATCATAGACTTACTATTTCCTATGAAAAACATATCATCCATGTACAGGGTAATAATAAGCACACGATCATTTTCAGTTTTATAATACACACAATGATCAGATTTTGATCTCACAAATCCCATAAACAATACAAAATTGTCAAACTTCTAGTACCACATTCTAGGAGACTGCTTCAAACTGTACAAAGATTTCTTTAATTTACAGACCAGACTTTCTTTACCTTTTTCAATGAAGTGCTCAGGCTGGGACATGTAAATTTCTTCTTCTATCTCTCCATGGAGAAAAGCTGTTTTCACATCCATTTGCCTGGTATCTAAGTCATATGTGGCTGCAAGTGACAATATAAATATGATAGATGTCAGCTTAGCTACATGGGAAAATATTTCTCCATAATCAATTCCCTCCACCTGGGAATACCCCTTTGCAACCAACCTCGCTTTATACTTCTCAGCACTACCCTTAAGACCAGTCTTCTTCTTAAATACCCATTTACAACCAACAAACTTTCTTCCTTCAGGCAAAGGTACCAAATCCCAAGTTTCATTCTTTTCCAATGATTCCATTTCTTCATTCATGGCTTCCAACCAAGAATTTGCATCAAGCATATTAATTGCCTCTTTAACAGTCCTAGGCTCCTCAGTGCTAGTAATTAAAGCATAAGCACAATTCAAATCCAAAATGGAGAAACCATACCTATTAGGTTGTTGTTTTTGACGCGTAGACCTTCTCATTGGCTAAGGTTGTGGTTCTTCATCTTCAGAACTCTCAGAGCTACTAGGGCTCTCCTTAGTTTCAGGTACACCATGCAGTTCTCCCCTTTCTGGAGTTTGGGGAATCTCAATTGCATCATTATTCTTTTCTCTTTGATCTGTCTCTATCTGTGGATTAGTTGCTGAAGGTCTCAGCTCATAGAATATTACACTTCTGCTATACATAACCTTCTCAGTGACGGGGTTCCAAAGCTTGTATCCCTTCACACCAATGCCATAGCCGATGAAGATACATTTAACAACCTTATTCTCCAGCTTAGATCTTTTCTCATTTGGCACATATGCATATGCCTCACAACCAAAGACACAAACATGTCTTAGAGAGGGCTTCTTACCAGACCACGCTTCCAAAGGTGTCTTATCAAGAAGAGCAGAGAAATGAGAATGATTTACCAGGTAACATGCTGTAGCCACGACCTCAATGCAAAAATTCTACTCCAAACCAACACTGCTCAACATACTCCTTGTCTTTTCCATTAGCATCCTGTTCAACCTTTTAACAACTCCATTCTATTGTGGAGTATAAGGTGTAGTTTTATGCCTTTTAATCCCATGGTCTACAATATCTATCAAAATATACAAAAAAAAACTCACCGCCATTATTCGTCCTCAAACATTTTATTTTTCTTCCAGTCTGATTCTCTACCAAGTTTTTAAACTCTTTAAAATGACTGAACACTTCTGATTTACTTTTAAGAAAGTATATAAATGACCTTCTCGAGTAGTCATCAATAAAATAAACATAATATCTAGAATTCGATAACGAAGGAACATTAACTGGACCAAACACATCAAAATGAACATAGTCCAGTACACTAGAAGATTTATGAGAACTCGAGGAAAAAGAAATACATTGTTGCTTTCCATAAATGCAGTGTTCGCAGAAATCGAACTCAAGATTACAATTTAAAGCCCTTCTACAAGATTTTTATTTTTTCAAGGTTTTTAAACCTTTCTCACCTATATGACCGAGTCTATGATGCCACAACATGGTCTT